>CM062096.1:4364929-4902793 GCA_031163375.1 Conogethes punctiferalis | reverse complement strand
AAGAGAAACTAACTTTAGGAGAGCCTATGTCCAGCAGTGGACTGATATAGGCTGATGATGATATCTATAGCATCAGAAGCATAAACTCTGTTGTAAAGCACAAATATTTTAAGCTAGTATTACGCCCTCAAAGTCATAAGTTCAGCTGCAGTACTTGTGTGAATTGTTAAATTTGACGTTAGATCCCACAGGTCCTCGCCCGTCGCCGATCAATTGATGGGAGTGCGAACTTACTCCCCTCGACGATAATACATCAGAAACGTATAAATAAGATTAAGTTCGAGTTGAAAATTGTGAAACTTACTGTTGCATAGGTATTTAAACGTCTCACTACCGGCCGATGACGGGAAGCAGCGTCACTGAAGCGAGCAGCTACGCGCTGCGATCGCCAACGTGTCTGCCCAGCGTGGCGATTATGGGTAGAGCATCCAGGTGTTTTCTCAAAGTAGCGAACACCTGGAGAGGCCTATATCCAGTGGACTACAATAGGCTGATGATGAAGATGATGACAGTCCACTGCTGTACAGGCTTCTAGCACGCTGTTGCCAAGTTGAGCAGACCGGTTGGCGATCTTACGCTTTCAATCGTGATGGTTATACCGCCAGAGCCTCGTCTGTTATTCAGCTAGATGTACCACAGGCAGGTGGGGTTGGCTCATCAGCTTATTGCAGTTCAGTGCTGGACCTGGAAAGGCCTAGTTTTCCAGCTGTTTTAAGCATCTGGAGGATGTACCCATAATCGCCACGCTGGGCAGGTGGGATAGCCATCGCAGGGCGTAGCTTCAGCTGCCCGATATCAGTCTACGGTATTTAGCTACGCCTACAAATTGTAATGGTTACACTGCCACCAGACGATTGCCAGCGCCTCGTTTGTTATTCGGCAGGATGCAGGCAGGTGAGGTTGGTTTGGAGCAAAAAGATGTTAGGCCGCTCCCTTACATAACCTATCTAAGTGTATGAAGAGTAAACTTTCAATTTGTGGCTTCAGACATTTAAATAGTAGTCGCGACCGTACGTGGTCGGGTCGGGGAGGAATGCCCGGGAGACACAAAGTGGGGCCGGGTGAGTCAGCGAACCGACGTACAACTTTGTTGCACACTCATCTATTACTCGTATGTACTCACTTACCTATGACACATGGTGATTGGTTTAAATTTCATTGGTTTATATCATATACTGCCGACAAACTGTTACAACAGTTTGGCAGATATCCAAATTGTAATAGCGTGTATATCTTATGAATAAAATAAATTAAAAAAAAAAAAAAAAATATATTTTTTTTTAAATCCATTTTCAAAAAAGCATAGGAGATATTTTATTGTTGAACAATGAAGAGAGCAATATTGTAAATGCGAAAGTTTGGAAATTTAGATGGATGGATAGATGGACGGATGTTTGTTACTCTTTGACGAAAAAACTACTAAACAAATTTTAATGGAACTTTACTGTAATACAGCTTATGCAGATCCAACTCTTAAAGGTTTGTTTGAATGGATAGTTAGATAAATTGATGTTTTTTACTCTTTCATGCGAAAGCTACTAACAAATGTAAAGCATTTATGCTTTTGAATGTAACTTTTAATTAATATAGTTCATACATCAGATTTATACATAAGCTATTATTTAGGAAAAAGGATTTACCAATCGCGAGGGCAAAGCCTCAGGCTTTAGCTAATGCCTTTATTTGTGGACTCTTCCAGACATTTTTTGTAAAGGGTAATAGATAAATTGGCAAGTAATTAGATAATACAAAATATTTCATGTGACTCTATTAATTGGAGCGTAGATATTTAGATGAAAATAATCAATAATTTTATACTTTTTGCATAAAATTTTATAGAAATCAATAAAGTATTGTATTAGAACCTAACACCAATATAACAGAAAAACCCTTCGAATGTCAGCAAACAAACGAGTACCCTCACAGAACCTTCATAAAAAATATTGTACATTCTCAACTCGACTGATACCCTCTTAGCTTTGAAATTACCCGAAAAACGCCCGATATTCTCAAGTGGGTCGTCGGGGACAGATAAAAAAATATGCGACGACATACCCTATGTGTTCGGAGATTAGATAACCGGTCGAGATGACGAAAGAAGGCCGGCAATGACGTGTCAGCGGAGTTTTAGGGTTATGAGCGGAGGAGAATGGGATTGGGCGGTCAAAATGCGAGTCAATTTTTGAGATCGTTTCGTAGTGGTTTAAGTTAGGTATATGGAGTTTGTTATTCTTAAGATAGCTAGGTAGGTACTGTTACAAGCAGCAGGCAAATTTATGTCGCGGTTCGGCGATAAAAACATCATTATATTCATCATCATCAGCCTGCAGATAGATTATAAAAATTGTCATTTGAGCGGATTTGTAATGGAGCAGGGATGTAAGGGAGCGGCCTATCGTCTTTTCACTCCAAGCCAACCTCACCTGCCCGTGGTGCATCCTGCCGAATAACAAACGAGGCGCTGGCAACCGACTGGTGGCGGTATAACCATCATAATTGAAGGCGTAGCTAAATACTACAGACCGATGACGGGCAGCAGCGTCACCGGAGCGAGAAGCTACGCCTTGCGATCGCCAACCCGCCTGACCAGCGTGGCGATTATGGGTAGGTAAATCCTCCAGATGTTTGCCCAAAGTGGCGAACAACTGGAAAGGCCTATGTCCAGCAGTGGACTGCAATAGGCTGATGATGATGATGATGATGAGCGGATTTGCTGTAGCCACCACTCTTGGCAGGCGGTTTTAGATCGCAGTAGGTTTTATAAGTACCCTGTTTCCCGACATTCCCTTAGTCGTTTTCTACGATCCGTGAGTTAAGATAGGGAGGTCCTATTCTTAATCCGGAAACACACGGATTAGGATATTAGAGGGCTCATGGCTACATAGTATAAAACAAACTCTTTCTGTCAGTCTCTATGTAAGCTCTTATCTTATCTTCAAAATTACGCAACGGATTTTGACGCGATTTCTTTAAATGAATACCTACAGTGTTTCAGGAGGAAGGGTTATTATGTATAACACATGCATATGTAGCGACATGTAGCAACATCTATCTATACATGGCTACAATACAGAATCCTACAACGCGCAAACGAAGTTTTCATCACGACTCGCTATATATACGAAAAACAAGATGGTCCATCGAACCGCGGTCCCCGAGCACGATCACCTAGCTCGGCGGAAGTAATTCCACTTTTCGTAGAGACAAGTCTGTTCCTACAATTGGTGACCCCGACGTGATCTACCCCGACGAAAACCAAGATGGTCCATTGGACCGCGGTCCCCGGGCACGATCACCTAGCTCGGCGGAAGTACTTCCACTTTTCGTAGGGACAAGTCTGTTCCCACACATATTTATATTAGAAAAGCACTGATAATTATTTAAGTGAAGAGGTGGCCAAAGGTGGGTCTCTTCATCTCCTATCCTTAAATCACCGATTTCAATTTGGCACACGATGCACCAAAGACCCTACATATCTCTCTCCGTCCACGTGCATAATAAAAGACCCAATTTTCTTCTTCTTATGTTAAAGCTAATGAAATATGTTATGTTGTCGACTGTTACATGATACAGGCCCCTACAAAGTTTAAAGTAAAAGTGTCGCCAAGTTCCTTCACGTCAAAGCGTCAGTAATATCTGTCGAAGGCGACTTCGATTCCGTGAAGTCAACAAAGTCCACTCAGTCGGCCGACAGCGGGCAACTTTCGTACGTACCGACCAATTTGATTTGTCTTCAACTAGTCGGAGTTTTATGGATGTTTGTTGGAGTTGCGAACAAATTGGAGGTGGACGAGGAAACAAGTTGACGGTCTGTGTGCATTTTTGTTGTGTAGCACGTTACTATAAGTAAAGGCTCATGCATCATCATCATCATCAGCCTATTGCAGTCCACTGCTGGACATGGGCCTCTCTAGTTGTTCGCCACTTAGGGCAAACATCTGGAGGATATAAGGACCCATAATCGCTACGCTGGGCAGGCGGGTTAGCGATCGCAGGGCGTAGCTTCTCGCTCCGGTCACGCTGCTGCCCGTCATCGGTCTGTAGTATTTAGCTACGCCTTCAATTATGATGGTTATACCGCCACCAGTCATTTTGCTCGCCTCGTTTGTTATTTGGCAGGATGCACCACAGGCAGGAGAGGTTGGCTTGAAGCGAAAAGATGATAGGCCGCTCCCTTGCATCCGCTAGGCTCATTCGGTAGTGATCAAATGCTGGTTCCATTCTCACTCAGGACAATGTTCTGCTGTGTTTCGTTCTGTATGTTTTGATTTTATTCAACTTCCCGTTTCATGTTTGCTACCTCCTTCTTCTTTAAGTCATTTATAATACAAGCTTTTTAAAGGAAAAGAAAGGATGGAACGAGTTGGAATAACTCTTCGAAACATTCCCCATTGTAAAGACGATAGAGTACACTAAGACTGGCAATGTCTCTACGTAGCTGAAGAGGTTTTAGGTTCTTGGTCACCTCTGCTGACCGCTATGACGCCTTTATTAGGAGTTTTTTTTTATATTGGTTCGACATAATGGCTTGCTTACGCCTGATGGAAAGCGAAAGAGAAGCCCAAGTCGCTGTGACAACGGGCAAGTAACTGGTCAGTTACCTGTCAGTTGCCACCGCCATGCCGGCCCAACCCCAACCCCCCACGAGCTCCGGAAACCCTGCTCACCGGCAGAAACACGACTCAGAGGTCATTTTACTGCGGTATTCTATAGGGTGGAGAGAGTTCTTCACCGGACGGGCGGCTCAATTCCAGCGAAGATTCGCTATGCCCTACCTCTCTTAAAAAGTAGAAGTGTTAATTCTCATCAAAACAAACATCAAAAGCCCTAGTGTTACTTTAGCCATTAACGTAAAGCTTGATGCGCCGCTCACGCACGCGAGAGGCCAGTCGGGCCTCCGCTCGTCCGGAGTGCGGCGGCCGAAGCCTCATAAATCCGCCGCCGGCTCCGCTTGCCTTATTCAATCTCCGGGGGCGTACGTGGAACTAACTTACTGGATTGGACACTTTTTTGATAAAATAGACTTGGCCCAAGAGATGCCACGCAAAGGCCACACAGCATACAACTAAGCAGAAGCTTGTTTTCGAATTTCTATTGTATAGTACCTACTTAATACAATATTTTTGCTCGATAAATAAATAAATAAATAAATAACCCAAGATATGCCACGCTAGGCCACACAACGTCATCTAGCCCCAAACTAAGCCGAAGCTTGTACTATGGGTACTAGACAACTGATAAACTTACTTACATTTTTTTGTAAATAAATACATATTATACATAGAAAACACCCAGACCAATACAAACAGACATGTTCATGCACACAAATGTTTGTAATGTGTGGGGATCGAACCCACGACCCTTGGCTCAGAAGGCAGAGGTCACTACCAATTGAGCCACCGAGCCAGTTCTACAATCTCTATCATCATCAACGTTTTCCAGGCCACTACTGGACATAGGCCTCTCAAGTTGTTTGCCACTTTGGGAAAACACCAGGAGCATTACACATAATCGCCACGCTGGGCAGGCGGGTTGGCGATTGCAGCGCGTAGCTCCTCCCTTCGGTGAGGCTGCTGCCCGTCATCGACCTGTGGTATTTAATTACGCCTTCAATCATATATACCTCTACTAGTGGTTTGCCAAAGCTTCGTCTGTTATTCAGCAGGATGCACCACGGACAGGATGTGTCACTCCCATTGCTGCGGACAGAACGACCTTTTTTATATACTTGTACCTTTTTAATACGTTTTGTACATAGTTTTATATTTAGAAGTGTTTTTAAGAGAATTTTAGTTGCTATGGTTATTGTTCTAAGTTATACAGTCCATCACGGCTGGACCAGTAACCGGAAACCACGCTTTTGTGGTTTCCCGTATACTTGTGTTTGATTCCACACCCCCTGACGCCAGCTCTAGCCGCAACACCCATATTTCTCCAAAATTTTCATAAGTATTAAATTCCTTCCAGTATATGTAACTCCTTTGAGTATACTTTACAGAGAGGTCGTGTTTCGAGAGTATAAAAGTCCGCTGTATAAAGGCTGACCGAGGTCACTCCTGTATTTGTCTTTGCGCCGACTCTATGGGGTCAACTACAAACTGCCCGTTAAGATAAAACACTGCAAGTGTTGAAATATTGGACGGGGGATTTATTTCAGATGTTTCTAATACAGAATGTCGTTATATCTTATTTACGTGTATTTTAAAGACGACTGTTTTCTGACTTATTAACCCGTTTGCTGCCACCTCCAATGACAAATAAAATGCAAATTTAGTTATTTACTATGTTTACTAAAAGAATTGTCCAATGCAAATAAATCACATAATTTGATCGACAGATGTGCAAGTAAAGAAATAGGCATATAATACATAAGTATGTTACGAGTCTGCTGTTACAGCTATTAAGATTTTTTTCACGCTACTCGCTTCGGAAACCCAATAAATATGACTTACGGACAAAAAGGTCCGTAGTGCAAATATTGAGACCAGTTCCGGAACACATATACTGCGATAAAATGTTGCCAACTTCTGCTACTAAGTTTTTTAAAGAGAAGTTTCGCTTTCATATCGGAGCTTTTATATGGGACGTGATAAGTAGACTGGTTAGGGTGTTGGTTTAAGCTCTTCTTAGGGTTCAGAGTTCAATTCGAATGTGTGTGGCTGTAGGAAATTTAAACATTACATTTTGTTTTTTATTAACTTCATCAAACTATTACATGCACAGTATAAAATGTACCTTTCTTGTTTCGCCGAGTTCGGCTAATAGACGTCTCGAAGGTTAATAGATAGATAGATATTTTATTGCACACCATACAATTGACTGAAAATTAGATATAAAAAACATTTCTTGTCCAATAATACTTTTTTCAGACAACGTTTGGGTACGTTGAGGAGAATAGTTAAAAAGGGGGGTGAGGTTATAAAATTTATTAAGTTATATGTATAATAATTAAATTTTCAACAAGTCAATATTTATAGACTTTTAGATTACTTCTACCTATGAATTAATCTGTCATCCAAAAAGTTTGTCTAGAATAACAGAATCATTTTATCCTGTGCAACATTCATCCAGTGCAAAATACATTTCCGCCTTTGAATTACTGAATCACTATTGCATAATGCATCCCTTATTGTCGGCTTCGAACTTTTATCTTCGTTTCGTCTCATGAATTCTAGATACAGCTAAGGACCCCGTTACGCTCCACCGTCCTCTGCGCATTTCAAAGCAGTAAATATGACGTGAAACGAAAGGTCAGAAACTTAGTAACGCAGGTTACCTACATAGAACTTCCTCTTACATGCAATATCAAATGTGTCTGCCGATTCTTTTGGTATTTTTATAGATAATACTATATCTCGCAGACCGGCATGGCGGTGGCAACCTGGCAACTGTTTACATGTCCGTTGCCGCAGTGATTTTGGCTTCTCTTTCGCTTTTTGTTTGAGACATCGATACGAGGACGATAGGATGACAAAGAAAAACCAAGTTCAAATCTCGGGTCTGGTCTGGACTAAAAACTCAACAAAAAATTTTGGGTGTTCTGGAAGACGCCCCAGGTTTAATTGGGTAGTACAAGGGAAAACCTTAGTTTGAAACATAGTTCTTTGGAAGAAACTAGTAGATAATTTTTGTTCTGTCTTGGGATTAAAACCTTTTTTCTAATTTTTAACCGACCATTCTAACCACTTAAACAAAATAGTATGAATAAATATAATAATCCAGCGTTAATCAGTCAAATTTATTGCAAAGAGCACATTTTATTACATAACTTTCAGCTCACCTAGTTAAAAAGGTATAAAATCGCACACGACCGCTCTCTCCGCCGTTCAAATCGCAACTGACCATTAAAGTTTTACGAGCGTGTCGCTAGCGCCATCTAGTAGCGGAGATTGGCTGCACTAAGCCGGCGACATCTAGATCTTTTATGGGCAACGAGAAGTAAAGTTTAAACGAGCCAGGCGGTTGCTTAAGCGTTTAACGGAACTTTTATGGGGACTAAAGTGACTTAGTTTGTTCTAGACTTCTAGGTTTTCTATGTGATTTCAACGTAGCGTGAGATACGTTGTGTGAAATAGAAGAGTCAAGTAAGATATTAACGTATTCTTCTGAAGAGGAGATTGATCCAAAATTAGGAACCTTATCTACGTATGCGTTTTGTCATACTGATGACTGGCTCGGTGGCTCAATTGGTGACCTCTGCCTTCTGAGTCAAGGGTCGTGGGTTCGATCCCCACAGATTACAAACATTTGTGTGCATGAACATGTCTGTTTGAATTGGTCTGGGTGTTTTCTTTGTATAATATGTATTTATTTACAAAAAAAATGTAGGTATCTAAGTAAGTTTATCAGTTGTCTAGTACCCATAGTACAAGCTTCGGCTTAGTTTGGGGCTAGATGGCGCTGTGTGGCCCAGCGTAGCATGTCTTGGGTTATTTATATTTATTTATTATATGCGTTTTGTCAAACGACCTAACCATGTGGTATTTGGATTATGACCACCCCGTCCCATTCCGTGGGTTTCGTATAAGACGACAAAGGAAATATTATAAGGAAAGGGCAGCAGCGTTTACCTGGGTACAAATAAAACCTATTGCGGTCACCAACCCGCCTGCCAAGCGTGGTAACTAAGGCAAATCCGACTGAGAGATGATGATAATGATGAGATTTTATTGTCAGCCGTAGGTGGGGTTAACTCGACTGGCTGCCGACCACCATAAGCTCCGCGGAACTCACGTGAAGTAACTTCGCTCGCGTTTCGGCATAGGTAATTTAACAGGATGGTTGATGATGATGATTACGAGGATGGCGATGGCGACCCGTCGCGTCGCTTGGAGGCGTCTTTTAGCCATCAAGCGACGCGACGGCTGGTCACTATGCGTTGCTATAAAAAAAAAGTTATAAAAAAGTGACATATAGTATCGCAAAGACCTAATTTCTACAAAAACAAACGCTGCAGACACATGACTGACAAAATACCTTTGGGTCCCATCCAACTCGACCAACGCATGTCCCCATAATGAGTCGCCAGAACTATCCGTCAGTTATCCCCTATTCCCAATTTCCATGCACGCCCTCATACAGACTTAGCCGAACAAGCTCACCTAATAACGTTCACTGCACCTCTCGTGCACTGCGGGAATGCAAACCGAGCATTCGCTACCAAGGCCCCTCGATACTTTATCGAATACATTCTCTGAATTCGTAAAGTGAATATAAATGATGTATCGCCTATCGCCTTTGAAGAATGAGCGATCTTTGAAAATATGCACATAATAACGGCTAGACTTGGAGATAGGAATCCTGAGTTGTACGTGTAGCTGACTCGGCAGCTTAGCTAAATGTCAAGTCTAGGGGCTGATAGCTCTTGTTCTAATTTTATAATCACTTTCTTTTTTTTCTGTATCTTTGTATTTAATTAATTCCCAAAACCACTCAAACAAAACATTAAACAAGAATATACAGTAACGTGTTATAAAATTAATATATAAATACTAGCTTTTGCCCGCGACTTCGTCCGCGTGTTTAAATTTATACATACAAAAGTTTTTTCCCGCTAACTCCCGTTCCCGTGGGAATTTCTCAAAATACAGCCATAACTAAACTTTATATTTACTAAGGTACCTGCATGCCAAATTTCAAGCGTCTAACTTAAGCGGTTTAGATTTTTCATACAAAAGGATTTTCCCGCTAATTCCCGTTCCCGTGGGAATTTCGGGAATTCCTTTCTTAGTGCACCCCTACGGTACCTAAGCTACGTCCCTTCCAAATTTCAAGTGCCTACGTTTAGCCGTTTGGGCTGTGCGTTGATATGTCAGTCAGTCAGTCAGTCAGTTTCTCCTTTTATATATATAGATTAGTCTTATGGATACGCTAGACTACAGTTTTCTGTCTTATTCTCATGTCAACTTGTCCGATTTATTTAACTTCTGAATCCTGACTATGATAAATCTGTTTAGATAATTAGATAGATATTCTTTATTGCACAAAAATACAAACACTTACAGTAAAATGATGTCTGTTAGAGATTGTGGACCTTGTGGTACAATTTGGATAGTCGTATCGCTTTATAGTAATAAAGGTATAGCGATATGAGTAATATAACGATAGATATACAAACATATTTTAGTTAGCAAAATGTGAGCTAAATTAAGTTTGAAAATGTAGAAAGTTCGTTAATATTAATTTAATATTTATTAATATCTCTTCTTCGTCCTTTCAACATACCTCCTTAAATAAACTATAAAATCACTTTACGTAATACAAAAGATTGAAAAAAATAATATGTAATTGGATATCTGTTTCTGACTTTTTTGCCATTTGCCAGACATGCGAAAGTTTAATTGGAATTCTTCTCAGGCTGGAATACAAACTAAAACTTGAATTAAATTCTATGTGAGAATAAATGGTAGCTGCATTCAAACAATCTGATCTGAACTGGATATTGGATTCACTTTTTATAGTCCGAGAGGTAAGAAGATTATTATCCGACCGCATCACGTATGCTGGCAGCATATCATCTTTATAGATATCGGAATAATAATAGAGTCTAGCTCCGGGACTAAAATGGCTGTAATGTTTCGTTATTAAATATTGAAAATATTTTAGCCTTGCAAAGAATTTCATTGTGTTTTCATATTGAAGATTTTTACTAAGTATAATTTGAATATTGATATTAGAATTATCTAATAGTAAATGATTTAAGTACTATACAACAAAATGTCTACTATACTCGTACCTAGCTCTAAATGAAGTATTTGGTGTGCAATAAATATATTCAAATATCTTTTAAGTATATATGCCTGAGTTTATAGCCAGAGGAGACCTTTCAGGATTGTCATCGCAGTGGCAACTGACTAGTGACTAAAAATTTCTGGTTACTCGCCCGTTGCCGTAGCGACTTGGGCTTCTCTTTCGCTTTTTACCAGGCGAGGAGAAGCCCCTAAGCTGTGTTACTAATAACATATAATATAATTATGTTGTCGTTTAAAAGCTATAATAGGGATAGGGTTCACAATTCCACAAAAGTGTCATGTTTTTCGAATAGTTTGCAAGGGTTGTTGAACTGAGAATATGAAGTTATTGTTTTAATCAAACTTTTTATTACAATTAAAACGAAATAAAGCTATACGGTACTTGAAAGAGATCCAAACCGTATATTCTGAATGCGAAAGTTTCAATAAATTGTTTTATCTCACATAATAAAGGTGAAATTTTGATCTCCGAATTTATTCACTCTGTGCTATTTATTTATAGATTCCGTGAAATTGTTATACCCTTATAAAACTCCTTTGGTAGTGACCTCTGCCTTCTGAGCCAAAGGTCGTGGGTTCGATTCCCGCAGAGTACAAACATTTGTGTTCATGAACATGTCTGTTTGTATTGGTCTGGGTGTTTTCTATGTATAAATGTATTTATTTACAAAAAAAAGTATCTAAGTAAGTTTATCAGTAGTCTAGTACCCATAGTACAAGCTTCGGCTTAGTTTGGGGCTAGGAGGCGCTGTGTGGCCCAGCGCGGCATGTCTTGGGTTATTTATTTATTTACACAAAGAAAAATCGAGGTGCAATACAGGCGGTCTTATCGCTTTCAGCGATCTCTTCCAGACAACCTTGTATTATATTGCCAAGCAATTCCATGTAAAAGCAACATCCATACACCCCGCCCTAAAACGCTGAAGCACACATTTGCAATATAAAATCTCTATTACGAACGTTCGCATCGTAAAACCGTCATATTTCCGAATAGTTCACAGAAATAATAAAGCCAATTGTATCGGAGTGTCGTTTTTATTCGGCACATTATAAGAGCGGGCTGGCCGTTTTACGATCGCGCCGCTATATCGCAGCGGTTTATTGGCGTTTTATTGACGCTGGGCGCGCGTGACGGCGACAACTAAAAACTGTAGCGATAAAGCTGGTTGATCACTGCAGACACAGCTTAGCTAAATTAGATCATTATCAGCGTAAGGGGGCGGCCTATTATTAGCTGCCCGTGATGCATCCTGCCGAATAACAAACGAGGCTCTGGCAACCGACGAGTGGCGGTATAACTGTCGTGGCCAAATCGACGAATTGATCATTTCATGAAGTGGCCAACTAATGGTAACCAAATCATTAAACGATAAACGTTTAGCGATTCGGTCACCCACGTTTGACCATATCGTAAAAAAGGGTCACAAGCCTAACCTCGTGTCAGATCTGTGCTAGAAAATGTATTTTTAAAAATTACATGAATTTTATAAAAATCTCGTTCATCATCATCATCATCAGTCCCAAAAATCTCGTTGTTTCACCCAAATTTTTGATAAGCTAAGAGATAAAATAATATGCTAATATATATGGCAACACTGGCGCTTACAGCGCCTCTACCTACTGGTAGAGCCCCCTTGGCTGATCAGTTCAGATCAGTTTGACAGTAGTCGATTGAGATTGACCGTTTCATGAAATAGGAGTCTGGCCCGGCCCTATCGTCGAACGATTTCTTACCATTGATATGGCCTGGGCACATTATGATATGGCCAATAGACAGAAAACATTTCATGAAATGGGCAAATTCTACGATGTGGCCACGACATAACCATCACAATTGAAGACGTAGCTAAATACCACAGACCGATGACGGGCAGAAGCGTCACCAACAGCACTGAATCAGATCAGATGGAACAGAACAACAACTCTGGATATAGGCCTCACTCGCTCGCTGGGCAGGCGGGTTGGCGATCGCAGGGCGTAGCTCCCCGCTCAAATAACGCTAATGCCCGCCATCCTCATGCGGTGTTTAGCAACGATTTAGTTTAATTTACTTACTTTTATTTACTTTACAGCGCGCCTTGCGGTATAGGGCTTAGTAGACAAAATTTAAATTTACAGTGGAGCTAGATTTCATGCATGTACAACAGGGATCGCGATCCGGAAAAACGAATCAGGTAATCTGGCGTTTAACGGTTATCCGGTAGCAACATACCGGAACCGAAAACCGGATCCGGTGCTAGCAGCTGTTGCATTGTTATAAGTAGTTATATTTACTTACAATTATAACTAAAATATATTATTTATCGTAACTTAATCAAGCGTGCTTTACTCATTATTGCGATATTTTTTTGCCGTTCGACAGTAAATCAATGCAAATCATAATGGTATCTGTCACAAATACTTAAGTTAAAAGCGTGATTTTAAGAATAGGATATTAAATACATTTTGTACATTCGTAGATCGCTTATCTATCTCTGTGCACAACCCCAACGCAGATCAAACATAAAGTATGTCATTTTTCACTTTTCCTCGCTTCGAATGAATAAATAACGAATCACGTGATCAGACTTTAGTGTCCACTGACCCTCGCCTGTCTCCGGCCGTAGTTCGGCGAGATTTGTTAACCAACAATGCAAGAAGAGGGGTGTTATATACTAACAGTATGCTACTACCTTTTTGAGAAATGCTAAATTGTTTTTTGATTGGCATCTCAATTAACCATGTTTGTTTTTCAAATAACCCTGTATATACAGGGTGTCCCGTAAATAGCACGACATACTCTACAGGGTGGTAGTTGACACCAAGGCCTACGAAATATTTTTTTTTTTATTTTTATTGTCTTTTGTACAAAAGTTAATAAAGTTGAATACCGTAAAGTTTCGATTAACATACTTTTCGTTATTTTGATAGACCTTGGTGTCATAGGTTCAACATAGACCCTAAAAAGGGTAAACTAGACCGCATATTTTACATACATAGGCAGGTACGAGTATATTTCGTCTTCGGTTGTGTAAAACGTAAATTCTAGTTCGCTCACGAGTCGTGTAGTTCGACAGCCCATATTTGTGGAGCTCTCAGGCGTTCAGATGTAGGCACATTGCCCGTATTTTGAACGCAAACCTGTTTACGTTTTCTTAAAATTTTTACTGACTACAGATAAAAGTTTGAGAGCCGAATGTCACCCATTTTGTAACCAGATGAGACATATTTTTTTAAAATAAGGATAATGACCTAGCTGTCGCAAAATTTATGATACGAGTAATTATGGTTCATCATCATCATCATCAGCCCACATCATAATTATGGTTATGCTAAAATTATTATAAGCTTTCTTTGATTTTACTGCTAATCAGACGGATTTTATCGGTTTTGAGGAGCCATTTTCTGTTACAAATATCCCCTACCTACTACAAGAACAACGCACAATCTGATTGAAGTTGCCGTGATCGCTGTTATCTACACTAATATTATAAAGAGGAAAGAATTTTGTTTTTGTATGTATGCTTGTAATGAATAAACTCAAATTACAAGTACTGTACCGATTTCAAAAATTCAATTAACATTGGAAAGGTAAATAAATAATAAATAACCCAAGACATGCCACCCTGGGCCACACAGCGCCACCTAGCCCCAAACTAAGCCGAAGCTTGTACTATGGGTACTAGACAACTGATAAACTTACTTAGATACATTTTTTTTGTAAATATATACATATTATACATAGAAAACACCCAGACCAATACCAACAGACATGTTCATGAACACAAATGTTTGTACTGTGCGGGAATCGAACCCACGACCCTTGGCTCAGAGGGCAGAGGTCACTACCAAATGAGCCACCGAGCCTGTCAACATAGGTACATTCACCCTAAGTAACATATTTATTGCTAGAAAATATTAGTGATCCTTAAAAAATGTTTATCTGAAGTACTCGAAGCGAATCGAGGGCGAGTCGCTAGTATTATGATACATATATTTATATTTCTATGACTTTGTGTCATCACTGGTCATAGAGACGACAGTAATCATCGTATCTTTGATTATTATTAATCTAAGCCTCGTATGTATTCTAAAGTCAAATAGAGGATCTGTGTCTTATTGGCGAACGATCGGCGATATTGACATCGAGTGTACCGCTAATATTGACCCCCCTACCCCCCAGAACCACTCCACTGACCCATAAATGTGAAGTAATAAATAGTGGGTATGTATTTCTGCGTAACTGCAATACGGTACTTTACTATGTTTGATTTCATATGTTATTTTATGCCGGTTTGAGGAATCACAACGATATTTTTTGCAAAATGACCCAACAATGGGCCTCCAAAACTGATTGGGAAAGACAATTTCAAAAGTGTGACATTAGCTAAAAAAGATTGTCATCATCATGAATATGCAAAGGTCCACTGCTGGACATAGGCCTCTCCAGCTGCTCGCCACCTAGGGCAAACCTCTGGAGGATATACCCATAATCGCCACGCTGGGCAGGCGGGTTGGCGATCGCAGGGCGTAGCTTCTTGTTCCGGTGACGCCGCTGCCCGTCATCGGCCTGTGGTATTTAGCTACGCCTTCTATAGTGATGGTTATACCGCCATCAGTCGGTTTGCCAGAGCCTCGTTTGTTGTTCGGCAGGATGCTTGCAGGTGAGGATGGCTTGGAGCCATCCTCACCTGCCCGTCACCAAAGGTGATGACAATTGGGGGGATTTTTCTTGGTCACTACGCTTGGCATGCGGGTTGGTGCCCATTTCCTGATTTTTTTTTTATATCACAAAAGATGGTAAACTTGCCTACGGCTCGCCTGATGTTAAGCGGTTACCGCAGCCTATGGACGCCTGCAACACCACGCATCACACGTGTGTTGCCCACCCTAACCGTTGCCGATGCAGAGCTCACCCAACGAGCTCTGGAAACCCTACTCACCCGGAAACACGACCCACAGGTCATTTGGCTGGGGTAATCTATAGGGTGAAGGTTACCCGGGCTCAATTCGAGGATTCACTATGCCCTACCTCTCTTAATCTAATTCTCTTAGTCGACTTCTATGACACCCACAAAAATGTAAAGGGGTGTTCCTATTCAAAGTCCGGAAATCACACGGACAAAAGAATTGTACTGCATTATTTATATAATTATTTATATAATATTTTTGCTTTACGCCCCGTTTAAGAGTCCCAAAATATAAGAAGAAGGGAACACATAAATAAAATATATCGTTCTATACTCGGATCTGTGACTCGGATCGAATGTAACAAACCCGTTACCAATAAACAAATGAATATATTACCGGCCATTGAGAAAATATACAATAAGTCGCGCTCACGTACGGACCCCTCACGGCGGAACCCTTACGGCTCTGTAATACAATACCGAGGCTAACACTAAACTGCTATAAGTATTGCAACTTGGTCCGGCATTTTGGGCCCGCGCGCCGAATACTGATGCACTCGGGCGGAACGAAGCGATGCGTGATATGGATGTGGCATGTCGAGATGTTAGTTTTTTTATAATCTATCATCATCATCATCATCAGCCTATCGCAGTCCACTGCTGAACTAAAAAATAAAAGGTTTAATAATCAAAAACAGAAGCATAATGGAGTTTACATTCTGTGACTCCCACACTAGGCTGAGCCTGTCACGTGGGGGACAAATTCTATGACTTTAAACATTATAGAATGTGGCTATATCTTGTGATTTAACAACACTATAATAAAAAGAATATCTTAAAAACTAAAATAACAATGCAATGCTAAGATACATGTATGCGCAAAGTGTGTGTGATTCCGTGTGTGTGTGTGTGTGTTCGTGTATGTGTCGTTTGCATAGAACGGGAACTAACGGGAGAATCCCTTTGTATGAAAAATCTAAACCTCTTAAGTTAGATAATTGAAATTTGGCCCTAATGAACGTAAAGCTTACTTGCAACGCGATGTTGCCACACTCCCACGGGAACATGAGTTACTGAACTTTGGTATGTAAAAATCTAAACACGCGGACTAAGTCGCGGGCAAAAGCTAGTGTAGTGATATACGCTCAAATATCCAAACGCCATATCCGCTCACCAATACCTTCCCGGCTCCCCGTCCGTCCGCTACTTTATTTGTGCGAGGTATTTGTATAAGTTACTAAACTTTGGTATGTAAAAATCTAAACACGCGGACGAAGTCGCGGGCAAAAGCTAGTGTAGTGATATACGCTCAAATATCCAAACGCCATATCCGCTCACCAATACCTTCCCGGCTCCCCGTCCGTCCGCTACTTTATTTGTGCGAGGTATTTGTATAAGTTACTAAACTTTGGTATGTAAAAATCTAAACACGCGGACGAAGTCGCGGGCAAAAGCTAGTGTAGTGATATACGCTCAAATATCCAAACGCCATATCCGCTCACCAATACCTTCCCGGCTCCCCGTCCGTCCGCTACTTTATTTGTGCGAGGTATTTGTATAAGTTACTAAACTTTGGTATGTAAAAATCTAAACACGCGGACGAAGTCGCGGGCAAAAGCTAGTATAGTGATATACGCTCAAATATCCAAACGCCATATCCACTCACCAATACCTTCCCGGCTCCCCGTCCGTCCGCTACTTTATTTGTGCGAGGTATTTGTATAAGTTACTAAACTTTGGTATGTAAAAATCTAAACACGCGGACGAAGTCGCGGGCAAAAGCTAGTATAGTGATATACGCTCAAATATCCAAACGCCATATCCACTCACCAATACCTTCCCGGCTCCCCGTCCGTCCGCTACTTTATTTGTGCGAGGTATTTGTATAAGTTACTAAACTTTGGTATGTAAAAATCTAAACACGCGGACGAAGTCGCGGGCAAAAGCTAGTATAGTGATATACGCTCAAATATCCAAACGCCATATCCACTCACCAATACCTTCCCGGCTCCCCGTCCGTCCGCTACTTTATTTGTGCGAGGTGAGACTCACTGAAAGTGAGATAGTTCACTCCACTTTAGTAGAGCGCTTGGCGCCCCGAACACGCGCCAACCGACTTTTTAACTTCTCTATAGTTTTTAGGATTGTTGAGGTACCTGACTGTTGAGTCGGGGCGATGAAGACGTATATTACTGCGCCTAAATAAACTGGATACGTAGAGGTAGATAGTATTTATTGCATATACCAAAACACTTTTTTTTAGTAACACGAAGTAATGCCTTTGCTAAGCCTGATGGAAAGCGAAAGAGAAGCCTAAGTCGCTGTGACAACGGGCAAGTAACCGGCGAAAATATCAAAATTTATGTGATTTATAATAATAAATTACAGTCTATATAAGGGACTAGCTGTGCTCGCGACTTCGTCCGCGTGGAATAGTTATTTTTTCCCCGCTTTTTTACATTTTCCATTATTTCTTCGCTCCTAATAGTTGCAGCGTGATGTTATAGCCTAAAGCCTTCCTCGATAAATGGTCTATTCAACACAAAAAGAATTTTTCAATTCGGACCAGTAGTTCCTGAGATTAGCGCGTTCAAACAAACAAACAAACTCTTCAGCTTTATAATATTAGTTAAGATTAGTTAAGATATGTGGGGTTGTAAGGGAGCGACCTATGATCTTTTCGCTCCAGGCCACCCTCACCTGCTCGTGGTGCATCCTGCCGAACAACAAACGAGGCTTTGGCAAAAGACTGGTGTATACTGGTAGACTGGTAAATACCACAGGCCGATGACGGACAGCAGCGTCACCGAAGCGACGAGCTACGCTCTGCGATCGCCAACCCGCCTGCCCAGCGTGGCGCTTACTGATAAATCTCCAGTTAAGGCCCAAGTGGTGAACTGGAGAGGCTTATGTCCAGCAGTAGTAGCAATATAAGCCAAATTACTGTTAAACTTCTATGTTTAAATCAAATCAGAATAGTCATGAAAAAAAGGAAAAAGGAGACTAGGAATTACTCGTATAAAAAGATTCGACAAAACATTACGATTTACGAACATTAGAATTCTGGAATCCCTTTTATTAGCGGAAGGCTAAAATTTGAACTCGAATTCAAACCTAATACGGGGTCTAGACCGAAATTAGGCATCCAAAATTAAACTTTTATCATTTTCTGACCTTTTCTTATTTGGAGGATTCCCTAAACTAGAATCATTCTAGACTTTCATAGTAGGTAATATCCACCATCACGACCACAGACTTGTATAAACGCTAAAAGTCTTTGATCACACCCATCATCATCATCATCAGCCTATAACAGTCCACTGCTGGACATAGGCCTCTCCAGTTGTTCGCCACTTAGAGAAAACATCTGAAGGATATACCCATAATCGCCACGCTGGGCAGGCGGGTTGGCGATCGCAGGGCATAGCTTCTTGCTCCGGTGACGCTGCTGCCCGTCACCGGTCTTTAGTATTTAGCTACGCCTTCAATTGTGATGGTTATAACCAGTCGGTTGCCAGCGCCTCGTTTGTTATTCGGCAGGATGCACCACGGGCAGGTGAGGTTGGCTTGGAGCGAAAAGATGATAGGCCGCTCCCTTACATCCCCCAATACCTACATAAGTAGATCTTCACACCCAATACCTACATAAGTAGATCTTCGCACCATACACAACTTATTAAGTGTACACAAGTTATCTCATATAGACGAAGGCAATAGAGCAGCGCCTTAGGCGAGGTCTCACTGCCCTCCGAACCTTAATACCGACCGCCTTTTATTACGCGAGGGAAAAGCAGAGAATTTATATTTCATACATCTATGCCGATTTTCGCCTGCAGCTTGCTATGAGAGGAATTCGTTTTATAATAATATATAACTAGCGGGAATTAACGCGCATACCTTTTTTTAAAAACCCGACGTTTCGGCCGTGTTACAACGACCGTGGTCACGGGGAGTGGTCAGTACTCTACTAATTCCCGCTAGTTATATATTATTATATTATGGAACGCGAAAGCTTAAAAGAATTCGTTTTAGCCTCATATGGTAAGCGAGACATCAATATCAGTTAATAAAAATAACACAGGAAAAAAGTGTACATACCTAATACATTGCTCATTGAACATTTTCACAAAATTTAAGGATGTAAAGAGACGGCAATAGAGCAAGAATCTATTATTGACTAGCTGTGCCGGCGGCGTCGCACGCGTGTATATCGGATTTCAAAAATAACGGACATCCATAGAATGGTACCTAAATTTTAAGTTAGACCTCTAGCAATACATTGGTGAAAACCGCATTTGATTCCATGCAGTAGTTTTTGCGTGATGCGCGATCAAACATGCAGATGAAAATTTCTCCCGTTTTCTCAACGCTTCCCGTCACTGCTCTGCTCCTATTGATTGTAGCGTGATGGAAAGTATACTATAACCTGCCCAGGAGTATAAAAATTATCGTACCAAGTTTCGTTAAAATCCGTCCAGTAGCTTGTTTTCTATAGCGAACATACAGACAGAAAGACAAAAATTTTACTGATTGCATTTTTGGCATCAGTATCGATCACTTATCACCCCCTGATAGTTATTTTGAAAAAATATTTCATGTACAGAATTGACCTTTCTACAGATTTATTATAAGTATAGTTAAATCGTTTGTATAAAGACCTTTCATCGTCATCAGCTTGCATACTCTATTAGGGAACTCAGTGACCCTTACATCCCACCTATATCTATTTAGAGAGCGACCCATCATCTTTTTCCTCCAAGGCACCCTCACCTGCCCGTGGTGTCTCGTAATAACAGACGAGACTCTGGCAACTGAATGGTGGCGGTTTAACCATCATCATTAGTGCGTAGCTAAATATAACTGGCCGATGACGGGCGATTTGCCCAAAGTGGCGAACAACAGGCGAAGATATTATGTCCAGCAGTGGACTGCGATAGGCTGATGATAATGATGAAGATAATGATATAAGATTTGTTTTTGTGTACCTACATTATCATCATCATCATCAGCCCACATCATCATAGGCCTCTCCCAATGCTCGCCACTTCGATCGATCCCGGGCCTCTCGCATCCATCACTTGCCATCCGTCCTGCGCAAATCGTCACTCCACCTGGTCTGAGGGCGTCCTACGCTACGTTTCCCGAAACGCGGTCTCCACTCCAGAAGTCGTTTACCCCAACGGTTGTCGATTCTGCGGCTGATGTGGCCAGCCCACTGCCTAAGAGAGGCTAAGAGAGGTAGGGCATAGCGAATCTTCGCTCGTATTGAGCTGCCCGTCCAGGGAAGGACCTTCACCCTATAGAATACCGCAGCCAAATGACCTCCGGGTCGTGTTTATTCTGGTGAGTAGGGTCTCCAGAGCTCGTGGGGGGTTAGGGTTGGGCCGGCATGGCAGTGGCAACTGACAGGTAACTAACCAGTTACTTGCCAGTTGTCACAGCGACTTGGGCTTCTCCTTGGTTTTCCATCAGGCGTAGGGAAGCCATTATGTCGAGCTACTATAAAAAAAAACCCTACCTATAAGTATGAAGAAATGTGTAGCAAAAATCGGAAGAGTGAGCAACATACAAGCTATCAATATTTTGCCGAGTGCCGCTTAGAAGCCGAACGGCAATCGCGTTCCTCATTGCCGAGTGTGGCCGCGGACCTCATAAATATCCAATCCGGAGATTGGTCGGTGACGCCGGAGGATCAGTGAGTGCAATCACTCCGACGATACGGCTATACGGTGTAGCTACTGCCATTTACGAGTATGGGGAAGATTTGACATAACTGATGTATATTGAGATTGGTTTCAAGTGACATATTGTTGTTGCCATATAAATCTAACAAATATGTTTTCAATTCGTGTCGTTTCCGGATTTAGTATTTAAGAGAGGTAGGGCATAGCGAATCTTCGCTCGAACTGAGCTGCCCGTCCGGGGAAGGACCTCCACCCTATAAAATACCGCAGCCAAATGACCTTCGGGTCGTGTTTCTGCTGGTGAGTAGGGTGTCCGGAGCTCGTGGGGGGTTAGGGTTGGGCCGGCATGGCAGTAGCAACTGACAGGTAACTGACCAGTTACTTGCCAGTTGTCACAGCGACTTGGGCCTCTCTTTCGCTTTCCATCAGGCGTAGAGAAGCCATTATGTCGAGCCACAATAAAAAAAAAACTGGCTCGGTGTCTCAATTGGTAGAGACCCCTGCCTTCTGAACCAAGAGTCGTGGGTTCGATTCCCACCCGGACAAACATTCGTGTGATGAACACTTGTGTTTGTTTCGGGTCTGGGTGTTAATATTTGAATTTAAGTATTTATTTGTGGTACCTTCGTTGTTCTGATACCAAGTGCTTAAGCTACTTACTTTGGGATCGGAGCAATGTTGTCTGATATTTAAAAAAAAACGCCCCATCTGGCTTTATCCCGAGGGTGTCGTAGACGGTTAAGGAAATATCAGGGATTCCTAATATTCTCTATCTATTTATCATTAAATAGTATTAAATTAAGACACTTTTGTGTATCGAAGTGATTAAAAATTGCAACAATACCTACTATCCTAGTTTTTTAAGTACATTTTACGGTGTTCATGAGAGTATCTATCTATTTATCATAAAACTAGCTGTGCTTGCGACATCGTCCGCGTGGAATAGTTATATTTTCCCCGTTTTTTTTTTACATTTTCCATTATTTCGTCGCTCCTAATAGTTGCAGCGTGATGTTATATAGCCTAAACCCTTCCTCGATAAATGCTCTATCCAACACAAAAAGAATTTTTCAATTCGGACCTGTAGTTCCTGAGATTAGCGCGTTCAAACAAACAAACAAACTCTTCAGCTTTATAATATTAGTATAGATAGTATTATACAAAGACACTTTTGTGTGCTTACACAATGACAGAAAGACAGTTAAAAAACGGTTTTGTACGAATTTTAGCTACCAATAATATTCATTAGCTGAATTCAGCTGCGATAAACAATTACAATAGTATAGTAAGTAGTAGAGTTTATCGTAATCAAAAATGTATTTTATCCACAATGCCATTTAACGAAACGCTGTGAATCTCTTTCAAAACGACAATACTCGCAGCTCCGTATCCATCTCAAACGGCCTCAGTCACGGCTCGAAGTCTCAGTATCTTGATAAAGTCGGCGCGAGCGCGCGTGACGCGATGCCGAATGGCCTACAAGCACAACGCGACCCTCGCCTAATCCGGTTTGCTATTGTGCGACTAACAACCCTTGCCGATCACGTGTTGGCTTTGAGAGAGGTGTACATAGGTAACTTTATTGTACGACCCAATAGTGTGTAAATACAAGCGTACCTACATCATCACCCTAGCCTTTTTCCCGATTGTCTCAGGGTCGGCTTCCCAAACTAAGAGATTTGGCGAGGGCTAAGCTTTTACATAGAGCGACTGCCATCAGACCTCCCGAACACTTAGGGTAAGCTGTATGACGTAACGACTGCTATCTGAGTTGGTAAAGATAGCACCCGGGCGGGACCAACAGCTTAACGTGCCTTCCGAAGCACGGAGGAAATCGGTGTCAAATTTTGGTCACCCATCATCGGATTGACCGCGCCAATGGTGGCACAACGTTGCGATCATTGTTAAGCGAACAAGACCGCGGCGCCACCGAGCTCCTCAAGCGTAACTACAATTCTACTTTTATTAGATTTTCGTCGAATCGATTAGACCGCCTACATTGTGCAACGGCTGTATTATCCTAGTTCTAAGTACATTTTTACGGCGTTCAATATAGAGTATCTATCTATTTATCACTAAATAGTATATAGCAAAAAAAGATTCCAACGATAGTAAGTAAGTTCATCAGTTTTCTAGTACCCATAGTGCAAGCTTCGACTTAGTTTGGGGCTGGATGGTGATGTGTGGCCCAGCGATGAATTTCTTGGGTTTAATTTACAATAGAATGTCCACTGTAAATGTCCATAACATTCAACATAGACTTCCAACTCAAACGAGCGCAGTATATTTATCTAACCGCTAAACTAACCGAAGCTAATACTAAAAAGGAACAACAGCCCTATTAGCTAATAAGATTCGGCCGGGATCGGGAGGACGCCGCAAACAAGTTGGTACATAATCAAATATTTGCTTTTGCTGCCTCCGGCGTAGCGGTCCCGACGAGAAATATGCACTTACGTAATAAAGAACATTCTTACTGTACCGTTTATGTATTGGCAATATTTTGTTTAAGAACATTTCCTAAAATAGAAGTCGCTTTAAATCGACACACACATATTTTTAAAAATAGTTGATAAAATCGCCCTCAAGCCAGGTGGAATGACGATTTGCACCAGGTACTGGATTACAGCAAACTCTGTATTGATCGAAGTGGCTAACGATTGGAGATCACTATATCCAACAGTGGACTGCGAGAAGATTTGAGAGTCTTTTTAATGTTTTCTGCAATTGTTCACGTTATATATGTTTTTATATTTAATTAACATGCGAGAAAAAAATCGGGAAATGCGGGAAATAAGCATTCTGCAGAACTCTGCCAATTTCGAGAGAAACGGTGACATCATTTTTGACATTAGAAATTTTGTGTTTAAAATATTACCTGAATTGTACAACAAATACCTACATAGTTATAATTAAATTGTATAATGTGTATAAGAATATCTTCTATCTAACAATTGTTAGATAGAAGATATAGATATAGGAGATAAAGTAATTACTTTTCAATCAAGTCGGGAATACCCTCATTTGATGTGATACATCATATTTCTCGTAATTGCTATTATTCGTGTAAAACATTTCGCAAAACTTCCATTCAAATGGTCTCAATAATGTAAGTAAGTTTCAGTTTACAGTCAATATTTCGGGGTGAATTTCAATAACTCCCTTAGCTATAAGCCGAAGTTTTGTGTCCGACAAACATGTCCTGTGGGGGGAAGGGGGGAACTCCTGCTAGGAGTCTAATATCTTTAAAGTGCAGCAACTACCTATCACTGAAAGGTTTTGAGTTAGATTTGTTTACTTTTTGGTTCTTGTGATCTTGTGTCCTAGGCAAAAGGTCGTGGGTTTGAGTCTTACATATTATGGGTAAATTTATTAATGTGACTAATTAGATTGATAGACAAGGTCGTCTCAAATTTTATTAGGTCTCTTCGGCACCAAGAATTTGAGGCCCTCTAGAAGGAACAAAAGTGAATTTATCTAGGTATCTTAAAATTGGTAAGCGACCTAAAAAGGGCAACTTATTTCTACCTTTAATTATTTTCTTTTAACAACATACTTGTATCAATATGTATTTTAATAATAAAATGTATGAGAACTTTTATTGACGATTGATGGTTATGATTCATAATACTTCAACATTTTCCCGTTGATAGAAAAATAACATCTGTCAATCAGAATTATGAAGCTTATAGATAATGCATGCAAACGGTAAGAGAGGTAGGGCATAGCGAATCTTCGCTCGAATTGAGTGGCCCGTCCGGAGAAGGATCTCCACCCTACAGAACGCCGCAGCCAAATGACCTCCGTCGTGTTTCTGTCTGTGTACTCACCGGCAGAACCCCTACTGGGTTTCCGGAGCTCGTGGGCGTTAGGGATGGGCCGACATGTCGGCGGCAACTGACAGGTAACTAACTGACCAGTAACTTGCCCGTTGTCACAGCTTCTTGGGCTTCTCTTTCGCGTTCCATCAGGCGTAGGAAAGCCATTATGTCGAGTAACTATAAAAATAAAATCTTTCAAAATCAATAGCTCCAATAAACTAAAAACAAACTCCTACGCATGGTTCGTTCTTTCTGGAGCAAACCAACAAGCCACGTAATCAATTACGTCTCATATCCTTGCTATCCATCTGAAAACTAAACGAGTAGGTAGGCAATCCGGAATACGTGTATTGTTACTGCAAACATCCTGTGTTTGATTTGGCAAACGAAGCCAACTTTGGGACTAGATCAAACAAAGTTACGAAGGGACATTATAAATGGTGGATTTCGTTTATTAGTAATTAGGATATAGTTTTTTTAAAGAGCTTTAGGATTACCTCTATCCACCGTGGGTAGGTAAACGGGTAGGTAAGCGATCGTGAGTTCAAAAAGTTAGGTCGAAAGGCATGGAATTATGGAATAAGGAATTTAAACTATGTACCTACATCTTGGAGTTTCTTGCGGCACTTCTTCTCATCAGGCCTCATCCTTATCACGTCGAAGTGCTAGTAGGGAAAAAAAAGTTTGACGTGCAAAAGAATTTACTTGTAAATCAATTATTTTATTTTATTTTTATTTTATTTTTTATTTATCTTGAGTAGATTACAATACTCGTTCTCTCCCAGCAGTAACCCAGCAGCAGCCCACCAACCAACTGATCTAAATATCATTGTTTTCTCTTGAGTACCAAATAATGTCTGGCGTCTTCCAAAACACCCAAATCCGAGACAAATTAGAAAAGTTCATTTCTTCGAGGTCTTCATAATGACATGTTGTTCGCTGACATGTTACCGAAATTGCCCATAATAGCCACGCTGTGCAGGCGGGTTGGCGAAAGCGGGGAGTAGTTCTCGCTCCAGTGACGCTGCTGCCCGTCATCGGCCCGTGGTATTTACTACGCCTTTAATAGAGATGGTTACTTATACCGCCACCAGTCGGTTGCCAGAGTCTCGTTTGTTATGCCGCAGTATGCACCACGGGCATGTGATGATGGGTAGCTCTCTTACATCCCTTTCAATTTCAAGGTATCCCAAGTCTAAACCCTCGATAAGCACTGGTTATCCCCATCGCTGATGAAGGAAGGACCGCAATAAAAGGGAATGCCCCACACTGGGTGATTATTTTTATCTCGAAGCGTTCGCTTCGGGCTCAAGTGACGAACCGACCCCGAATCGATTTTATGAGCTATAAATTTGTATCACTCTAAGGGGTGTGAAGGGTGGGTAAAGATGTTGAGATAAAAAGTCGTTTTTTTTCTTAGTTTTTTTTTATATTGGATCGGCATAGTGGCCTCTTCTCGCCTGATGGAAAGCTGAAAAGGAAGCCCAAGTCGCTCTGACTGGTCAACCTCAGTCTCCAGTCACCACAGCCATAAGCCGAACAAAAAAGATTTTTTAAAATCGATTCACAATTTATCGGAGATATTATGTGTTTTTTTATGATAGAGAGGCCAAACGGGCCTGAAAGTCACCTGATGGTAAGTGATCACTTCAGCCCATAGACACCGCACCACCAGGGGAGTCACAGGTGCGTTGCCAGTCCTTGGGAAATCTATAGGCTCGCTTTTTGAAGGTCCCTAAGTCATATCCATTCGGAAAAATTGCAGCCGGAAGCCGATTCCAAAGACCAGTTGCACGAGGCAGAAAATTGCGCGCAAAAGGCCTCCAACTATCAAGATGACAAATAAACAACCGTTTTTGAAGTCAGTTAAAAATAAATATAGGTAAGAACACGAATTTACGGTATCAATCCTGGTTCACGAAATTAGTGGCCATGCCCACCTAAACGATTTCTTACTGCAATGACTTTAGGTACTTGTCTATTAACCCCCCAAAAACCCAGCAAACACAGCTATCTTCTTGAAAATCAAAAGTGAACGCGCGAAAAGAAATAAAATTCAACCCTACCAATTTCGATGCAACAAAATACGCGCGTCTCGATCTCGGGGCCCGTACAAATAGCCGTCGTAACCCTTTGTCAGTGTTTATTGGGGATCCGCGGCGTCACCCGAAACCCGACGCAACCCAACACTCCCGAGAGCTTGATTGAAAACGGTACATTTTCCGTTGTTTGTTGTTTTTCGAACGAGTATTGAGTTTGCAGGGAATTTTGATCCGTTTGTATTTTTTTTTCTTTTTGATTTTTTCTCGTCAGCCTGCATGTCGTAAGAAAGGTTTAAAACGATTTTTTGTTAACTTTTGTGTCTACTTCGGATGTAAGAGGATAGTGAAACTATTTTTCTTATTATTAGGCATTGTTCATACAAGCGTCACACAGTTTTCGCCTTTCCATATATAGGTATACTAACGACCCGCCCCGGCTTCGCACGGGTTCAATACTGTTTATTATACGGCTATATAAAAGCAATATTTTAGTACAGCTTTTAAAAGAAACATGACCGCACACGCTTGTAACACCAACACGCATTTCTGTCGTTGATAAAATTTTCATCTGCGACTCTCCGCACTTTGATTGCGCGAAAATAGTGTTGGGGAAGACTCGAGTCCTAAAAAGTGGGAAACTTTCTAGGACTCGAAACGTTTTTCGAGTCAGCCCGACCGTACCCGGACTGCTTCAAACAGTTGAGACCGACTGCTTGAGGCTATACGCTGCCGTAAACAAGACATGCTACGCTGGGCCACACTGCTCCATCTAGTCCCAAAATAATTTTATGACTTACTTAGATACTTTTTACATCTAACATACATAGCAAATACCGAAACCAAAACAAACAGACATGTTTACGCACACAAATGTTCGTACAGTGCGAGAATGAAACTCACGATCACTGTATGAGAGGCAACGTTCACTGAACCAAATTTGGCCATTGTCCTTCAAGAATTAGGAAATAGTTGAATTGACAAGACAAGGTTGTAAGTGGCCATCTGTACATACATAGAGTATAGGTACTCGTTCTTTACTTTAGCCCGAAACGGATCACTTTACGAATGTTTCGCTGAGAGTACGGCAGTCACCAGCAAGATAGGTAAACTCTGCCTACTAACTACTACTTTTTTCAATGTTTCAGGACTCGAACCCCGCACATCACTATACAGCAGGGCCGTAGGTTTTACGGCGCGTAGGCCGCGAAGCAATTTTCAGATTGAATTTTTACGGCGGGCCGAGCAGACGAAATAAAGCGATAAACAAATGTTTAAAGGCCGAATAAACCCTGCCATGACTAAATTGGGACTCGGAGGAATGTACATGATGTTATTATATTTGGGGTGAACGAAAATGCACAGATGGTAGTGAATTCGGGTCAGTGTTAAAAAATATAGGGATGTAACGGAGATGATCCTGCTGATTAACAAACGAGGCTCTGGCAACCTCCTGGTGGCGGGTTTTTTTGGTAGTTGTCAGTGTGACAGCTGCGCTTTGATTGGCCGCGACGAAGTCGGCGGCAGATGATTGGCCGATAGTGGCGCGAACAGACATGATTATGGAAAAGTCATTATTTTCATCATTATTTAGCACGTACATTCATTAATATATTATCTACATCTATCATTCGGTTTGTAAACGTTTGTATTAGCCAAACAAACAATATTATATACTTAGATGATAACTTTAATAAGTTTGCATTATTATCGTATCACGACAATGAAGTTAGTAGATAATAATCCTGTTTGTCATAACAAATAGATCAGTCTTACGATAACATTGTAAATTGCAGATCATGTGAAATGCAGTCAAGCGGCAAGCCATTTCGAATAGATACAATACAAAATAATAAAAAAAAGAAGTTCTTCATAAAGTTATTCTTATATTAGGTAAATATGCATATAGATAAAATGGGTAGGTATATAATAGGTAATGGGTATTAGGAGAACTGATGTGATGTTATATAAAAAAAACAAAGATGTAAATCTCTTAGGTAGAGATTAACATCTTTGTTTTTTTTTATATCATCACTCATCATCATCACTTCTCCTAATACCCAAGTAATGCTCATGACGCTATGGCAGCGAGTAACTACGCTAAGATTCGAAATGCAGCTTCTATCAAGAAGAAACGGCAAGAAACTCGAAAAAGGAATTTTAAAATTCTCCAAACCAAAGCCGAAGCATTTTACTCATTAACGCCATTCTCTTGCGTCCACCCGTCTACCAACGCCATGAATTAGATAAAATTTTCATCCCCAATTGTTGAACACGCGGGCATAATGTTATTAGGGAAAAATCTCACACTTGGTACGGTAATATGGGCTTACAAGACGGCATTATTAAATTGCCGATGGCGGGCCGGCAGACGTTTGCAGCTACATTCGGGTACGCGGGGAAAATATACCGGAATTACAGACTTTCAACGGATCCCCTACTATGAACGTGATACTTATTTGGAAATTAAACAACAAAAAAGTAAAAATAACTCGGTTGTGGAAGTTAATAATGTGACAATACTACCTTCAGTCATAATTCATATTCTTTAAATAGGCGTAATACCAAAACGATTACACAGCTCCATAAATATTTTCAACTAGCTGTGCTCGCGACTTCGTACGCGTGGAATAGTTATTTTTCCCCCGTTTTTTTTTACATTTTCCATTATTTCTTCGCTCCTAATAGTTGCAACGTGATGTTATATAGCCTAAAGCCTTCCTCGATAAATGGTCTATTCAACACAAAAAGAATTTTTCAATTCGGACCAGCAGTTCCTGAGATTAGCGCGTTCAAACAAACAAACAAACAAACTCTTCAGCTTTATAATATTAGTTAAGATTTGGGTTTCTCCAAAGCTCATAAGAGCCTTCTTTATTTTCGGATGGTATTTGCGACCAAAGAGGCATTCAATAACGTCGTTTTTTACATTTATACATTACACAGACCGTCCTTTCCCGCTGGAAAACTTAGTGTTTCGATAGGAAAATCTATTAGACAATAATTTGTACCTATATTATATTTTTAGAACGAATTGTTGCACTGCAGCTGCCGGCGATTACTCAACTGATTAGCTGACCTTTACTTATTTTTTGAGAAAAAGTAACCACCTAACAACTTATTTCTATATTGTTTCTCCTCTTATTTCAGTCCCTTTGATAAATTTGGAACAAAAAAAATAATTTTCGCAAATTTAATGAAATTAAACAATCAATACAAAGTCTTACAATCAGCAGCGTAGCGTGTTTTGGCGGGGCCCCATATAAAACATTGTTTGGGGGCCCTTAGGAAGGGAAAAGATTTGTCACAAAATTTGGGAAGTTTTTGCTTATGCATTTCGGGGGCCTCCATGGTCTGGGGGCCCCGTATAATTGATACGGCAGATACGGCGGTAGCTACGCCCCTGCTTACAAATTCTAAAGTCTAGCCAATATTTTATTATACCTATTTATATAAGAAACAAAGTCACAATCTTAAAAAAAATCAGTACAAAATAATACTATTTATGTTTTTGTGTACCGACTAAAACTCGTAGTAACAACGCCATTACAACGAAAGCACAGGATTTGAATTTTAATATCAAATGCATAGAAGCTACATTGGAACACTCACAATGAAATTTTCTTAGCTGTGAATGTAAGAAATTGCCCGTGAAACGTTTCTGAGTGGCGCTGAATTTATTAATATTTATCATTAGCGAGATGTTTCACTGCTTGGCACTGTGTTTATATTTATGATGACATATTAAAATGTGCTTTTGTTTGTTGATCTTTTTATTTAGACCATAAGAAAATGGCTGTAGACTGGATATAATTCGTATTATATCCAGTCTACAGCCATTTTCTTATGGTCTAAATAAATGCATGTATGCACATACAATGTATCTGCAAACGGCATAAAGCATGACTGGATATATTATACATAATTATAAGGACAAGCAGGGCCCCCATCCCCTGGCCCAAAACCGGGGTACGCCCATGATCCTGCTGAATAACAGACGGAGCTCCGACAAATTTATATCACGACAGAAAGCGTAGCTAAATACCACAGACCGATGACGGGCACCAGCGTCACAGGAGCGAGAAGCTACGCCCTGCGAATGCCAACCCGCCTGTCCAGCGTGACGATTATGGGTGTTTGTTCAAAGTGACGAATAGCTGGAGAGGCCCTAGTCCAGCAGTGGACTGCGATAGGCTGATGACGATGATGATGAATCAGCATTTAAACATTTAATATTGGAAGCAAACTGCTTCAGGAATACCAGAATGGAAGATAAAACGGCCTTACGAACGCTAAACGCATAGCTCAATAAAATTAGTACTATGATGGAAGAAATAATTTTGACATGCCATGCCTCTGCCACGTCATATCCCCTGATGACGCATACAAAAACTGATGAAGGCGTCTAAACCGAACTGACTGCAATTTCACTTAGGAATTTTGCCGGAATTTCAGCAGAATTAGCGCAGCCGACACTCGGACTACGACCTGTGATTTCCCTGGAGGGAGATGTGGACGTAAGTAATTGTTTTTAAGGTGCAACGCTGACAGTTTCAGCTATATAGAATACATGAACGTGGGGTAAGGCCTTTTCGAAAGTTCGTTGTTCTAATCTGGTGCGTAGGTGTTTTTGGAGTGTCAGAAACTATTTTAAATGACATAGGGGGGCACATTTACCTACGTCTAATGATAAGTGATCACATCATCATCATCAGCCTATCACAGTCCACTGCTGGACATAGGCCTCTCCAGTTGTTCGCCATAGGGCAAACATCTGGAGGATATACCGATAATCGCCACGCTGGGCAGGCGGGTTGGCGATCGCAGGGCGTAGCTTCTCGCTCCGGTGACGCTGCTGCCTGTCATCCGTCTGTGGTATTTAGCTACGCCGTCAATTGTGATGGTTATTCCGCCATCAGTCGGTTGCCAGCGCCTCGTTTGTTATTCGGCAGGATGCACCACGGGCAGGTGAGGTTGGCTTAGAGCGAAATGATGATAGGCCGCTCCCTTACATCCCTAAGTGATCACAGTGATTGCAGATTGGTCTATAGGCCTTGAGAAATTTGTAGGCCAGCTTTCTGAAAGTCCCTAAGGTCTTATGTAATGTCTTCATTACATAAAAAACGTCGCAGCTAGAAGTTGATTTCACAGAAAATTTTCACGTGGCATCCATAGCTCGCTGAATTTCCTATTATGCTCTGTGTTTCGAAACTTATACGAAATGAAGTCACCCGACAAAGAAATAAAAACTAGGAAAGAGTATTTTCCAAAAAAATTAAACCGACTTCAAAAAAAAACACAAACGACCAAAACTAAAAAGCGATAAATAACGTAAGTAATTCTATCCTTAATACATATTATATGTATAACTATAATTATTTAAATATTACAATTATCACTTATTTTTGGAGTCGGTATATATATTTTATTAGCTATCCTTCATCATCATCATCATCAGCCTATTGCAGTCCACAGCTGGACATAGGCCTCTCCAGTTGGGCGCCACTTAGGGCAAACATCTGGAGGATATACTCATAATCGCCACGCTGGGCAGGCGGGTTGGCGATCGCAGGGCGTAGCTTCTCGCTCCGGTGACGCTGCTGCCCGTCATCCGTCTGTGGTATTTAGCTGCGCAGCTATCCTTAGAGGATGTGAAAGTTAAGCTACGAGTATAAGTTTTGCTACGAATATGGAGATTCGCAGCCGAATTGGTGGATATCAAGCGCATTATTAAAAATGCATAGCATCTATCTTTGGAGGAAAATACAACTAAACTGATATGATAAAGTCCGTCCAAATACCCTCATCTTCATTACCAGCTTATTGCAGTCCACTGCTGGACATAGGCTTCTCCAGTTGTTCGCCACTTAGGGCAAACATCTGGAGAAACCTATAATCGCCACGCTGGGCATGGTTGGCGATAGCAGTGCGTAGCTTTTCGCTCCGGTGACGCTGCTGCCCGTGATCGGCCTGTGGTTAATCAAATAACCTGGTAACCCATTGACTTATTTGACTCAATAAGGTGCCAAACCGAGGTCAAGACATCAAGTAGCATAGTATTCGAAATTCCCTGTCCAAATTCAAGCAGGGCCCCGTAATATTTCGCAATGATCCGGCACTGCTGTTAAATATAGAGCTTAGATTATCGAGCAATAGTCTGTGGCGCGGTGTCGCGCTGCGGATTAAACAAATATTACTCCGCCATCGGGAGGGGTTAGGAAACTGATAGAGCGGGCATCAAAATTATCTATAGAATGTAAAATAAACATCACTGATTTTGTGTTGAGCCTATAAATACTTTTTGAGCTATATGTCGCGGATTAAATCCTGATGAGGGTGTTTTAGTTAATTTTATAGGTATCCGGAATATTCCGGATAGCACTTTACCATATGCAAATAGCTGCATTACTTAATACTTGCAGGATTGTAAGGAGTTCCTACAGGATGACAGCCCAACACCAACTCAGTAGGTAAAGGGAGGTCACTCACTAGTCATAAGCCCGTGAGTCACATTCAAATGCCGAAATGAAATCATTCCGAGAGCAAATACTTTTGCCGTAAAAAAAGAGTGCGAGTTTTTTCGCCACCTGAACCAAAGGGTCTGAAAAATGCATAATATACATAGAAAACACCCAGACCAACACAAACAGACATGTTCATGAACACAAATGTTTGTACTGTGCGGGAATCGAACCCACGACCCATGGCTCGGAGGGCAGAGCTCACTACCAAATAAGCCAGCGAGCCAGTGAAAAAGTAAGTTTATCAGTTGTCTAGTCTAGTACCTATGCATAGAAGCCATAGTACACCTTCGGCTTAGTTTGTGGCTAGATGGCGATGTGTGGCCCAGCGTGGCATGTCTTGGGTTATTTATTTATATGGACCTTTAGGATTATTCTGGCTATACCTACACCATTCGATGCCAATTAAATCACTTTGCGGATGTTTCGCCAAGTGTACGGTGGTGCCCCAGCCAGGCGGGTTAGCCCTGCCACAAGTTGAGAAGCTTAAATCTTGTAAAAATTCCATAATCGATACCTACAGGGAGAAAGGGGGCGGTGATTTTTACTCATTTCCGTCACAGCACGGACGAATGGTTGATTTGAATATTCCGCCACATCTAAACATTTCCTAACTCGAACCCCGCCAACAGCTTTCGGCGCGTAATACCCAGCAATATCAATACTGGGAGTCGAACCTGAGAAATGAGCGTTGGGCCCCCACCCCTAACCACCCACCCCCCAATATTATTGTAAACTGTATGCACTAGACAGTTATCAGACGCCGGTTTTATTGCTCCAGACTTGCTACTTAATAACTAACTTGGTGCTACTTAGGTGAAGCAAAATATGGCGGGAATATTTGGTAGTAGGTTAGATATACCTAGTGTACCTACGTTAAACATCACTATTAATAATGTATTAACTAGTGTGATTGCATTTGTTGTTTACTTTTAGTTCCGCAATCTACCCATAGATGTCACTATGTCTACTTACATCGCAGTATCATAACGTTTAGTTATTTAAGATCTAGTAATCCTTGAGTGAGAAACTTAATGCTTATTAATTTGACTATCCGTAGCCACAATAAACCGTGTGATTTTGCAGAGTTGACTTTTTTTAACCAACCTAACATTCCCTCGGCTTATGACCTAGACTACCTAGCTCAAACCTAGGGTTTGTTCAGATAGATATTCTTATTGGCGCACCATATAGGTACCTAGTTGACTGAAAACTAGGTACCTATAATAGACATTTCTTGTACAATTTATTAAATCGCATTTATTATTTCCTTCCTTTCGTTGTTTCCGTTCATTTACTCATACTTAAATGACTGTGTACATTGTACCTACGTAGGTACATGATTTATAATGAAACAGGAAAATAATTTGCTTCAAATGATATTTCAAGACTCAAGGACTGAAAATAACAACGATTAAAGGTGTAGCTGAATGCCGTAAGAGGGTGACCGGCAGCAGAGGCACCGTAGCGATAATCTACGCCCTGCGATCGCCATCCCGCCTGCCCCGCGTAGCGTTTATAGCCTCCAGATGTTTGCCCTAAGTGGCGAACAACTGGAGAGGAATATGTCCAGCAGTGGACTGCGATAGGCTGATGATGACGTAAGTGTAAGAAGTAAGTAAGTCAATAAAGCACCCAACTTACATAACACTTTTTTTATTGTAGCTCGACATAATGGCTTCCCTACGCCTGATGGAAAGCGAAAGAGAAGCCAAAGTCGCTGTGACAACTGGCAAGTAACTGGTTAGTTACCTGTCAGTTGCCACTGCCATGCCGGCCCAACCTTAACCCCCCACGAGCTCCGGAATCCCTACTCACCAGCAGAAATACGACCCGGAGGTCATTTGGCGGCGGTATTCTATAGAGTGGGAGTCCTTTCCCGGACGGGCAGCTCAATTCGAGCAAAGATTCGCTATAACCCTTATTACACTACCCGGTATTCAGGGCACTGAATACCGGGTGGGCGGGGACCCTAGTTAGTGTGGCGCTTATTACACTACTCTGAAAATCGGTCCGATTAAATGTTTCATTTCACATTCCGCGGTTGGCAGAGCGGTTAAAGGCAGCCCGATAGCCCTAAATCGGGCTCTTACCCTAAATCTTATTAGACCACCCTTATTCAGAGTTAGGGTCCCTGAATACCGGGTAGTGTAATAACTGCGTCACCGGGGCGAAAAGCTACGCTCTGCGATCGCCAACCCGCCCGCCCAGCGTGGCGATTATGGTTATATCCTTTAGATGTTTGCCCTAAGTGGCGAACAACTGGAGAGGCCTGTGTCCAGCAGTGGACTGCAATAGGCTGATGATAATGTTGTAATAACTTTACAACACTTTACTCTCTCGCTCTACATTACTCGTAGCCGTGCTAACAAGTAAATAAGTGCCGTCTCGCTATCACTCCCCGTGCGTGAACGAATCGCATCAGATGAGCCGCGCAGGAAATGAGATTTTTGTCTGATCCACGAGCCTGTTAAGGCTTATTTAAATACACGTTTTGCTTCCCCGACTGGAAACGGGCCCGTGTTCATTATTTGATAGCGCAAGTGTGTTTGTACGTTGCCTTAACATGTCATTAAATGTTCTAGGTTGTGCAGTTGTATTTTAATCTAAATATATAAAAAGAGAAACTGACTGGCATCAACGCACTTGAAAATTGGAAGTGACGTAGCTTAGGTACCGTAGAGGTGCACTAAGAAAGGAATTCCCGAAGTTCCCACTGGAACGGGAAATATTGCGGGTGAACTATAACGCGGGTAATACCGCGGGGCGCAGCTAGTGTAGGTATAATGGCACATCATAGCAGATGTTTTTTAACTTTTTAGTAGTAGCTCGACATAAGGTACTTGATACAAATAAGGCCTATGCTCAAATAAGGCCTATACTTCGAAAAAGTCGTTTAAAATTATATTTACGTCAAAAATAGTTCACACACATATATACGACAGCATTACGACTCGGCCAACAGTGGGCAAGAGCCCCGGTCGCGCTCACAACGACAGAAGTGGCCAGTTGTTTATCAACAATGGGTGTTTTCATTGCGCGTTATTAATTTGTCGTCATCTGTATCGAATTTTAATAAATTATTCTACGAAGTTTTGTTTCAATTAATATTTGCGGATCAAAATATAACTCATCAAAAAGGTAACTATTATTTTAAATTGTAATTTTTTGAATATGCGAATTATTTACTGCTTAAAATATTTATGAAGTATGATGTACTAAATAAAGCCTACATTTTTAATAGGCCTTATTTCAGACCCTAGGCCTTAATGGGAAACCTGCTGAATTTGGACTTTATTATGTTTATTTACAGATTGATCATCTCAGTATGTCTCCTCCAAGACTCCTCTAAGTACTAGTACTTATTATCAGTAAGACTGGTTAATGTTCCTAAGGAAAATATGCTGTTTAAGGCCTTATTTAGTTACCTTGCTTTATTAAGGCCTATCAAAATATTTTTTACTTTTAATATTTTATAATATTTTTTTGAAGACATGTTCATTTGCTAATTTTTGTTTGCATGGATAAGTTTTTTTTTATATTATTCTTCATTTCTTGTTGATATATGACTTCAAGTCCGACTAGCAATTGAAGCAAAATATTTAGTAAAATAACTTATAAAGTTCTATAAAGATCTCATGGAAACGCTTGATAAAAGGCTAAGAAAAACATATTTTATGTAATTAATACTCTAATAACAATATTCTAAATTTCAGTATATATTTAAGTATATAGGCTTTATTACGTCACTATGTTTTTAAAAGGCCTAAGGCTAAGGTTCTAGAATTACCTCTTTTTAAGTGATTATTGATAAAAAATTATAATATGTTTTCTTAAATAATTAAAATTTATAAACCAATTAATGATGCCTTGCTTTTATTTTTCACCTTATTCAAATAATTAATCATGAAAACAGTGGTTAAAATTAGGTAGGCCTTATTTGTATCACTTACCTTAATACCTTCTCTACTCCTGATGGAAAGTGAAAGAGAAGCCCCAGTCTCTGTGACAACGGGCAAGTAACTGGTCCAGTTACCTGTCACTTGCCAAGGCCAACGCCATGCCGGCACAAGCTCCGGAAACCCTACTCACCGGCAGAACACGACCCGGAGGTCATTGGCTGCTGTATTGCATAGGGTGGAGGTCCTTCCCCGGACGAGCGGCTCAATTCGAGCGGCTAGTGCTACCTCACTTAGCGGCGAGCACGGAGATCCTATCCAGCAGTAGACTGCAATAACTGTGTCATCGTCAGTTTATTATTGTAGTCGGTAAGTATATACATCATTGTTTCATAGTGATGGCGTTAATGCTAGGTATACACGCGTGCCACGCAGCCCGGGAAGCAACCTGGCAAGCAGCTCGGCGAGCAGCCCTGCCCTACACACTGCGCCGCACGTGCACAGCCCGACCGCAACAGTCGAACAGCCCGTTCACATGCTTGTGCTTGTGTTTGTGCCCGTTGAATGTCGTATTAAACGCGAGCGTGTATACGGGACATTAGATTTGAAAGAAGCACCTAGCCGAAACTACGCCAGCGAACACCGTATAAAGATTTATATTTCCTCACCGGTCGGAGGTTGCGTGAAGTCGTTTCGTTATACACAGCGCGTTCAGTTCCCGCTGCGTGCACTCGAGACAAGTGCCCAGTATGGATATCTATTAGCCGCAGACGCACACCGCTCCGCACAGGGCTGCCACTGACTTTCCATTATAATTAAGAGAGGTAGGGCATAGCGAATCTTCGCTCGAATTGAGCCGCCCGTCCGAGGAAGGACCTCCACCCTATAGAATACCGCAGTCAAATGACCTCTGGGTCGTGTTTCTGCCGGTGAGCAGGGTTTCCGGAGCTCGTGGGGGGTTAGGGTTGGGCCGGCATGGCGGTGGCAACTGACAGGTAACTGACCAGTTACTTGCCCGTTGTCACAGCGACTTGGGCTTCTCTTTCGCTTTCCATCAGGCGTAGGGAAGCCATTATGTCGAGCCACTATAAAAAAAAAGTTAGAATTGTTAGCGAATTTGTAAACAAATTGTGTGTATGGGATGTAAGGGAGTGGTCTATCATCATTTTGCTCCAAGCTAACCTCACCTGCCCAAGGTGCATTTGCGTGCATGAACATGTCTATTTGTACCGGCCTGGGTGTTTTCTATATGTATAATATGTTTTATTTTTTATAAGAAGAGCTTTCAGGTTGACCTCACTCCACCTGATGGTAAGCGGTCGTGAGCTCCAAAAGTTAGGTCGACAGGCACAATAGAGCCCATTGCGCCTGTCGCCCTCACCCTGAAGGCCCACTGAGATGCCGTTTCACGCCCCGCCTAAAGAACCCAGGATTGTAAGAGGAAGGAAACACATGAGCTGGAAGGGCATTCCATGACTTAATGGCACGGGGCAGGAACGAGGAACTAAACCTCTTGGTGCGCGCGACCATCGTCTGGCGTCAACGATTTCCGTATTTATTTCCAAAAAAAACGTATCTAAGTAAGTATATCAGTTGTCTAGTTACCTATAGTACAAAGCTTTGGCTTATTTAGGGCTAGATTGCGATGTGTGGCCCAGCGTGGCAAATCTTGGGCTGATATTATTTATTAAATTAAAGATTATATGTATTTCCAGCGACAACCCTACGCCGTAACATCCTATCCATTACAGTGATTTCCGGCAGTCCGCTTGACTCAGCGCCCTCGCTGGAGATCAAAGAAGCCGCTCCTCCTCGAAGAGGCTACGGAGGGACGGAGGCAGGTATAACTAGCACTCTTGACGGGGTCTCGTAGGTTTTCCTACTTTTGTAGTAGAACCTACCGAATTCTTTTACAAAAACATGAAACTAGAAAATTACAACAAAAAAAAAATATCCTACTAATGAGTGCAGCAGAGCTAGACAGATGTTTTCAAAGGTTGGTTGAAAGAAAGGACGGTTAGAAAATTACAACAAAATACTTATTTTCAACCTGCTGATATTATGCTACATTAGCTGACAATAAAAAGTAAAAATATTTTCCCTAAACGATTAGAATAATTTTCATTTTAGTATAGTTCCCTTTGTTCTTTTTACCTTTTGTTTAAATTATTATTATTATTGCTAGTGTATTTTAATTTTACTTGCACAAATCTGATGATAGAACAAGTAAATCTAATTCAGATGTTGCGGGGAGGAGGCCTGGTGACCTGTAACACAGGTTTTTTTAAAACCCATCACAGGCACCAGTCTCTCACACCTTCGGACATTGATGTAAGCCGCTTATTTTTATTGTACTTAGATAAGAGTCCATTTTGTGAGAGAAATAAATAATATATTATTATTAATATTATATATAGAATAGATATCTTTATTTGGGTTACACACAAAATATACAACATTAGTTACATTGTTATGTTCAGTATTTACTTATTATTTTCAGTATTTTTTATTAGCTTTTCTCGCAGCTCCATTTAAGTAGATGGGTGACTTCAACACTCAAATAGTATCGCAGTATAGATCTTTCGAACTAACGTGCATCGATGTTCAGTAGTATCAATCAAAGTATAGATCTGTCGAGCTAACGTGCATCGATGTTCAGTAATATCGAAGTAAGATCTTCGAACTAACTTGCATCGAACTCTTGTAGCATCGTATTAGCATTCAACGATATTCCGTATTCGACTCAAAAAAGAGTAGGTACTGCTATCAAAAAGTAATGAACTTTTCTACAGAAGAATCAATACAGTTCTGACTTCGACCGATGTATCAGCCATTCCGCAGCGCAATCAGCGCGAAGATTTTTATTGCAGTGCTAATTGAGCGAGACGAGGCCCAGGAAGCGATAAAAGTTATTAATTGGCTACCACAAGTGGGGGCCCATGTGTCACGGTAGAAGTGGGACGTCCTAGTTAGACATTTCGTAGATTTTACACCAACAATGAAGTCGTTAGGTATGAAACAAATTTGCAACAACAAAAACAACAATGAATTTCTTTTTTTTACTTTTTCAGATTTGATAAGTATATATAGGCCTCTCCAACTGGTCGCCACTTTGATCAATGGGCTTCTGGCATTCGTCACTTCACCGAAAGGGAAGGAAGCTGCCTATCATTATTTGGCTCCAAGTCAATCTCACCTGCCCATGGTACAACCTGCCGAATAACAAACGAAGCTCTGGTAACTGACTGCGGTAACTGACTGGCGGATAACCATTACCTACAATAGGCTATTATGGCTAAAATTGTAATTAGTACGTCTTTAGCTTATTCAAAATTAAAGACGCGTATTTTTTACTTGCAAATAGACTAAAAATTACAAAGTTATAACCCGTTGAAATAACGCGTGACGTCATTCGGTGAGGCATTTTTACTGGAGGAGCGACGTCAAAGACCCCCCTCCCAACTTTTGATGCCTTGTTAGTTTGCATATTTTTTTGAATGAAAAAAGGAACCGTCGTGTCCTTATACATTTTTATGATCTAAAATACGGACTAAATATAATGTAATTATTATTTATACCCCCCAACATTCCTATTGTTCGCCCCCAAAAACTTAGTTGTCCCCAAAAAAATTGAATGAAACTTGGCAACCGTTCCCACAACCCGCAACCACGCGGGAAGTAGTAAATACAGACCGCTACTATTTAAGCCGATCGACACGCATCGGACCCGACGCGGCCGGAGCGTTGCGAAAATTGTTTTCACATGACACTGGCTTTTTCAATTTGTACGTCTTTTAGCTTATTCAAAATTAAAGCCGCGTATTTTATTTATTGTAAATTAGTCTAAAAGTTACAAGTTATATCCCGTTGAAATTACACGTGACGTCATTTTTACGGGACGGAGTGACGTTAAAGACTCCCTATCTTAACTTGTGAAGCCTTGCATCTTTGCTATTTTTTATTTGAAAATCGTGGTCCAATACTGTTTATGATCTAAAATACAGACTAAATATAAGTAATCCCAAAAACTTCCTTATTGTACGCCACCATAAACTTATTTGTCCCAAAAAGTTGAACGAAACTTGGCAACCGTTGCCCACAACCCGCATCCACGCGGGAAGTGTAAATACAGACCGCTACTATTCCGCCGATCGACACGCATCGGACCCGACGCGCGGCCGGAGCGTTGCGAAAATTGTTTTCACGTGAACACTGGCTTTTTCACAATTGATTGTTGTTTTGCCGCAGACATTTTTACGTGAGCGAGATTCGGCGTGTTCGGTGTTTTTTACGGTTTTACGGTTTGAATAAACTGAGCGGTGATCGCTCTGTTAACTGAGATAGGGCCAAGTCTTGCAATATATAGTATTGTCATTATGAAGAATAAGTAATTACTTATGTACGCAGACATTATGGCGGGGGTAGTTATAATTAGTTCTGCCATGTCGTATTCGGCAATGAAGCATGTGTTCGTAATTGGCTCCCACGTCTTGACTTTCTCTTAACACATTAAAGGGTATGTGAGTGCCTATATGTAAGTCTTGATATCTTTTAGTTATCATTTTAACTCACTAATGTTGTCGTACCCTTACAGATGTTTTACTAGTTAATATACATAACTAAACTATCTACAAATATGGTACAATAAATATTACATTTCATTAGATTTTCAAGCGTAAGTAAAGAAAACGGTAATTTTGCTGGGTGCGTCGTCCACCGTAGACAAAAAACCTTAACATATTTCGTTTATAGTATGAACTCTCATAAGTATTTCTGCTTTTTAGCTGCACATACAGCGAACATTCTTACTTCATAGAAAAAGCAATTGCCAACTACCATCATTGTATCAAGAACACAGATTTAAAAGCGAAAGTATTTCTTACATTTCTTCTCAGGAGAAACTCTTTGCTTTATGACAAATGTATGTCTTTAAATAAGATACAAACAACACACACATATTCCACCTCTGAAACTCTTTGCTTTATGACAAACTGTTTGTCTTTAAATAAGATACAAACGAAGTGATAAGTTGCAGCTAATGTCATAGAACAGATTGCGAGTAATGTTTTTGCTGTTATAAATGGGGGATCACAGTGTAGCCTGATACAGTATTAAAGAAAATATAAATTATTACTTAATAATTTCTACCTAAATCGTCGCCGTGAAGAGAAATGTCACTGAAACGGGTCTTTAATAAAGACAATTTACAATTTTATAAAGCAAAAAAGCTTATTTAGAGACTACAGCAATGAAATTTCCTTGAAAATAATAAAAAAATATTATTCAATGTCAGATCAAATTCCCACAAAGGGTTGCAAACATTGACCCGATCACAAAGTAAGTAGCTCAAACACTCGTGTTGTGATGAGTATCAGAACAACGGAGGTAGGTACAACAAATAAATACGTAAAAATATTCAGTTGTCAGCAAATAATTAATTAAATGCTTAGCCTAGCGTTATCCACAGATTAGGTATAAAAATGAGAGTGTGAAAGTTACCATCACAAATTCCATAACATTGCGCACTTTAAAACTTATAACAGTAAGAGTATGAATAACGTTATCATATTATTATGATGATTGTAGAGAGGCTATGGCTAGTGTTTTTTAAAATAAACTTGGGCTATTAGTTAGGGATGTAAGCAGCCTATCATAATTTCGCTCAAAGCCAACCTCACCTGGCTGTCGTGCATCATGACGAAATAAACGAGGCGCTGGCAACCGACTGGTGGCGGTATAACCATCACAGGTGAAAGCGTAGCTAAATACCGCAGACCGATGACGGGCAGCAGCGTCACCGTAGCGAGAAGCTACGCCCTACGATCGCCAACCAGCCTGCCCATCGTAGCAATTATGGGTACATCCTCCAGATGTTTGCCGTAAATGACTAACAACTGGAGAGGCCTATGTCCAGCAGTGCACTACAATAGGCTGATGATGATGATGATTAGTTAGATCATTGATGTCATCAACAATATAACTTTTCTTTAGGTCATTGATATCATGAAAGCATCAGTACTCTACATGAAAATCCTCGAATATTCCTATCGCACTGTATTCCCTACACTGTGGCATTCGGCTAGCGGTTGGCTTGTGCCTCCCGAGCGGAGTAATTGCAGTAAATAAGGCCGGCTTAGAGACAGACGCCTACAAAAAGGGCATTACAGTAAGAGCGTTTCATTGTTCCAGCCGCGGCTTCGATTAGCCGATTATCCAGGATCGCGTGGTCTTGATTGACGGGTTCTGTAATGATGTACTGGGATGCTTTGTGTCAATGTCGGGTTGTGGGGTTTGTTTTAACGAACGTCTATTTGTTTTTTTTTAGATCACTAACCAAGCCTACATCCCGCCTGATGTTGGGCGGTGGGATGAAACCTATCACCTTTTCACTCCAAGTCATCCTCACCTGCCCGTGGTGCATCCTGCCGAACAACAAACGAGGCTCTGGCGAACCGACTGGTGGTGGTATAACCATCACGATAAAAGGCGTAGCTAAATATCACAGGCCGATGACGGGCAGCAGCGTCACCAAAGCAAGAAGCCACGCCCTGCATGGCGATTATGGGTATATCCTCCAGATGTTTGCCCTAGGTGGCGAACAACTGGAGAGGCCTATGTCCAGCAGTGGCCTGTAATAGGCTGATGATGATGATGATGTTGGGCGGTCACCGTAGCCTGTGGAAGCCTGCAAAACCAGGGGTATCACACGCACGTTGCCCTTTATAAACTTCTTCACAACCTTTGTAATCTCTTTGGTAGCTTACAGGCCCATACATCTCTCTCCGGCCGAGTCGAACTATCGTCCAATCGGGTTATGAGAGTGAAGGAAAGAGTTCCTTCATTGTCATCGGATCGGATCCGATTCAATGTATTTAAATCAATTCAATAAAAATTCAGATAATCATAATTTAAACACTAGAAATAAGCACAAGCTTGCCGTTCCACGTCTGAGGCTGAGTAAGGTGAGTGGGTCGTTTGTAGGATTGGGTATCAAAATGTTCAACAGGTTACCGGAACATATTGTTGCGTGGCATGTCTTGGGTTATTTATTTATTTATTTTATTATTTATTAACTGCCCATTCACAAATTCAAATCATACATGAAGTCCTTACTTATAAAAGGGGGCTATTACAGAGTAGAAGATTTCCTCAACGACGACATCTCCTGGACTGCTGCTTCGTAGTAAACTTTGCATTGTATAGACTCAACTTTTATTTTGCATTGTGTAACTTTAAAATATTAAAAAATGTTGTAATACCTAAACATGTAACAATTGGCGATTTAAAAAGAGTAACTACCGAGTTTCTTGCCGTTTCTTCTCGGTAGAAATCTACTTTCCGAACACGGCGGTAGCTTCTTTTAAATTGCTTTTATTCACATTCTTACTTTACTTTTTGTATTTCTACATTATTTTTTACTTGACGATTCATAAGTGCTTATTTTAAGTCTATGTGAATAAAGGTATTTTGACTTGACTATTTTGACTTTGTGCATGAGGTTATCATCATCATCATTAGCGACCTCTCCGGGATTCAATGTACCTATTGTGCTTGAGGATATCATCATTAGCGACCTAGCTCTCCGGTTTCTCACCATTTTAGTCAAAAAGTTGCACAGAATAGCCACGCTGGGTAGGCAAGTTGACGATTGCTGGCCGTAGCTTCTCGCTCCGGTGACGCTGCTGCCCATCATCAGCCTGTGGTATTTAACTATCCTTTCAATCTATCAATAAGAGCCAAAAAGCTAGATCCGAACCGTCAATCTCTCTCCCTAATCGAATTCCCAGCTCCCTTCCCGCCTGTAGCAAAAGCGACACACGAGTGTGTCTGTAGGTATACGCCATGTTTATGGAGTACAAATAGCTCGCGTAAAGGGCCCGATAAAAATCTCTCAGGGCGCAGCGAGCGCCTATCGCTCACTGACGTCGTTACGGGAGGGACCAAGATGTGGTAAACGTGAAGGTGGCATTTTTTTTAAACAATTAGAGAGGTAGGGCATAGCGAATCTTCGCTCAAATTGAGCCGCCCGTCCGGGGAAGGTTCTCCCGAAACCCTACTCATCGGCAGAAACACGATCCGAAGGTCATCTGGCTGCGGTATTCTATTGTGTGGAGGTCCTTCCCCGGACGGGTGGCTCAATTCGAGGACGGGTGGATCACTCCTCTCTTAGTTAGAACGGACCTTTTTCTGCAACTCGACGTCTGAGCACCTATTTTTCCATAGGTAGGCTACACTTACTATTTACACTACATATCCCACGTTAAGTAGTTTCATAGTACCAGATATTATACTCACAGCACATCAAAGGGAACAGGTTACCTTTATATTCGGTCCTTTGGCGAATTGAAATTTGGCGATTCAAAAGAGTGTTTCTTGTCGGTTCTTCTCGGTAGAACCCACTTTCCGAACACGGCGGTAGCATAATCTTTATTTATATTTTGTACCTATATTTTACTTGATTAATTAGTGCCTATTTGAAGTTTATATGAATAAAGATATTTTCTATTCCATTCTTTTATATTTTGCACATCCATCTCATCTTTAGTAGCTCCCCGCTCCGCGATCGTCAATACAAAGCGGCAGTAAGTTGATTTGCGATGAATTAATTCAGAGTTCCTCTAGAGTTATTTATTACCTACACATCAAAATAACAGGTATATTTGGTATTTAGCACATCCATATCATCTTTCGTAGCTCCCCGCTCCGCGATCGTCAATACAAAGCGGCAGTAAGTAGATTTGCGGGGGCGGCGACGCCCCGAGCGCTCGCATTCAATTACGCCATTATACGCGCACTCCGGAGCACTGGGACTCTGAAGCTGCCTTTATCGGGAAAAGAACAGCGCCGATGGATACATACCATTTTAGCTGCACTGTAAACTGTAACCTACTCCACTATTTCATAAGTTTAAGGTTACCGTGTAACTTGCAAAGAACACTGAATATGTAGGTAGTTATGGCACCTCATTCCACCTGATGGTAAGCGGTCATGAAGTCCAAATGCTAGGTTGACAGGCATAATAGGACAGAACCACCGCGCCTGTCGCCCTCGCCCTGAAGGCCCACTGAGATGCCGTTTCACGCCCCGCTTAAAGAACCCAGGATTGTAAGAGGAAGGAAACACATGATGTCTTTAACGATTGGTGTCTTCTTAGTATTTATTTATTATCTCTGACTTCTGCAGGTCTTAAGATAATAATAATGTTATAATACCGCCCTGCTCCCACCCGGCAAAAACGATTGGCATCATAAATTAGCAGACAACTCGCTGTCAGCGTGCCTACCGCACGGTGTTTCCTGAGACCATAAAATCGGACATCCGCTTTTTTTTTAATATTTCGAAAGAATTAAGCCTATCAAATGTAAGAGTAGAACTCCCGTGTTTCAATTTCATTTAGTTGCCGAGTAATAAATTTTTGAAAAGTGATATTTTTTATACCTACAATTCGAAAAAAATTCTTATAAAGAAATGGAAAGTGCTAGAAATTTATTTCTTTTCTAGGTCTTAAGAGCACTTTCAACTGTACATGTTCAACTTATTTTGGAATTTCCAAAGTGTGTATTCATGACAAAATCAAATAATTTCGTTTTTTTTTCTTTAATTTTTTTCTCCAAAATTACAAGGTTCGCGCATTTTCTTTTTAATTAAGAATATAGTTCAAAACATAAACTACACGCACAATAAGAAACCAGATGCGTATCTCATGGAATCTCGTAGTAAACTGCATTTGAAAAAAATACCGGTACCGGCCTAACATCGTTTCGCTCCAGGCCAACCTCACCTGCCCGTGGTGCATCCTGCCGAATAACGAGCGAGGCTCTGGCGACCGACTGGTGGCGGTGTAACCATCACAATTGAATTCGTAGCTAAATACCACAGACCGATGACGGGCAGCAGCGTCACCCGGAGCGAGAAGCTACTCCCTGCGTGCCAGCGTGGCGATTATGGGTATATCCTCCAGATGTTTTCCCTAAGTGGCGAGCAACTGGGGAGGCCTATGTCCAGCAGTGGACTGCAATGGGCTGATGATGATGATGAATATTTAAAGCCCCTATTTGAATTTTATTCTTTATGCCGAGTGGGAGCAGAGTGATAATAATGTGCTATGACGTCTACTAATCCGCCGTTTGTCTTCTCCCTCTCCCATACTTCCCCTTTCAGTGACTCTTGTCACACGTTCCTTTCTAAGCATCTTACAATCCCACAATTATAACCCTGCAAGTTACAATGTACGCTGAATACATATTTTACATTGAATAGGGGATTCAACTAGATGACTGCGACAGTTATACCGCTACCAGTCGGGTGTCAGTGCCTCGTTTCTTATTTGTCAGGATGCACCACGGGCAGGTGAGGTTGGCTTGGAGCGAAATGATGATTTACGCTCCCTTACATCCCTTGATACTTAGGTGTCTCAAGAACTTAGTAAATATCTTTATCTTATTAAGCTACTATAAGTAGTAAGCGGTATACCGGACATAATAAGCTACTACATCCAAAAGACGATAAAAACAAAATCCCTAAGCAAAATACAGGCCACCGTTTGATAACTAAAAGGATCCCCCGATAAATGCGGGAAGAAAAATGTGAATTCCCTACACGTGCAAGCCTCTTACAAGACGCAACTTTTCTAATTAACTTGCCAAACTTGCCGTTAACGCTTCCATCCCGAAGTGACTTCGTTGTATGTACTTGTAATACTATCTTACTTTTGTTAAAGAAAGTTTGTGTAGGGTTCCTTACATTGAAACTATAATAAAACCCTTGGGTAAAGCCGCTAAATGTTTGCCCAAAGTGGGGAACAACTGGAGAGGCCTATGTCCAGCAGTGGACTGGGGTAGGCTGATGATGTGAAATCCATCAGTACATGTTCCAAGGTGATGATGATGATCCGTACTAGCAGCAATTCAACTTCTTTATTGCTTTCCATCACGCGAGAGGAAGCCATTATGCTATGCCACTATAAAAGAAGTAGCACTTTCGTAACCAGGATTTTTTATAAAGGTTAATAGGTTTTGTGAGTATATATTCTCTAAGTACATATATGTACGTAAATATTATACGTAAATTATGTTTTGTTCCTTCTGATTTTATATGTGTATATATATTTCATTTTATCATATTATTATATTATTTCGATATTTATTATTATTATATATTTATAATTATTGTTTTCAAATTAACTTTGTGGCACACTACCTTAAAATTAGTGTAAGAAATAAGTCTTATCATTTTGAATATTGGCGCGCTTGGTGCGTCGGCATAGTAGTACGACGTTGCCGGTAACTGTCGGTAAGGTAGCTAACAATGAGCGGACATTTTTTGACAATAGATGTGTCGTGTAAATCATAACATTACGAAAAGAATTATCTGAAAATAATATTCTAGCAGTGAAGGAAAGGACATTGCAAATAATAAACTTTAATGTCGTTTCTTTGTTTTCAGGTGAGAATTAAATAAAGTGAAAGTGTTTATGTTAAGTGTGTAACTGTGTATTTTGTTGTCAAAATTATTTACCTACTTACAATAAAAAACTTTGTTTTCAGAGCAACACAAGTTTATTATTTAAAACAAACAATCTTATATTAGTTTCTGCTTAGCCCAATGGTTGACTGGTAGAAAATGTCTATGTGGCATTAAGTCCGCCTTTTGTGCCCAGTTTAATTGTGCAATAAAGATTAAATAAATAAAAAAAAATATAGGTTTTACTTGACTCCAACTCGCCTGATGTTAAGCGACGTTTAGAGTCTACGATAAAGCGCGCTCACCCAACAAAAACCGATTCTCTCGCCTTGAAAATCTGAAGATTATATCTTTAGGAGAACACGGGCTCTGGTATAGTTACGTAGCTTAACGTTCCTACTTTTCTTTTATTATAGTAGCATGACATAATGGCTGCCCTACGCCTACTAAAAAGCGAAAGAAGAGTCTAAGTCGCTACGATAACGGGCAAACCGGTCAGTCAGTTGCCAACGCCATACCGGCCCATAAGAAGCTTCTTCGCGCCCCGTTAAAAGGATCCCATATCCAAGGAAGGAGAAACACCATGTATGTGCTGTATGTACAATGCGTTCCTCATTTTAACGACAAAGATAAGAATTGCACACTTGCTGGTATTATGATTGTAGAGGCGAAGCGTTTTTTCTGAACCTGCACCATAAATCGGTGTCTCCTCGCCGTGGAGTAGGTTTAGAAGAACTAGTGGTTCCACCATCTTCTCATGTCCTGGTACACCGAAGCGGTCTGGTACTTCGTCTTGTTGTTCAAAGCTGCGCAGAGTGCGCATACGTTCTCCGTTTCCATGGGATCCTGATATGTGTAGTAATTCTTCCAGCTAAAGTACTGGATGTACCTGTAAGGAAAACATTCCTGTAAGATATGAATATTACATTTGCAGTGCATTATGTATGTATATGTATAAAAATTATATTATAAATATAATTATTATTATGTATAAAACATATAATTTATATATTATGTTCATTACTTTTGTATATTTGATGTTAGAATGCCTATGACCGCACCACATTATAGTTTTCTGGCTCGCCCAATGGTTTTAAAATATATTTTATTAAAAGCAACTATATTCATGGTGTATTTCTTATCAGATCACAACTACCTATTAAAATAACAACACTGGTATAAAACAAACAGCCAACAAATGTCGGTTATGCAATATCGATATAGTCGTGGCCATTTTTACCAACAGATTCTATGAGCGAAGAAGGATCCATGAAAAAGGGGGCCAAGGGCTTAGGTAAAACAATTCCTCAGTGGAAATCTGTCACTTTATGAAAGCGAATAACAGTATTTTTAAGCAAAAAAAACCGACTTCAATATGGTGACAAAGGGATGGGACCAAAACGGGAAAGTTTCGAACAAAAAAATCTAATTTTCCATATCGGTTCACAATAATATTTTTGGAGATATGTGGTAAAAAACATACAACAAAAAAAAATTGTCGAATTGAGAACCCCCTTCTTTTTTAAGTCGGTTAAGGTGCAGCGCAGACGGCACACTTTTTGTGCGATAGAGTCTGCGTGAGACATTTAAAAAGAGCGTCTAGGTCTACCGACAGAATATTCGAAGATGTGCGTCGTGTGCGTTGAGTCTGTGAAATATCCGAAACAGATTTTTGCGCGTCATGTGCGTTACTGCATGAGACTATGTCCTTCATACTAGTACATGATAGACCAAAATTTACTTACTTATCAGGACTCTTGATAAGTTCGACCATAACCTCAGCTAATCGATCGGGAGAGTATTCTCTTGCATTCAGGTAGGAGTTGGGAGGGAGGAACCTGAAAAAGAAAAAAAGGGCGTTGATAGGCCGGCAGCGACCCCAGAACTCGATTTGAGCTGATGTCAATGGGCGGTGTCGACTGCTTACCATCAGGCATTACACTTGCTCGTCTGCTGCCTCTTGCATAAAAGAAAATATCGGTATTTACGAGTACAAGGGCTATAAGTTAAGCCACAACAAAGGAATATACTAGTCAATACCCAATCGAGAGGTCCCAGGGCTGTAGCTAGCGTAGTAGCTAGGGTCGAATTTGATATAGAGCAGCATTGCTTAAAGGTTGGGTGGAAGTAATTGGTTTGCCCTCTAATCCTAAATGAAACCTTCAAAGAACTATTAAACTTCAATGCGATAGACCAAGCGAACTAAGTGGTTGAACTTCCAGATTAGAATGTTGACAACCACGTCTATATGAGACGTAATAGGTGAATGTTGTCTTTTGTGTTGCCGTGTGTGTTTTAAAACAAAAATTAAAAAAAAATACACAGTTATTATAATTTTTAAGCAGTCGAAAATCTTGATGTGAACCAAATGGTACTACACATCTTCAAAAACCGTAGGTACCCATTTATTATTATGTAATAATTAGTCCCCCCAATGAGATGGGTCGATGAAATAACCAAGACGGCAGGACCGAATTGGATGAGAGTGGCAAGGAGTAGGCAGCGATGGAGAGATTTGGCGGAGGCCTACGTCCGAAGACGGACAACTGAATGGCCGGAATGATGAATAATTATTGTAAGTATTCTTACTACACCTTGAATAGTTAGCTCCACCGAAGACCACCGGTACAGCATTATGGTTCAAAGCTCTCAGCACCTTCTCAGTGACATAATCCTCAGCGATAGAGTTCTCAAATGCCAAATAGAAGTAATAATTCTCTACAAGCAAATCACAAGCAGGCAAACCCACTTCACACTTCTTATTTCCACAACGGCCATAAATGTCCAAATCATAACCACGAGCCTTCAGACGCTTCTTCAACTTAACCATCAATATGTCCCGTTTACTCCTGGCTCCACAGTTACTTAAAAAGGCAACAGCTGCTTTCCACTTGCTTTTCTTCCAAAGCCCAACTAAACTCTCATCGACTGTCATATTTTCCCTCCAGATCATGTCCTCTTTTGGTCCAACCACTGTTCCGGATTCATCCCTGATTAGTATATAAGGGTAAGGGATATCAGAATCCAATTTGTACGCAGAAGTCCAGTTGAAGAAGCCGTCAAACTTTGAATGGCTTATAAGCTCATTTGCGGATGATTCTGTGTTGTAGTATATAAATTTCTGGTGTGGCCATCGAGGCGTTGCTAAATAAGGTACGAGATTTCGCCGACCATTAAAAGCGATTGCGTGGAATCTGAACAGATTATCGCCAAAGTAATTTTTGTTGTCTGTGACGATGCAGTTAGTGAAGGAGCAATTGTTTTTGTTAAAGACTTCTTCGACGGTAAAGAAATAGAAGGGAGCATAATCGGCGTCATTCCATAGCAACACATAAATATAATCACTTCTATTCCCTTCTAAAGCTTGACTTTCTTCATATCCTACTTTCTTCAAGCGCCAAGGAGGTAAGACTTGTCTGTTGACCAGTAAAACCCACGCAATCAAAATAACTGTTGATATGAAAATTAGAACAGAAAGATATATTTTGAATGACAGTATCAGTCTGAAACATAAACGTAGAATCCGACACATATTATACTTGAATGTATACTTGCTTCCTTATTGGTCTTCCTTAATCTTATTGTCCTCGTATAATAACGTTATTAATAACGTCATAAGTAATAATATTTTTCACTAATTTTTAATTATTTGTATCTAAAGGAGTGTCTACCATTCTATGTCAGTGGCCAACTATGAGTTATCATTAAAATCAAATTTACATGTGAACATTTTTAACAATTTGTCTGTCTTAAAAACAACAGAAGAGTTTATTGATTTATCTGTCTATTATATTCCTTTCCTCTCGAATTTAACTTCAAATCACAGAGAAGTAAACTTAATTTTTTTTTTTGGTTTACCTACTTTAAAATTTTAAAGTATTTGTCGACGTTCACCTAATTAGGACACTTTATTAATATCAAATGTGAAAAACCTGAATTTTAAACTCCAACTAGTTTTTGCTGTTGTTGTGACCATTGCTACGTTATCGAATACACTTTCCACACTGCATTCCGTGTAACTTACTGAAGAATTTATGAGTTGTAAAGGCGTGAACAGATTTAAACAATGATTTGAACGTTGGTAATGTTTGTATTTGTATTTTCAAATTTTCTTTACATGTATTGATTTTTCTCGAACGCATATCGTTATTGTGTTTGCTGTTTTAATTCATTTAAGTGCTAAAAAGATGAATCACTAGAACTGGACGAATGTTGCATTTGAGAGCCCTTTAATTTTTTACAAAGTATTGAACTTTCAAGTTGGTGAACAGTCGGTGTATTATTTATTCTTCCATTCATCCGTATCAGCCGTCATAGACATTTCGTTTTTTCCGAGTCATATCATCCTACACGCCGTCTATCCATCTTTTATTCGGATATACTCGCTCCCTCCATCCAGTAGTAGGTGGACTTACTCGTATATGTTCATTCCCAACTGTCTTGGTCACTTGTTTCTGTAATGGCTAAGCCCTTGCATTATTTTGATAATTATTTAATTTGATCTACCTATCTACATTTTGTACCTAAGAAAAATCTGCATTTCACAAAAAATATTATTATTTTAATTTTTGCGCCTTTCTGACCGGTCGCAACCATTGTGTTCAACACCTTACAGTTACACAACAAAACTTCAATGGAAAATAGTCTCTCTTTAATGGCGTTACCGTTTATAATCGAGTGATTAATTCATTCACAATAGTTGAATGTTTATAGTCACCCGATATCGAACCGCATACACAACCCGTGTAGTATACCGATACTCGTATACGATTACACCACTAACGGCATGCAGAATTTCTCTTTCGATAAGCAAATTCTATGAAAATACCGGCAAAGTGCGTGTCGGATTCGCGCAAGAGGAATTCCATGCCTACCATTGACTAGATTTCAAACATTTGTCTAGTGCATTTTAAAATCGGGAAAATGCGAAAATATACTTTTGCTGTAAGATGGAATGGATGGACTGCGTGAGAAATGATATGCGTGTCAAAGGTGTGAGTGTGGAGATGACGGCTGATAGAGGAGAGTGGAAGGAGAAAACATGTTGTGCCGACCCCACTTAGAGCGGGACAAGGGCAGGAGAATGATGATGATACTTTTGCTGTAAGATGTTTATGTTTAAAATTAAAATAAAATTATAATTTAAAAAAATGAGATTGTGTTCGTGAACTGTTGCTGTTATTGATATAGATAAAAAAATTGGCACCAGAAATAAATAAATATAAATCAACATCACACAGCAATACCTTCATTGCTCCGATCCCAAAGTAAGTAGCTACTTAAAAGCACTTGTGCTATGGGTATCAGAACAACGTAAATATACCTACCTACATAATTTGTGTAAATTTTAACTTTACGCCAATATCGCGGTTCTTAAGCTAAAGCCTGTATACAGACTGTCAGACGGACGGACCGACAGCGAAGTCGTAGTAATATGTAATTGTTTGAGTTATTATATTTTATTATTATATATTATAAGTATACTTACTGACTGACTATTATAAATTCATTTTGTTTTAAAACAGATGCTTGTTTGTGAGGAGGCACGCGACCCGAGCCACCCGACTGGTGATGGCTGAAAACCAGTGGTTTGCTCTTTGAGCGAACATCTCGCTGAGCCTTCACCATTTTTACATTGCTGTAGCATACATACCCCAGCTGATTCAGATCAAACTTGTAGCCGTTTGTTGTATGTACTTATCTTTTGTATGTGTAGGTATGTGTGTCGTAATGTGAAATAAATTTTTTATCTATCTATCTTTATCTATACGGTCCCTTTTTCACCGTTGGGTAAGGAACCCTAAAAAGAATTTAAAGGTCAATTTTATTATCAATGATTTGTCGTCACAAATCAATTGACTTTTAAATTTGTAACTTTCTTGGCACAAGGAATAAAGATCTGTGTTTTCAAAGTTTAGGAATCCTAACTCTCTCCGGTATAATCAGGGGGAAAATTCTATCCTACTTTATGACTATTCTAATTGCCATTTTTATTACATCCATCATCATCAGTCCTGTCAGTCCACTGCTGGACATATGGTTCTGATTGTTCGTCACTTTGCTCAATCCTGGGCTTCTTACATCCAACACTTTCCATCAATCTTGCTCTTTTAATAAATAAAACACGCATAATTGACATGTTCAAAATAATTTAATTAACCGTTCCTCCATTTTCTTACAAACTATTTAACTAAAATTAATTATAAATTATACTAATTACAACGACGTAAACAAATCATACATTAAGGCGACCAGTTTAGCTCAGTGGTAGTGAGCGCTGCCTCTGATGCAGTGATTGTGGGTTTGATCCCCGGACAGTACAAACATTTGTGTGCATGGTATGTCTGTTTATATTGGTCCAGACCTACACCCAGGTATTAGCTATCTTCTATAACATGTATTTATTTTAGAAAATGCATTTGAGAAGAAGATATTAAAGTAAAAATGGACAGGATTAAAAAAATCATCATCATCATCATCCTAGCCTTTTTCCCGATTGTCTCAGGGTCGGCTTCCCAAACTGAGAGATTTGGCGAGGGCTAAGCTTTTACACAGAGCGACTGCCATCAGACCTCCGCAACACTTAGGGTAAGCTATACCCATTCCCAGTTAGGCGTCAGAGTTATCATCATCTCTGACATGATGTAACGACTGCTATCTAAGTTGGTAAAGATAGCACCCGGGACCAACAGCTTAACGTGCCTTCCGAAGCACGGAGGAAATCGGTGTCAAATTTTTGGTTACCCATCATCTGATTGACCGCGCCAATGGTTGCACAACGTTGCGATCATTGTTAAGCGAACAAGACCGCAGCGTCACCGAGCTCCTCAGGATTAAAAAAAATATTGCACACAAATAATTTACTTCACACCAACCTAATTAAAAGGCGACTAAGTTATAAAGAACCTATGATTTATTAAGATCAAAATGTATAACTTAGTCTGTAATAAAGAATTTGAATTTGAATTATACTAGGCATTGTCACAGTCATTAATATCATCATTTATATTATTAATTATAATAATAATTATATTATCATTATGAATAGACTTTTTGTCTAACAATCATTATGTATTATTATAACTATCTATCTACTATTCAGTATCTATATATTCAGTAACTTTGTTAAAAGAAATTGTACCTACTTCTTTACTTTGGCATTGGTTTAAAATTATACTGCAAACAGAATATAGCTCACTAAAATAACATAATGTTAAGATTACAACAATATATGACATACTTAAATATAGAGGTCACGTACATCTCTTATTATAACGGTATTTTGGTATAAAAATATAAAAAAATCACACATAAATAATGGTTCGTCACTATAGCACTAAGGCACCTATCATATAGGCTAATCGAGGGCATGTTCCTAGGACCTTCTACACCACTCCAAAGAAAGAAAGAAAGAAAGAAAGAACGAAGGTGAGAAAGAAACAAAAGAAAGAATCAACATCTCGATCCTGGGCTTTCCGCATCCATTCTGGACCAGCCATTCCATCTCAAGTCACTGGGCTGACTGGGGAAACGAAGTAGGTATACCAAAGGTAGGTTTGCCAAAACAAGGTGTCAAGTCCATTCTAACACCCTTCTTGATTACGTCACACTACGTACATAAAACATACCTATAACTTGGGTCACTATTTATGTACTTCAACATAAAACTTGGTAACTTCTTTTTTAGAGCTCGTCTCCACAGAAATGTGAAGCCGCGTGAAGCTGCGCGAAGCTAACAAAAATTTACCAATAATAAAATAAATAAATAGCCCAAGACATGCCACGCTGGACCACACACCATCTAACCCCAAGCCAACCTACCTACTAGACAACTGATAAAATAAACCTGCTTAGATACTTTTTTCGTTAATAAATAGGTTGGTACATAATAAGGGCACATGTACATCTGACGAATGCGCCGCAACCGAACGGCTGCTGCGTTCGTTCGTTGCCGATGATAATGTTTCACTGAGTGGGGGGAAATGACAAATGTGATTTGAGCAATATCATTGGTAAATTTTTGTCAGCCTCAGCTTAGCTTCACATAGCTCTGCTTGTTTTGAAATGCAGCCCGACCACACTGGCGCTTTTTACTGGTCAACCGCCGAACAGACGCTAAAATGTTTAGGCTCTAATAAGTTATTATGAAAGTATATCTAAAGCTGACTAGATTTTGAACTTAACGACTACACCTACTTTTAAGGAAGGGAGATACAGTCATTAGGGTATGTCCAGATGACAAGCGTTCATTACGCGTTTTAATAGCGCGCGTTTACAACTACTTACATTAATTTTAGTTCAGGCCGTTCACAGGCAATTTGTGTCAACGCGCGTTAACAAAAATCGCTGTCTAAACGCGCGTTGAACACTTATCTTTTGAACGTGGTCTAAATCGATATAGCATCGGATAGGCATCGCATTCTTGTCGATTGCTTGCAAAAGGTAATTCCAGCCTCGTCGGTTCTGTTTTCATACTAAACACAACTCAATTTTAAACACCTAACCTATATTAAAAATACCAAATTAATCTTGGAAGAAATCTTTACAATTTTCTTATTAAATCCTCCATGTTTGGACACCCTTATTACTAACAGCCTAATATATTTGCAAACCTATACTCAATGTCAAGTAAATAGCTTGTTGAACGCCGTTGACGCTTATAGGTTAATTACAAAATTTCTATGGCCTCATTTCTCGGCGGTCAAAATTATGTAATATAAATGGAATACTTAGAGCCCGTTCAGACTTGCGGTTTTTTGCCGACAGCCGCAAATCGACCGCCGATCGCCCGCAAAACGCGGGCGTGGCCCCCAATAGTATGAACAGAGGAGCAGTTTTCGACCGCAAAACGCGGCCGTGGCCTCCGATAGTATGAACAGAGGTAGCGGTTTACTTCGCGGGTGGAAACCGCATGTTTGAACGAAGCCTTAGTACTCATAGTTAATTAAACATAATTTAGGATCCATTTAAAACGATCCGACAACATTTACCTATTTATAGTCCGATTCAGAAACAGACTATTTTTATTTCATTTATCTTTGAACTTTCACTAGCTGTATTCATAAATGCGATCTTTAGACAATCAAGTCTAAACTGAATTCAAATATTTTTCAATAACAACTTATTAAGAGATCTCAATGGATGATGTGAATAAAATAACAAATGAATATCCTGTTTCCTTAAATAAATTTTTATGGAAACTAAACATACATAAATGCTTTTACCTTCATTACTCACAGTACAGTCAGGAGCAATAATAAACACACACTTGAGAACTTTGTCTCATTGAATCTGTGTAAATAACATAATTCACGTCTTTTACGATTTTGGCTCGCTTATTGAAGGGCCCTAAGTCGTATCCATTCAGGAAAATTGCAGCCGGAAGCTGATTACAAAGAACAACGGGCAGAAAATTGCGTGCAAAACGCACTGTGGAAGACTTCCAATTATCAAGATTATTAGAATGAATCTATAATTGGTGCGAGATGTACGATGAACGCACCTGTGAAATTTATACCAAATTATAGCTTTTGACTGTACACGTAGACACGTAAAGTTACTTTAGATCTGTACAACTCTACCTAGTAATCCTATGATTCATTCGTCTAAGTTTCCTTAAGTAACACTAGCGACTTAGTCACTACAAACAAAACGCACTTCAAAATCTTTCTTCTCTGTCACACCTGCCATAATCGTCCATCCAGTCACACCTTTCACCGAACTGAGGGTTCCACCACTTCCTGAACTCTGTGTAAATCTTTTTCGCATCCACGAAGGTCTTCAAAACGCTCTACAAAATCTTTCTTTTCTGTCACACCTGCCACAGCAGATCCTCTATCCAATCATACCTTTCACCGAATTGTGGATTCCACCACTTTTAAACTCTGTGTAAATCCTTTCCGCATACACGAAAGTCTTTAAAACGTACTACAAAATCTTCCTTCTCTGTCACACCTGCCACAAATCGTCCATCCAGTCACACCTTTCACCGAACTGAGGGTTCCACCACTTTCTAAACTCTGGGTAAGTGCTTTCCGCATCCACGAAGGTCTTATTGTTTAAAGCTGAACAGATACTGCACACGTTTTCGACAGCCGTCGCGTCGAAGTAGTCATAGTGACGTTTCCATCTGAAGAATTTTTGGTAAAGTTCGGGAGAAGAGATGATGCGAGCCATCTCAGAAGCTAAGACCTCTGCAGTCTGGTTGCGAGCGTTTAGATATGAACCGGGTGGAAGAAATCTGAAACAAAGATATGTGTATTTTTATAGTGAAGGAGCGGTGTGTACCATGGAAATTAAAGAAGTGGGACAAGCACGTACATAGTATACGTACAAGTATTTTCAATTTTTATCCCATCATTTCTATTGCGTCAAAAAAACGCTGTGTTACTATTCTATTCATGGAAGCTGATTCAATTTCCGGAATGAAGCGGAACCGTTTTTAATGATAAAACAAGGCAAAGATAATTTATACTGTTTCTGCTCTAATTACATTAATGATCTCTACTTAGGATCACTTTAAATTAGAATTAGATAAAACATCGATAGGCTTGTTGCAGTAAAAAATGTAAATTAGTCCGTCTCATAGAATGTTAAAAAAATAAAAGACGTATTTTTTCGTTTGTAAATTAGACCATAAATGACAAAGATATAGCCCGTTAAAATTTCGCGTGGCGTCAAAGAGTGGGTTTTTCCGCACTGAGTGACGTCAAAGACCCCCACTCTTAAATTTTCATGCCTTATATCATTGCTCTTTTTTGTTTAAATGAAAAAAGGAAAAATACGTATCCAATCAATATATTTTTTATGATCTAAAATACGAACTAAATATATTGTAATTATTTTGAACCTGGAAACATCCCTATTATTACATAAAGTTGGAAAACATCGAGTTTTTTTTAACATTACTACATAATTATCTATTTACCTGGAATAATCTGCTGCTCCGTAGACAATCGGAACAGTGTAGTGTTTTAGAGCAGTTAGCAACTTTTCTGTGACATAATCAGGAGCGAAAGAGTTTTCCAAAGCCAAATAGAAGTAATATTCCCTCTCGAGCTTGAGGTCGCATTCATCTTTGTTGTCGATTGGACAATTCAAGCTGCCGCAGGATCCATAGATGTCTACAGTCAATCCATAAGTAGCTAATGCTTTCTCTAGACTCTTTACGAAGTCTCTCCTACCGCTCCTATCGGAACAGTTGGAAACAAACCATGCGGCAGCCTTTTTCTTGCTTTGCAACTTACGTGTCAAAACTTCATCAACGTCCGTATCTTTTACATCCCATACCATATCCTGTTTCGGTCCAATTACTTCACCTTTTTTGTCTTTCACTACTATGTAAGGATAGGGAATATCAGAGTCCAGTCTGTAAGTCGAAGTCCAATTGAAAAGGTCATCGAACATGTACTGGCAGAGTGGGTAATTATCCGCCGATTCGAGGCCGAAAAATATGTATTTCTGGTGAGCGGATCTTCTTTTAGGCAATTGAGAACGGCGCATGTATCTCATGTTGCGTTCGTTGAAGGCAATCGCGTCGAATTGTGTTATGTCACCGCCGAATAAGTTTCTATTGGTGGTGACGTAGCAATTGATCATAGAGCAGTTGTTTTGAAGGAATGCTCGTTGGCCGGAGCCGAAGAAATAGAAAGGGGAGTAACTGGAAGGAGTCCACAGTAGGAGGTACTTGAGGTTTTTCGATTGCCGATCAGCTTTGCGATAGACGTTCGTATACCTGATGTCTCGAGCTATGTTGTCGAGGGCTTCTTGGACTATGTTGTCATTGTTAGAGCTCATCCAAAAGATTGGGACGACAAAAGTGAAGCATGCTAAGGCTAAGAGGAAGTGGGGTGATACCATGCGCCTTAGCACGTGGTAGGAAGCCAAGGTTTTGTACACCATCTTGGTATGTCATGACTAGATACGAGATCGGGATCAAAATGTCTATTGTTTTTGATGGCTCTAAGCCGTGGGATCTGAAATAAAAACATTGAAATTAGAAAAGAATAGATATGCCTATATTTATTGCATGTTCATACAAAACTGTTACCTAATTATAGTAATTATAGAAGCTACAGGAATAATGTGTTATTTGACCTCGTGTGGCTCAATTATATACGACAATCATTACATTTCAATTTGTATACAGAAGTGACATTCCCTTGTCAAACACACTTTTTTTAATAATTAATTTATGGCTTGGGATCTCACATGTTTAATTTCCCATATACAAAATGAAATGAAATGAAATGAAATGAAATGTTTATTTCCAGTAATAGAGTACAATCGTTCCGTGTACAAAAACATACGGTCTTAATTAAAATAAAAACTAAATTAACTACTACAAAAATACATAGAGGTACATTATCGCAAATTTTACCAATATTATTTTTATTTCTCTACTTTTTTACTCTACGTGCACAGCTACTGAATGACTACTTATTTTATCTATTGAAAAAAGACATTGTTCAATACGTAAGTAGGTAGGTACATACATTAACAATTTTATTAATCGAATGCAATGATAGCAAATAATTCTGATGTCAATTGATTTACAGGAAAATTAAATAAATATTATGAAACAGATGTTAACTACTGAATAAATACTATTTAAAGATTAACTTTTTCAATTTCCTCATTATACACGTACCTACCTATGTAGTGTAGATACCTACCTACATAGCTTCGACATACTTTTACGACGTCTCCGTGTGTAGGTAGGTAGGTATATTATGTAGTTTGCCTATATTATGTATTTGTATACCTATAGTTCATTCGCGTTAAGAAAATAGTGACTGACATGTCACTGAACTCACGGAACCGAACGCTAGAAATATAATTTCTAGCGTTTTAATTGGCTAGTAGCCTGTCAGTGACCTGTCAGTCACTATTTTCTTAACGCGAATGAACTATAGTCGCTTAATTTTCATTACATACCTACCATTACTTGAGACCTTGAATATTTAGTTTACCTAAGCAGGGAATAATTACTTGCATAGATGTTACTTTTCTTCTACGTACTTACAACACACACAGATAATATAGAACAATAACCATGAAAAATTTTGTTTGTAATTTATTCTAAGACTGTAATTAACTGACTGACTGTTTGTAGGATAATTAATGAAATAATGCATTCGGATCACAGGACATGATTCACAGCTGATCGAAAAGATATTCATTCACAACATTACAACACCGACACGCTACGAAACGAATTTCAGCCTTACCTCAACCGGCATACATCTTGTTGTCGCGATCCCCCACCGAGTTTACGCCGTCAAAAAAAGAAGACACTCGCTGCAACTGACGCATAAATGAAGGGTCGGACCCTTCAACGCAGCCGCATAACACCTGCGCAATGTAACAAAACGCGATGCGCACGGCGTCTCACAACGATGGGCATTTGTTTGTATTTACTTTTTTATTATGCTTTGAAAATAGAACGCACACTACTCGTATAAAATAAATTGAACGCACCACAGATTAAGACACTATTAGTAATTTGAAAATTTGAATGTGTTCCATTTTCGAGTTTCGTGTCGCGACGCGCGCGGTCTTATGACAGACGAGTACCGAGCGCTCCGCAGTGCGCATGCCCGAACACTGTCTGGTAACAAGGTCAAGGGGAGCCGCGGTTACGTGATCATTTACCCTATTATGACAAACATAAGAGTGAATTTCGTACTTCGTTGTCTTTGTCTTTACCGAATATTAACTACTTTTAATTCACGGTTTGGTCATGCATGTGCCCCATCCCATTCCCCATGTGGTGTTCATCACATGATATTTTCATGTTTATTTAGGTATGTGATTTGTGAAATTACGTTGTGCTGCTAATGTACTTTGGGACGGTCGTATTAAATTTTTCCGTCATGCCTAAATATTATGTAGGTAGTGCAATGATTCATTGTCCCTATTAGGTATGCGCTATCTACTTATTACACCTTAGTAATGCCTCTACCTATTACACCTTAATATTGCTCATAATCTCCTTTCTTTCCATTTATAGTGACTAGTCTGTCTTAGTTAGGTAGACAGTAGTACTTAATTGTCAGTACATCACCATCATCGGCCTATATCAGTCAGTCCACTGCTGGACACAAGCCTGTCCAGTTGTTCGCTACTTTGGGCAAATATCTGGAGGCTCTACCTATCCACCATCTATCATCTCTACGGTGCATCCTGCCGAATAAGTATAAGAAAAGAATGCCTGTATAACCATCACAATTGAAGGCGTATCTAAATACCACAGACCGATGACGGGCACCAGCGTCAGCGGAAAGAGAAGCTACGCCCTGCGATCGCCAACTCGCCTGCCCAGCGTGGCGATGATGGGTATACCTATCCTCCAGAGGTTTGGCCTAAATGGCGAACAACCAGAGAAGCCTATGTCCAGCAGTGGCCTGCAATAGGCTGATAATTTTCATTACATAGAGGTAGGGCATAGCGAATCTTCGCTCGAATTGAGCCGCCCGTCCGGGGAAGGACCTCCACCCTATAGAATACCGCAGTCAAATGACCTCTGGGTCGTGTTTCTGCCGGTGAGTAGGGTTTCCGGAGCTCGTGGGGGGTTAGGGTTGGGCCGGCATGGCGGTGGCAACTGACAGGTAACTGACCAGTTACTTGCCCGTTGTCACAGCGACTTGGGCTTCTCTTTCGCTTTCCATCAGGTGTAGGGAAGCCATTATGTCGGCCACTATAAAAAAAAAAAAAAAAAATAATGATTAAAGCGCTCACATTCCGTCGTGTTCAGATCCAAAGGCCGTCTTAACCTCTGAAAATATAAACGTTTTGACTAAAATACCCAGCACCTACATCTTCGTTACACAGATAATTTCACGATCAAAAGAAAACCGTTCCTCATTGTGATTCGGAATCGAATTTGAATTCTCCACTCGGGGGCCCGCGGCGCCGGCTCCGTCACAAAGGCCCCATTATTTTTTATCATTATTTCTTTTATTTTATTGTCCGTCACAATGGCGGGACTTCCGCTGTTTTAGCCGTAATTGCGCGGGAATCTGTTTTGCGGAGTTTATACGGATGTTTTCAAGAATGTACCTATATTTTTATTTACTGAAATGTTCATGTTTTGTTTACTGAATGGGATTGAGGTTGATTCATTTTTAGGGGTGGAGATATAAATTTTTAAGGCTTGAAACCTTTTTGCTTTTCTATATTAAGTATATTTTGGTTACTATATTAATTGGTTATAAATTGGAAGCCGTTTGTGTGTACTTTACATCCTCTCTCATCAATTCCACGGCCTGGTGGTGCAATAGTTAGAACGCTATGTCTTTTACACACTTTTATGCAGAGGGTGAGGGCCTGACGATATGTTACTCAGAAGTTACCCGAGTATATACACACCAGGCTCTTACAAAGGTGACGTAAGCAAGTAATTTTCTACAAACGTGTTCTATGAGCGACCAATATCAGTGGAACAAAGATATAAATAAAATGATTGTCTGATATTAACAAATGGCTAATTTTTTTTGTCCAATTTTTGTCAACTTCTTATTCAATGTTGAATAAAACCAACATTTTGTGGTTACCAATGCTACAAAAAACGAGTACTATACTGTAGTGACATGTAGCAACATCTATCTATACATCGCTACGATAGAGAATCCTACAACGCGCAAGCGAAGTTTTCATCACGACTCTCTATATATACGAAAAACCAAGATGTTCCATCAGACTTTTCACGATACCGGCCCGCGCTTGGTCGCTTTTCCCCCCAAACATACGTGCGTAGGATATCTCCCAGCAACGCTCTGAGCCACGCCCTCAGCAACGTTACTTAAATTCTAGGGGTGAGAGCCTTCCGCTCCCCCACTACGATGATGACAAGGCCGCCCTGGCCATCATCGTAGTCATTTAGGAAAAAAAAGAACTTTTCGTAGGGACAAGTCTGTTCCTACATATCCAACATGTAAATATATGCACAAGTTCTACCAACTTATCGCTACGACTGAATTATTCCGACTACACAACGCGAACTGACGTCACTCAATGAGCGCTCTAATATCGGACAGGAAGTGACGAATGGTGACAGTTATGGCGGGCGGAAGCGACCACGGCTGCGTGCTCGCTTCCGGCGTCCGTCACGGCCCGGAACCCGCCAAATGTATCCAACCTAGCTCCGGCCGCCGATATATCGATATTCATTGATCGATCCTATTTCAAAGTGGATTCAGTGGCATTTGAAATCGTCGATATTGCAGCATTTTGTTGCGCTTACTAAAACTACCTGAAGGTTGAATGGAAGAGATCGCTTACTAGCGATAAGACCGCCTAAATTGTTCCTACCACTAATTGACTGTAATACCTTGTCTATAAATGTTTGTATTTTGTGCAATAAAGAATATCTACCTATCTAAGAGGGTAGCTTCGAGCTCTTGTCTGATGTCCGATATTCTCCATTTCTTTCTCTCCTACAGATCCCTAAAAGGATCGAATATTAACCCTAACTGTACCAGTAGCACAGAGCACAGCGGGCACGCACACAAATCGCAAACACTGTCAATAGCCGCCTCATATCGCCCCGCGGACAAAGACACGACCGAGCCCAATACAGGATTATCCCTACAAAGATTTATTATGTTGTCCGTCCGTCGCATGGTGGCCACACGGGAAAAACTTGCTGGACAGTCCGATATTTGTTGAATTTTCCTCGGTTGTTGATAACTTAATTTGAGATGTGTTGTGATCTCAAATTTACTGTAGTCAATCACCATTTAAGTCGGTCAAGTAGCGGTGGGCAGTGCTGGAAATGCTGTGGCTGTTTTGGGTCTCTATTTCTTATGACATTCGCTCTATAATCTTTTCTGTCTTTTTGTTAGCAGTTTAGTGATAAGAACATGTTGTGTACACTTTAGTTAGGTCACCGTCTTGTCCTTCTATGTAATAATAATTTATATGCTCATGTACGACTGTGACCTGTTTGTGTACCTTTAATAAATAAATAAATAAATATAAAACAAAAGCATTTAGGTACAGTAAAAAAAAACTTTTTTTATCAAACCCTGGCCTTTAGAGTTAAATGCTTTGTTTCTGGTATAATAAAGAAAAGTAAATACCCCGGTACTAAATTATAATTCGATATAGATACGGTATTTTTCCCGTTCAAAGTTGTATCAACTTGTCAACTTGAGTCCTATATTTTAAACCTATTTCTTGAACTAACAAAGTATATCCTGGGAGAAATAAAAAACAACTAAAAAGAAAGTGCGCCCCAAGAAATATATTTTTTTATAAACTAAGTAATCCTTTCAAAAGGCACGAAAGGCAAATTTTAGTTCTTCCAGGAAATATTATGTACTTTCAAAAATAGCTTTAAAATCTAGGACCCAATCCTCCATTCAACAGTAATCATTGCCACCCCATCCGCCGGACTCCAGTCAGCGCTCCGGCCAAAGCCAGATTACCGGGCTATCTTGTGCGGAAAACTGCAGCGCAAGGAGAACGCAAGCCGGGCCGAGTCGAGCCCTTTGTGGCCGAGGGATGACGAGTCGTCGATACAGGGAAATCATTGAAACTCTTGACTATTAGACACTATTTCATCAGCACGAATTACCACCAAAATCGAAAACGGTCGTTCGTTGAACGGATCGCGTACTTTTGCATCTTAGTCCTATTGTCCGTTCCGTGTTCGAATATAAGAATTTAAATTCGTCAAAGTCGGTTTTCATTGATTTAATTCATATATTCGAACACGGGAGGGACAAATTGGAGGTATTTATTTTGCAAAAGTACGCGATCCGTTCAACGAACGATCGTTTTCAATTTTAGTGGTACGGGCCCAGATTCGGGAAAGTTTGCGTTCTCTGGAGGAGCTCTACATTCAGCAGTGGAAATCGATAGGCTGGTTGATTGATTGAACTACACACTCACGAAACATGGAATGTAAGGGAGCGGCCTATCATCTTTTCGCTCCAAGCCAGCCACCTGCCCGTGGTGCATCCTGCCGAATAACAAAACGCTGGCAACCGACTGGTGGCGGTATAACCATCACAATTGAAGGCGTAGCTAAATACCGCAGATCGATGACGGGCAGCCACGTTACCGGGACGAAAACCTCGCCCTGCGATCGCCAACCCACCTGCCCAGCATGGGTATTATGGGTATATCCTGCATCTGCAGAATAGGTTTGCTTTGCCCTAAGTGGCGAACTGGAGAGGCCTATGTTCAGCAGTGGACTGCTTGCCTACAAACATTTTTTATTATTATAACCTCTTAAAATAAAGACTTTCACTTTGACTGACATGCCCATTTAAATAACGTTTATAGAACGCGGAATACTTTCATCTACCTAGCTAGGTATATTGCGGAGATCTCTTCTGAAGCCAGCGAAGCATTATAATTCAGGGGGTGGGGGAATCCACCATTGTACTGAGATAAAGACATGCAATTAGCTTTATCTTACATGCTGCACAATAATGGCCGTATTTCATACAGGTTTGTAAAAAAATAAATACGATGCTATGTGTTGAAAGAGATAGGTTTGGTATTTAGAAAGAGGTTACGAAGATTCATTGAAAGAAGATTTGAAGACTGTTGGTAGTTGTGGAAGATGCTACCTGGGAACCCGGGTTCGAGTCCGGAGTCGGACCAAAAATTGACAAACGCAAGTGTAATCGCGGGTCGCATAGCAACGTTTGTGAATACGGCTGTTAGGGATGGCTTAGTCTTTTTCCGGTCCGATTTGGAATCTTTTATTTCTTTTTGAAATCTTATAAAACGAATGTCAAATTTAAATTCACATGGCAAGATTAAATCCTACTTCCTACTAATATCATAAACGCGAAAGTTTGTTTGGATGGATGTTTGTTCCACTTTCACGCCAAAACTACTGAACGGCTTTTAATGAAACTTTACAGGAATATAGTTTGTACATCAGATTAACACATAGGCTATGTTTTATAAGAATATTCACGCGGGCAGAGCCGCGGGCAGCAGCTAGTTAACTCTATAAAAATGTACTCGAAGGTACTTTTCTAATGCTCAAACTAAGTATAGGTAGGTAAATACTACGAGTACCTAAGTAGTTGATAGAGGATTTATTTCTATTGCGCGAAAGCCTAACAGAGTTGGCATTTGCCGGCACAATTTTCCGGGCTGGCTGTAAGCCGAAACCTTATAATTCACACTAGTTCCTACCACTGTGCTACTGCACTGAGTAAGCAACCATATAAATATAACTCTTAGAAGATTTAGAACGAAATACGGTTTTAAAGTTGAGTAGAGGGAATTAATCAACGTTTTCAATGCATAATTCGTAGAGCAATTTATTAAAATAGAAAAATATGGCAATCAATTTCTTTTTATAAAAGCACGTACCTACATACCTACAAAAGGCAAAGAACAGGTACCAAAATGAGCCATTGAGTAATAGATAAAACAAATTTTCAATTATGATAGAATTGTTATTATATTGTTTGCAAGTAAAAACGAAAACAACATAGGTAATAATAAGTATTTCGTTTGAAGCGTTCACAACTCCTGTGACCACGATATAGCAAAAAATGTAATCTCTCAAATACTGTTGTTTTTTTTAAAAAGGCGTTACACATCATCACACCTCGTGTCTCCTACGCTGATACGCTACATAGGTTATATGTAGTAAAGGCACATAATATTATTATTTCGCGAACATCCCAATCTTTTTTAGTGAATCATGAAATCGTCGCGTTTGTTTTTTTTTATAGTAGCTCGACATAATGGCATCCCTACGCCTGATGGAAAGCGAAAGAGAAACCCAAGTCGCTGTGACAACGGGCAAGTAACTGGTTAGTTACCTGCCAATTGCCACCAAATCCGGTAAGCTATGTCGATGACCTTGGTTTTCAGTCGGATCCCTCATTTCGCATCCGACGTCGCAGAGATGCCGAGCGAATCGCCTTTCCATAGCTCGCTGAGCAACTTCTGACTTGTGAACTAGCCGTACGCATTGGTTGACAACCCGTATTCTATTCTATTTCGCGCTGCCTTGTGTAGCTCAGCCCTAAGACATTAGGTACATTCCCCATAATCGTCGTCGAAACATATTTATTTATACCCTACACCCACCCGGGTAGTTTGTCTAAACTTCGCACATTGCCGCAACATGGCGCGTGGCGCCAGCGTCGCGGGATCACACGCCGATTTTATCGCGACACTTTTCAATAATTTACGAGTGTGTAGTAATAACATACGGCGTGTTATACAACCTTCGGGACCCTCTTATTTCATAATCAACTGAGGTTCGGCAATAAACGTTGCACCCCTTTCGAGGGAGCGTGAATGTAGGTACAGTCGGGTAAAAAGTTTATCTATAGCTAGGTAGGTATATCTAGATGGAATGGCGATCTCCTTGAGCGTACGAAATTCAAACTTTCGAATTTCGAGAGTGTGTAAATGTAGGTACAGTCGGGAAAAAAGTTTATCTATAGAGCCTAACAGAGAAGTAGGTATATCTAGATGGAATGGCGATCTCTTCTTTGAGCATTAGAAATTCAAACGTTCGAATTTCGAGATTGCGTAAATGTAGGTACATACAGTCGGGTAAAAGTTTATGAGCCTTATAGAGCCTACCTCTAATGTAGGTATTATTTAAATGGAACAGCGATCACGTCTTCGAGCTTTCGAAATTCGAACGTTCTAAGTACGGATGTAGGTACAGTCAGGCAAAAAGTTTAAAAAAAGAAATTCGAACTGCAACGCAAATCGTCATCCTATCTTTTCTGTTTTCTGGTTATCTGGAAGAGATAAGACCGTCCAAATCATACTCGTATATCGAAATTATACTTCGCTAAATAAGATATTATCTTTATGACTAGTTTCAAATAAATTAAAGAAAATCTATCTGTTAATTCATTAGGTACACATTTCCTTTAAAAAATTATACGTTCTCACAAAATCATATCAGTTATTTATATTTATACGAAACACGGATACATACTAACAACCGCATCAGCAATCGGCCGATTACTGACCATTCCGCAATTGACCTAAAAGTTATTTCATCCCAAGATTCGTGGGGAGACATAGCGGTCGAGTGGCGGGCTGAGGTTGAATAATGTACTATTATGGGCCCTACACACATCAGACCACCGCATTGTGGTAGACGGAGCGGGAAGCGAATGTAATGAAAATGTTTATAAAGTACAAACTTAGGTGGGATTTTTCAATCCGTGGATAGAGTTTAACATACTGATTACAGGTAAGTCGACTGATTGGAAAAATGTCAAGATATTGTATTCGGATATAATATATAGGTACTAAATGACGTCCTGACATAGCTGCTATCCATATCAATTTTTATCACTCTGTTATACTATATGGCGATTTAAAATCGTATCGACTAGACGAAGTACTGACTTTATATTACAATATTTAGGTAGTAGGTACCTAAAAGGTTCTATGTTCGGCATAAAACGCGGTGCCACTAAAAACATTAAATTTCACCGTTTGCCATTGCGCTACCTAAGTTGTATTTATAATTGAATCGGTTTTCACTTATCATGTTATTGAGAAATCTTGATAAAAAATAATATCTCATTTAAAAAAGTATAATTATTTATTATACAAGTGACCCGCCCCCGCTTTGCTTCGGTATTATCTTAACTAATATTATAAAGCTGAAGAGTTTGTTTGTTTGTTTGAACGCGCTAATCTCAGGAACTACTGGTCCGAATTGAAAAATTCTTTTTGTGTCGAATAGACCATTTATCGAGGAAGGCTTTAGGCTATATAACATCACGCTGCAACTATTAGGAGCGAAATAATGGAAAATGTAAAAAAAAAGGGGAAAAAATGACTATTCCACGCGGACGAAGTCGCGAGCACAGCTAGTACATAATAAACCTTCCCCTTGTATCACTCTATCTATTAAAAAACCGCATCAAAATCCGTTGCGTAGTTTTAAAGACTTAAGCATTCATTAGGACAGACTGGAAAAAAGCGTCTTTGTTTTTTTTATAGTGGCTCGACATAATGGCTTCCCTACGCCTGATGGAAAGCGAAAGAGAAGCCCAAGTCGCTGTGACAACGGGCAAGTAACTAGTCAGTTACCTGTCAGTTGCCACCGCCATGCCGGCCCAACCCTAACCCCCCACGAGCTCCGGAAACCCTACTCACCGGCAGAAACACGACCCAGAGGTCATTTGGCTACGGTATTCTATAGGGTGGAGGTCCTTCCCTGGACGGGCGGCTCTATTCGAGCGAAGATTCGCTATGCCCTACCTCTCTTATACTATGTATGTGAGTCTCTTATACTGTGTAGTGTTTCATACTATGTAATGATTTAGCCCCTAAAACGTCTCCACTTGACCATGCCCTAAATAGCAAACCCGCTCCGCTCATGTCTCAACCATGGCTCTGCGAATTCAATCAGTTTCGGCCGGCCAGAGGTAAGGCGTGCATAAGTAACGATTCGCGTGTTTCCGCGTTGCGATCTCTTATTGCTCCCGACGTGATAGATGGCCGTGCTGCATTGATGGACCGACTGCCTCATTGGCTTAGAAACAAGAGGCTAAGGACCAAGAGAGGGCAAGAAACCTCTTGGTTTTATGTGGCCCAATCTGATGCTGATCGGAGTCCATTTTGGTACAACTAAATAAAAGTAAAGTTTTTATATTATTTTTTCAGCGTAGGTACATGCTTTTCATCTCTCCACATAATGTGTTCAAACCATGCTAATCTTCTATTCCTTAACTATGCTGTCACTGGCGCTACTTTTAAACTTCCTCTGATTATTCGTTCATAATCTTATCCATTCTAGTCACACCTCATTTCGGATAATCAACACGAAATACCAGCGAAATATTTGTCACTGATTTCAATTTATAATAACGTTTAAATGCAAATACGGAATTCAAAAGTCTTTCAAATAACGTAATTAATAAACTAAAAATTTCAATTGCTAAAAAGATCAATTGAGAATTTATTTCACCTTTGAGAACTCTACACACAGACATAGATTTAATTATTCATACACACTACACAGCCATAAAAACATTATTGCCTTTTATCAATCTCTAAACGTCCCCTAAGTACTGCAAAGTGAACTCTTAGCATAAGAGACTGGGAAAAGTAGAAAACATAACATCTATAGTGGTTCTTACCCATAGTAGTGAAAGGATTTTTCCAATCGATAGCGGGTAAGAGTGAGGGCTATACCGGGAGCCAATAAAATACGTTGTATTAAAGATATTTGAGTGTCCCGTCATATGTTGCTGTAATATGCTCGGTTAGGGTTGCCACCTGTAATACCTATTGGTAAAAATTTGCTAAATAAGATACTTTGCTAAGATAACTAGATAATTTGCTAAGAGTACTTTATACCTACTGCCTGTATTTACTGTGGGCTGTCGCCGGCCATCTTCCCGGTCTCCGCAGAATACCAGTGGTCGTGACGACACCCTAAGCCGTCACGGCCGAATACTGAGCGGAGACCATTTTAGTACATTTTATCTTTATTTTTAAGTGTTTTAATTAAAAGTGTCCAAATTTATGTTTTAGTTTTAAGTCTTATCTAGATCTATGTACAATTTTGTGTTTAAGTGGTGTGTATTAATGTACCAAATAAACGGTTTCTATTCTATTCTATTCTTTATATAGGGAAGCATTGTACTGAATTTACAACTTGATGACTTGGCTTGATGAGGCTTCCCTCCCATAATATTAAGCAAAGATGATTTAAATGACTTCCGAATTTGATTCTCAGTCATTTGCATAACATTAGGTTCGCAGATATGGTCTAATACTATGTTATTAGTCTCAGTAAAAATATTGCTACCTAGTTACTTAGTTTGCAAATAGTCAACATCTGATACAAGATAATAAGTATACTAGTTTAATAAAATTGATAACTTTACTTAATTATCTTCAGGTGGAGACTAGGAGTCACCGAAATCCTAGTCGGTGTGAAAATTTATTAAAAAGCACAGCATTATTAAAGTTTCAGACGTGTTACAAGTGGTCACGGGGAAGACTCGAAAAAGAAGGAAGTCTTCCTCCCCTTTGACTACGGCCGTTGTGATACAGCCGAAACTTTCTTATTTTTGCGCATTAAATCCCGAACATTTGATAAATAAGTCATTCTTTTTAAAAATAAATCTATCTATCTTTACTTATAATAAATCTGTAGGGTGATCAATTCTGTACATGAAATATATTTTCAAAATAACTATCAGGGGGTGATAGTGTAGCCGCCGGCGGCGCCGGCACAGCTAGTAAGCAGACAGAGCAGACATAGCCATCGGGCCAAAGTCATGCTTTATGCCATGCTTTATTGTGAAGTCCAATATTAAAAAACTCTTTTAAAAATAAAAATAAAAACAATGCTACGATTGATTTGTTTAATCTTTTACATTAAAGCTAATTTCAGCAGCCCTGGGAAGTTTATCGGGCGGGTCGTAAACGCCACCTGCATTTGTCACCTCGCGGGTCGCAGCCGACTTTATTGGCTCCGAACACTCGCTCAACTTACGGCTTCGCTTGTTTCTTCCCTAATAAACACCTCTCCGATACCACCGCAATCTGGGCCATACTAGATGTAAGGGAAAACTCGACGGAAACCATAATTAGATTAAGACCATAAATGGAACGCAGGAATTTCTGACATTAATGGATCTCGTATATACGAGTACATCGTTAATTTGGCAAATCTTGGTTATCATTGGGTTAAAAAACCAACCTCCAAATACTAAACATAGGAAATTGGTTCATTCTTTAAGATCATCACATTTATAATGCTAATTAATTAATTTATTTATTTTATTAATTTTAAGTATTATTATTATCTACAGTAAACCGCGGTTAATACCGCGGGGCGCAGCTAGTACGAAATAAAACTCCAGAGATGAACTTGAATACAATTTTCGACTTTCTACTAGTTATTTATAGAAAGAACAGCTGATTGTTCTGACATGTTGAGTCTGAACTCAAATAGTGTGATCTCTCATCAGTACACATAACAAGACTAATTTAATGTCCATAATAAAAGACCAACTTCTTCTTTCTAATGCTAAAAAATACGAATCTAGACAACGCATCGCGTGATTTTAACTAATAACTAATATTATAAAGCTGAAGAGTTTGTTTGTTTGTTTGAACGCGCTAATCTCAGGAACTACTGGTCCGAATTGAAAAATTATTTTTGTGTTGAATAGACCATTTATCGAGGAAGGCTTTAGGCTATATAATATCGCGTTGCAACTATTAGGAGCGAAGAAATAATGGAAAATGTAAAAAAAAAACGGGGAAAAAATAACTATTCCACGCGGACGAAGTCGCGAGCACAGCTAGTCACTGATAAGACTTATGCAAAAAACCTAAACAGATCTCACCATTTTTCAATTCCTAGCTCTCCACGCATTATTCCCGTATGCCGGTAACGATTCCCAGGTAACTAATGCCTTCCATCACATCGGGAGCATTATCCCCCGGGATTGGGCGCCAGACAAATGGCCGGCAGCTACAATACACTTAGCCTGATCGATACACCAAGGATTTTAAGAAAGCTCTGTATAGACTTTTGATGGCGTTTTCGCCTGATTGGAATTTAGCAAAGAAACTAACTTGAGAAGAAAAGGCCTGACTGAAATGTGTGCTCTTTGGAATTTAAGATGAAGCCCAAAGTATATTCGACTGGCTCGATGGCTTATTTGGTACTGACCTCTGCCTTCTCAGCCAAGGGTCGTGGGTTCGATTTCCACACAGTACAAACATTTGTGCTCATGAACATGTCTGTTTGTATTTGTCTGGGCGTTTTCTATGTAGAATATGTATTTATTTACAAAAAAAGTATCTAAGTAAGTTTATCAGTTGTCTAGTACCCATAGTACAAGCTTCGGCTTAGTTTGGTGCTAGATGGCGCTGTGTGGACCAGCGGCATGTCTTGGGTTATTTATTTATTCGAATTCCATCTTAACTAATATTATAAAGCTGAAGAGTTTGTTTGTTTGTTTGAACGCGGTAATCTCAGGAACTACTGGTCCGAATTGAAAAATTCTTTTTGTGTTGAATAGACCATTTATCGAGGAAGGCTATAGGCTATATAACATCACACTGTAACTATTAGGAGCGAAGAAATAATGGAAAATGTAAAAAAAAACGGGGAAAAAATAACTATTCCACGCGGACGAAGTCGCGAGCACTGCTATCCTATAATAAATTTAAAACGAAGGGATTAAGGGTCCGTCTTCGAAGTAGAGCTGCCCACAGCTAACAAAAATGTATTCATGAATGATATTGCCCAAATCACACATCTCACCTCCGGTCCACTTTAGTGGTACGTACAATACTGGCTTTAAGTTCATCATCATCATCAGCCAATCGCAGTCCACTGCTGGCTTTGAGTTAATTTTAATTAAACCTTTTATTATGAAGAAAAAATAAATTAGTGCACGTTTTTTTTATTCAAAATGAGTTTGCGCTTGTCTGCGATTCGCCTGATGGTAGGTAAGCGATATCGTAGTCTACGACGGAACGCGCACACTCCACAAAAACCGGTTCCTCTTGCCTTGAACAAACATAAAAAACTAATTTACCTAGATACCTAGGCGACGTGAATATATTACTGGGTTTTGTAGTGGCAGAAAGCGCTGAATTTCCACCATAAAGGTGTAAAACGGGGTGTAAAATACACCGGTTTTATGATTAATCTAAATTTGTCGCATACGAGACTGCATCAAGAAGCTAATTTCTAATCAAAATTTTACGGATACAGTCATAAATAATAACAGTTATTCATGCAGTAACAGTTATTCATGTACTGTTACCGAAACATACCTAGTATATCTATACTTCTATACTAATATTATAAAGCTGAAGAGTTTGTTTGTTTGAACGCGCTAATCTCAGGAACTACCGGTCCGAATTGGAAAATTCTTTTTGTGTTGAATAGACCATTTATCGGGGAAGGCTTTAGGCTATATAACATCACGCTGCAACTATTAGGAGCGAAGTAATAATGGAAAATGTAAAAAAAAAACGGGGAAAAATAACTATTCTACGCGGACGAAATCAAGAGCACAGCTGCTAGTATAAAATAAATCTTAAACGAGCCAAGACATGCTGCACATAGCGACATCTAGTTCTAAACTAAGCCGAAGCTTGTACTATGGGTACTATTGACGCGCGTTTTGATAGCGCGCGTTTACAACTACCTACTTACATACCTACATTTATTTTTCAGGACTTCATACATACATTTGTATGCGCATCGTGCGCTAACAACAATGGCATGCTGTGGAAAGTCAAAACACGCGTTGGACGTTCACCAACTGAACAGGGCCTTACCTACAGTCCGCGGCTTACACTCAAATGTTTGATATAAGCGGTGCCTTACTGTACTCAGCTACTAAGTGTCTTACGAAGATTCGGCTTCGTGTCAGGGATCAGGCGTGTTTACGCGTCTAATCCCGCGAGCGTGTCGACGCGGGATTAGCCCGTAAAGTCGACTGCTTACACGTTCATTACTATGCGAACGTGTGCTTACATTTGATGGGCCGCGGATTGGAAATCAATTCGGTAACGGGAGTGCTTCTCGCTTTAGGCAGAGTTCGTCGGAACATATAGCTAAATGGATATCATTGTTGTCTCTTTCTCGTAACTTAATCTTTTGCTTTTTTATAGTAGCACGACATTATTACTTCCCTACGACTGATGGAAAGCGAAATGGAAGCCCAAGCCGCTGTGACAACGGGCAAGTAACAGGTCGTTTGCCACCGCCATGCCGGCCCAACCTTAACACCCCACGAGCTCCGAACACCCTACTCGCCGGCAGAAACACGACCCGGAGGTCATTTGGCTGCGGTATTCTATAGGGCGGAGATCTTTCCCCGGACGGGCGGCTCAATTAGAGCGAAGATTCGCTATGCCCTACCTCTCTTGCTCTTCAATTCTGGGTAATGATTGCAATACTATACTATTTAGCTACTAATTTCTATCAGACAATTATAATACAACGGACTATACTATACAACACCCCATTACGAGACGAGACTGGCTCGGTGGCTCAATTGGTAGTGACCTCTGCCTTCTGAGCCAAGAGTGGGTTCGATTCCCGCACAGTACAAACATTTGTGTTCATGAACATGTCTGTTTGTATTGGTCTGGGTGTTTCTATGTATAATATGTATTTATTTACAAAAAAAAAGTATCTAAGAGAGGTAAGAGAGGTAGGGCATAGCGAATCTTCGCTCGTATTGAGCTGCCCGTCCGGGAAAGGACCCCCACCCTATAGAATACCGCAGCCAAATGACCTCCGGGTCGTGTTTCTGCTGGTGAGTAGGGTCTCCGGAGCTCGTGGGGGGGTTAGGGTTGGGCCGGCATGGCAGTGGCAACTGACAGGTAACTAACCAGCTACTTGCCAGTTGTCACAGCGACTTGGGCTTCTCTTTAGCTTTCCATCAGGCGTAGGGAAACCATTATGTCGAGCTACTATAAAAAAAAAAAAATCTAAGTAAGTTTATCAGTTGTCTTGTACCCATAGTACAAGCTTCGGCTTAGCGTAGCATGTCTTGGGTTATTTATTTATACCATAGTACCAGCTACTGGTTTATTAATATCCATTGCATTGAATACTTCCGTAATTGCAGGGGTTCACCGTTCCGATGGCTGCGTCATTTCCATCACAAAGCCTCTATGGTAATGACGCTGAGCGGATCTTTGATGTTGCCTACTCTTGTTCCTTTTTCTCAGGACGATACGAATCTTCATACATAGTCTTTGAGCTAGACATTAAAAGCTATATAAAAAGTAAAGCTTTGTTTGAGTAACGAGAAGTAACTTTGTTGGTTATTTATGTTTCTGCCTACTTTATGTGTGGTTGATTAAAAACAGAGGTATTGAAAAAATGTTCCATGGGGTGATCACCTATTTCTTATCATAGCTGTCATAGGAGTCGATTAAGTCTTCCTGAGATTTCAGCTTATCAGAGGTGGTAGAGTTTACCCACCTGGCTGAGGAAGAAAATAGCCCATTATGAACCGAACGGTAATCGAACCCAAGACTCAAGCACTTTAAACGAAAGGGTGAAGACCCAAACCCAGATCCTTCTGTGATAGATACTCTACGTATTACCGCATTTGTCAATAAAATAAATATCTATCCTCTATGCTCCTACCAAATGATTGCTTGAAAGAGATTACTACTAAGTAGATATAAAACCGCCTGATTTTTTTTAATTTGTTTTTATCATGTGTTCTAATAGAGGATTTTGTAAACCGCCTGAATTGAACTACAAAGTCTGTTTTTCCAACAAAATAATAACATTAATATAAGTATATTATACTTTATTCGGTACACATTAAGACATAACAGCATTGATTCGTACATAATTATATTAGATACCATAATGTCCAAAATAGGGTCCACTCAGTATAATTTTACGGTAATTTTTTGTTTACCGTAACGCTGGTTTTCAGTGGAAACTACGAATAAGATGGTAACACCGGTCATCGTAATAAATACTTAAGCCAACGTAATGAATACGCAAACTTAATGCTATGAGCATTCTCTACCAGAACACCAGTATCTTTCTCATTTTCAGCACTGTCCTTTTTCATGCACGCCGCATTTTAATGTAATCAGGATTACCGTCGATCCCATTTAGCGGATCCTTGCCGCTTTGGAGGCAAATTATTCAATTTGATGCGTAAATCCGTATTTATGCCCGTTAGTACCGGCCCGCCAAAGCCCTGGGATCTAATTATTGTTTTATTAAAAGCTATTAGAGGCTTTAGGTGTTTTTCGAGTGCAAAGAATAAGCTATTTGAGAGAAATAGGATACAAAAGATGGTTCTTCTGATGTACAATTATACCTACTAATGATAAAACATGATGGTTCATGTCTTATCATCAGACATCAGAACAATAGGGATGTTTCCAGAGTCAAAATAATTACATTATACCTATTTAGTCCGTATTTTAGATTATAAAAATATATTGGACACGTATTTTTCCTTTTTTAATTTAAATAAAAAATAACAAAGATACAAGGCATCAAAATTTAGGAGTGTCTTTGACGTCACTCAGTGGCGAAAAAATTTCCACTCTCTGACGTCACGCGTAATTTGAACGGGCTATATCTTTGTCATTTTTGGTCTAATTTACAAAGGAAAAAATATGTGTCTTTTACGTTTGAACAATCTAAAAGACGGACTAATTGCATGTTTTACGGCAACAGGACAGTTGGTCACTAGTAACGTATAATATCGGAACACCTTAGTTATTTTTGGATAACCATTAAATTAAATTATAACCTGTTAATCAAGTTCGGCGCTCGATTCTCGGTTAGGTCAATTTACGATGGGACTTTCCCAAATTGTTTCTGGTCTGGGTGTCTGGAAAACACTCAGTAGGTATCGTACTCGGTAGGTAGGGTTCTTATAGGTAATTCTATTCAATCAAGGCAGACAAGTATAGCCGCAGTTTACCGGTCAACTGTGTCCGTACACAAACAAAAATATAATCAATGCATATGTTATGGACCAAGTGATAAATGTAGCATTATATATAATGCCCGGGCATTCTGATAAATGGCCAATATGAGAGGGCAATTTGATAATCATTATTAAAATAATCAAATTGATCGGGCATTATAAATATTGTTTATCACCCTTTGGGCATATTTTATAACTATTTCGCAGTCTCCTGGTCCTCTGTAAGGCTTGCGTGGGGGCTTGTGCCCAGGTTTGTTGTAACTCAGGAGTGGATGAGCTTGTGCTCATCCACTCCTGAGATAATATAATATGTGTATGTGATACACAGGCCAGACATTACTTCTGACTGCTCCAAGATGACGCACTCAGTAGTAATACCTACTCGGCAAATGCAGCACTATTGCATAATGATGGGAACTAAAGTCCTTAAGAGTTTTACTTAGGAAAGAAAAAATTTGCTTTAAGTCAAGTGAAAACGTTGCGAAGTAGAATCAAGCAAATTACTTGTCAAATCAGCTGCCCTATTAGCCCTGCATAAGTACATACTACTACCTAGTTCCCATCGACCAATGGCAGTACTGTCCCCTATATCCTAACCGTTAAGGAGTTCTATGGCTTCATCATCAGCACCAGATGTTGACGCCCGGAAGCATATGCCTGAGTAGGATATGATTAAGTACGTAACAAAATCACCATATGAGAATACAACTTTGGTTGTTGCCCTCAATTTCTTGCGGATACCATCATCAGATCCTGACTTGGTGATAATGGGACCACCACGGAAGTGTCTTCTGTCAAACAAAAAAAATTTTTTTGACATCCATCTACATATAATTGACGGAAATATCGGTGAACATACATAAAAAATTATACATACAGACGAATTAAGAACCTCCTCCTTTTTCGCAGTCGGTTAAAAAAAACATTACCGGATACATTGATCTCCGAATAAGTACGCGTGCGTCCCTCCCCTTTGCTTTATTATCAAATTGCCTAATTGCCAAGTAGCAATACAATAATGACCGGCCAATGTGATAAATAATGAAGTTTAGATAGTAATTATCACTTTGCCCAATAGAATTTGACATTATTCATAATGCCCTAGCATTATAAATAATGCCCGCATTAATCACTTGGTCCATAACACATATATTCGGTTAGGTACCCAGATAAACGTAGCTACCCGTTTTCTTGTTTTGGCAAAGATGTTAAGTTTGATGCTTGTTGTGTGAAGTAAGATGCTTGTAGTTGGAGGCGTCAAGACTAATAAATTAGGTATAAGCTTGGCTCTACATGACATCTGATAACATTTTGACAGTGCACGCCATGTGGTCTCGCTCTCGTCTTGGCTACATTTTATATGAAAATGTTTTTAAACACACACATGTTTTTGAATAAATAAAATAAGTAAAAAACCCCAAGACATGCGACGCTGGGCCACACATCGCCATCCAGCTCCAAAAGCCTAAGCCTAAGCTTGTACTATAGATACTAGACATCTGATAAACATACTCAGATACTTTATTTCGTAAATAAATCCATACTAAACACCCAGACTAATACAAACAGAAATGTTCATGAACACAAACGTTTGTACTGTGCGGGTATCGAAACCCCTCAAAAGGCAGAGGTCACTCCCAAATGAGCCATCGAGCCAGTCAATTTTGGGTAGATATTCCCTTAGTCCAGCAATACTCTAAGTGTGTTCCGCGGAACCCTAGGGTTCCGCGATACCTCTGTCGGGGTTCCGCAAGAAATTAGAAAAAAAAATCAAAACACCTCTCTCTAGTCGACCATTGTGACGCGGCGTATCACGCTTCACTATTATTATACTTGTTATGTAAGTAAGTAATAAGTAACTGTTACATCTAATAATGTTAATTATAAAAAATACACTTAAAAACCATTGTTTTATTATAGGGTTCCATCAAGTATTTTGCTATCCAAAAGGGTTCCGTCACCAAAAAAGATTGAGAACCGCTGCCTTAGTCGTTCTACGATATCCACGGTATAAGATGGAATTCTCAACACCGGAAACCACACACAATAATGTAGGTATAATATAAATAAAAACACGAAAACACAGCCCAGTAACAAGTTGTTAGGCCCGGGATTCGCTCATTACCGCGCAGGCGAATGTCTGCGTTAAACAGTATTCCGGGACATTACACCGCGCTCACATAAACTTGGCCGCGTCATTACCCCTGACTCGCGGCCGTACCACGGGACTGACTCGCTCGTGACTCGCACTTACCTCGTCTTGAACAATGTGACTGGCTCGATGACTCATTTGGTAGCGACGGAACCACGGGACAGACTCGCTCGTGACTCGCACTAACCTCGCATCGCAATAACAACCCAGGACATGCCACCATCGCCATCTAGCCCCAAACTAAGCCGAAGCTTATACTTTACACTGGTAACATTGTCGCTGCCTGACGACTTCAAGCCAAACAGCGAAGAATGTGGATTGTGGAGTAGTCGAGAATGCAAATTAAATTTTATTCAATATGTCCGCGATTTGAGATCCGATTAATCTCAAATACATCACAGGAACTTGGGCATATGCGCCCTGCGGTAATAGAATCTTACCGAGGTATTCCTTTAGCGGCGCAGTTGCTCTTGGCCCGAGGAAAACGACGACAAACAACAAATGTCTTCGGGCACAATGGTCAGTGGCGTCGTGCACCGCAAGATGCAGGCCGTGCAGGCGGAATCCCTCTGGGCATCCCGACCCCCTCAAGCTTGTAGTGGACCACCATTAGTGGATATTCTCCGCTTCATTCAAACCCCACTTAACCTAGGTATCACCATAGGCCCGCTTGTCATCTGCGGCTGGCCAGGGCATGCAGGGATGCGGCGGTATGCTTCGGCGTTGCCCGTGTCCCTGCAACTTGCTGCCCACTGGCGACACAGGGGGGTTTAGTGGGTATACCCTCCCATCTCGGGAGGTGTGAGTCCCACACACCATGTCACCTCCCCCAGGAGGTGGCATGACGGTGCCTAATGCATTCCCCTCTGAAAAAAAAAGGTATCACCATAGGCGTGCCACTATACAAATAGTTACGACTACGAGCACACTAAAACCCATAATTATGATTATAAAAGAAAGGAGATAAAAATATTGACCAAGCTTACCCGCTCTCCTATTATAAGAACCAGTTTTTCTTTCGATAACAGTTTATAGACGACAATTAGCAGGACGCAATTTGTCGAAAGTCACTCGACAATCACTCTCGTAGAGAAACAGTGACTGTACAAAAGTCAGTCAAGCTTTACCAATGTACAATCAGAGCTAAAAGACATTGTACGCTTTATGAATTCCCCTGTTTACAAGTGTCAACATGTTCGCAGAGACAATGGGTATTCCGCCCCTTTAAAACCGTGTCACACATAAACTTGGTCACATCATTTAACCTGATCTCGCGATGGTACCACTATAAGCTAACTCACTTTGTTTTCACTTCAGTGAAATAAATCATGAACGACTTCTTTAGACTCTAGTACATTTATGATGTTTTTAGCCCATAGCAGTTGGTGTAAACGAGTTATGTATTGGATATTGCTCTTCTAAATATTCTCTGCAAACGTAGTGTAGGAAGCCCTCAGGCCAGGTGCGCTTACGCCGGATGCGAGAAGCCCACGATCGATTAAAGTGGAGGCCTATGTCCAGGAGTGGATTGCGAGAGGCTAATGATGATGATGAATGTTTTTAGAATAATTTGTTAGCTAGGAATAGGCATGTAAGTTTACATTGTGGGTTTAGCGACCGAACACCGTCTATACACCAAAACCTCTTGATCTTAGGGCTTGAAACTTGGGTCGAGTCGATAAGTGTTAAAGGCACTTTGTTTTTCTTGCAAGAAATCAATCAGTAACCCTGTTAATGGTGGGTAAGGTGATGCAGTTTAATTGATTTGGCTACCTCGTTAGTCTAGTGGATGCAAGTAGCGCCTAAACCACCAAGAAGTCCCGGTTTTGATCCTGATCGCGTCAAACATTATTACTGCGTTTTTTACTCAGAAATTACTTAGTGGCTGGTTCAGGCTCATAAAGTTGGCTGCAATCCATAATGTCTTCAATAATCTTTTCCATAAATGAACAATTGGAGAGGGCTAGTAGAGTGCAATAGGCTGATCCCAAGTGAAAAACAAATGAGTGAGGATCACAAGTAGTGGGTGACCACAGATAATCATGTTCTAACAGCTTTCAGCGTAGCTTTGTCATGTAAACGATTGCGGGCGGGCTCCGGTGACGTCACAGGTCATTTGAAACATTCTGACGTAATGACTACTTGATGCACTTAAGTTGAAATTGGAATAATAACGTTCAATTGAGCGGATTTTAGTAAATGAGACTTGGAGTTAGCGAAATGTATATTATTATTACGAAATTACTTTTGCTATCTTGTCTGATGTTACATTAAAATGGGTTTATAGTTATACGCGTGTGGATGTTTGAAGGTTGATGATGATGATGACACGGGAGCGAGGAGCTACGCCCTGCGATCGCCAACCTGCTTGCCCAGCGGGGCGATTATGGGTAAAGCTTCCGGATGTTCGGCCAGAGTGGCCAACAACTGCGGAAGCCTATGTCCAGCAGGGGACTGCATATGGGCTGATGATTTTGACACAAATTAATATTTAGTACAATGGAACGTAGCAGATCTTATATTTTGGACGTCTTTAAGTTATTACAAAGGTGTAATGGGATGTTGTACCTCTATAGTATAGTCTGTTGTATTATCTGATAGAATCTTATTTGGAATCAGCTTCCTACTTCAACTTTTCCGAGTGGATATGATTTAGGGACCTTCAAGAAGCGAGCCTATAGATTTCTCAAAGGCCGGCAACGTACCTGTGACTCCCCTGGTGTTGCGGTGTCTATGGGCTGAAGTGATCACTTACCATCAGGTGACTTTCAGGCCCGTTTGCCCCCTCGACCTTAAAAAAAATCATTACCCAGGATCCAAGAGTAAGCATGGCGGCGGCAACTGACAGGTAACTGACCTGTTATTTGCCCGATACAGCCTCTTGGGCATCTCTTTCGCTTTCCATCAGGCGTAAGGAAGCCATTGTTATTATTATAATGGCTTCTCTACGCCTGATGGAAGCCTGGCACGCCAGATCGGCTGATGATGATGATGTGTGATATGTATTTTTTTTTATAGTAGCATGGCATAATGGCCACTCTACGCCTGATGGAAAGCGAAAGAGAAGCCCAAGTCGCTGCGACAACGGGCAAGTAACCAAGCCAGTTACCTGTCAGTTGCCACCGCCATGCCGGCCCATAAGATGCTTCTTCACGCCCCGTTTAAAGGATCCTATATCGAAAGAAGAAGGAAACACATGTGCTGGCAATGAATTCCACATTTAAACAACACGGCAAAGGTAGGAATTGCCGAACTTTTTTGTACGCGAAGGGATGTTTTCGACGGTAAAGCTATGACAACGAAGGCCAGCACGAGTGGTTCTGTAGCGGAAGAGGGAAGGAGGGCGGAAGGCAGGTCTGGCGCGGAAGGCTGACGACGGTGATGTATGATTTGTCTGGCGTATACTTGAATGTTGAATTCGTGGCCGAGATTCGGTCAGTAAATTATTATAAGGTTATTACTCACTTGAACGCAATCTCCCTGAGCTCATTCGTGCATCGCTGGACGCCCTATAAGGGCAAGCCGATGCACTGAATACGTAACATGCCTTTAGTAATCCGAGAATCGTCGCGCGCGCATCATATCAATGTCAAATAAACATCTTGTGCAACAACCGATGTAGTGGGAAATATGATCAACTTAAAAAAACCTTCCCCTGTCACCGGGTGTATCTGGACCCATATAGAAAATATAGTAAAAAAGATACTCTATACTGTATGTAGGTACACAAAAAAAGGCAAAATTATAACCCAAGGACTACCAACCAACTGCGGTCACCAACCCTGGAATAACTGGAGGGGCCTATGGCCAACAGTGTACTGTAATAGGATGATGATGATGAGATAAAAATGTTATGTATGTGTATTTCAAATATGTACCTATAGGTATAATGTCATTAACTGTACAGCACACTACCTACACTTTTATTTCTGCTAAGCCCAATGGTTGACTGGTAGAGTATGCCTGTGCGGCATTAAGTCCGCCTTTGTACACTGTTTTTATTTGTGCAATAAAGATTAAATACCTAAATGAAAAATATGAAGACGATGAATGAAATGGAAGTCTGAAATCGTTTAATTTAAATTTGGTATGGAAACTCTTATATCATCAGCCAAGACCTACTTGCCGCTACAACCTAGTTTTTACTATATCCTGAGAAGTTTTCAAAAACGATTTCTTTTAGGTTATTAAAGAAAACTCGAGTGCAGCACGAAGCCGCAGTTCCTACGTGCCCCGCATGCCGACAGTTGCGAGGCGAGTGCACTTCATTGGGCGCCATGAATATGCGACGAGCGCGGCGGACGCAAATAAAATTAACCCACATGGACCCACCTAAAAGTTCTCGGCCGCGGTACCGGCATCCGGTCGACCCTCTGGAAACAGCGTCCGTAGGCACCAAGGGACGCCCTATGCCTAGATCCATGCCCCATGGTTTATACTTGATACATTTCTGGGAGTGAAGGCTTTCCGATCCCCAAAATGCTTGGAGATTTTGAGAAAGCTTATATTGCCATCATAGTACCTAGTCGTTTAGAAAAAAAATAGACAGAATAGAAAAGAATAATTTTTAATAACCAAATTAAATAAATTGACTATGGTCAGCGTGTTTATCGAGGAGACACTCCCAATACTTACACTATTTATAGCACAAAAGGGTTCAACTTTTATTAGAATAGACTTGGGCGCCTATTTAGAAGCTTATACCTAACTTTGGCCTGGGATCAAAACCAGCACGTTATCACATCGTGAAGAAACTTTTTATAATGATTAGACCACAGCCCACAACAACAATAAAAATTAAAAGTTATTACTATTTTTAAAAAATCTATGCACTAATGTTTTGGTAAAATGCTACTAAGTTAGTCATCAACCAACTTAGCATACAACACTACACTAGCAGACGAAAATGCATTCACATCCGAAAGTTTCTTAAGATTTATAAATCAACATCCACAATTAGGCAGAACAATGCCCTTTGTTCACAACCTCAGTCCTAAATCCATCGGCAGGTCATGAATAATCCTTGACCAAAAGCCCCGCATGCGTAATTAGGACTCTTCATTAATTATACATTCGCCCACAAGTCATGCAATTCACTCATACCTAATCGATTTATAGCATGCAATCCATTCAAGTATAACAGCGCATAATCTTCCTTTATCATATCAGCTCCTTTTTCACCAATCATCATAGTGGGAGCGTTAGTATTCCCACCAGGTATTGTAGGCATAATCGACGCATCTATAACCCGAAGCCCTGTTACCCCATGAACACGCAACCTTTCATCAACAACCCCACCAGGACCCATGGCACATGTTCCAACAGGATGCTGCAAAGATCCAATAGCATTTTTGATGTAACAAAGCCAATAATCGTCGTACTTCAATTTCTTCTTATCGCAACCAGCTACATCTAATTTCTCCAATACTGCTTCTACTTCTTTATAGTAAGTGGTTTTCACTAATCTCTGCATGAACTTTACACCTCTCGTAAACAAGTGCACATCTTTCTCATTATTTAGGTACCCTGACTCAATGACTGGTTTATCTAATGGATTTTTGCTTCCTAAAGTAACACGACCTCTGGAAGCAGGATGCAACAGCACTAGCATAGTCCAATCTACTTCTCTGTTAAGATTTACCCGTCCAATAGATGCACAATACGATCGTTTGTAACCGATTGCTTCACACGTAAGCTGGATCAATGGAGAAACCAATGCTCCAAAGTGAACGTTAAAGATTTGAAATTGTCGTTTATCACGATCATCTACATTAATAAACGCATTTTGTGCAGGTATCGGAATAGAGTCCAATTCTGTAGCAGATAGCACATTTTGTACAGCAGATTTAATGCCACGTTTTCCAGAGAAAATGAGCGGTACGACTTGGTGATCTTGTAAATTTCTACCCACAGGAAGGTCAGCTATTGTACGTATGTTGAATTTTTCTAACTCCTCACTAGGTCCTATCCCTGACAGCATTAACAATTTAGGAGTATCTATAGAACCAGCGGATAATATAACTTCCTTATCAGCTAACACATTGACTAGATTTCCTGACTTTGTTAGTAATTCTACGCCGTAGGCTCTCAACGTGAAAGGATCTATCAACACTCTTAAAGCCCTAGTATGTTTCGCTACAAATAAATTAGGTCTGTCTTTGGTAAATCTTAGGTAACCTTCAGCCGTGCTGGATCTGCGGCCATCAGCAAAAGTGTAATGCGGTGTAGAGACTCCTAAAGACTCCAGGCCGTTCATTTCCAGAACTCTCTTCATGCCTAGTTCCTCGTAAGACCGTATAATGGTTTCGTCGACTGCTCTGAAGTAGGCGTTTGATTCTGGTCGGGAGACATTGATTGGGCCTTCGGTGGAGTGCAGTAAGGAGTTGTAGTGGTGGGAAGTGACGGTTGGGTCTGTCATGTTTTCGAATTTCTTGAAGTAGTGCAGGGCTGAGTTCCAGTCCCACCCTGGGGCAATGCGGCTCCACTCGTCATAGTCCCGGGGTTCCCCGCGGGCGTACAGCTCGTAATTGACTGAGGAGCTGCCTCCGAGCACCTTCCCTCGGACCAGGCTGACAGTTTGGTTGACGTGTGCTCGTCCTACGTCATCGTCAAGCTTCATACTGTAGTCCCAGTCGTACTCGGTGCGTGTAAGCGTTGAGAAGAGGCTGGGCACCTGGAAAGGTATTATACGTAGTGTAAAACCTGTAATTAGTGATTAGTCTAGCTAACTAATTGTAGGAATTAACACCACTCTTTCACTTGGCTTTTTAAGACCGTGCCTAAAAGTCTTTTTGACGACATTGCAAACCTGTCCACTTACCTGTCATCATCAAACTGTAAACGTCCACTGCTGGACATAGACTTCCCCCATTGACAATTGTCGTTGTCACTTAGTCAATTACTATGCATAAAATAAGGGGGCATTATCCCTGGTATTTTTACATTATAATGTATTGTCTTGTGTACAAACATTACCGGAATAATAATAATATTTCATTTATTTCCTCCACAATTACAAGGGTATACATTACAATTCAAACATGGTTTAAACATATTGCTGCTAAGCAACCCCATCATTGTAGGAGGCTGGTGCCTGATGTAGGCTTAGTAAAAGCCTGTATTACAGGTCACCAGGGCTCCCCCGCAGATAGTGATTGAACAATTTTTGGAGCTTGCAATATTATCTTAGAGTTACAAACAATAATTTAAAAGCATAGGGACGGAATAATAATAAAATATAACATAGTAAGCATTCAATTACATCATTTAGTTAAATAACATTATTTAAATTATACACAAATTCATTACAAGGAGAGAACAAAAAGAAAAGAATATATATATAAAAAAAAAAAAAGAATATATATATCTATAGTGACAGTACATGTGTGGTGTGTGTGAGGAATGTATGATTCAGGTGTACGTATAGTTGTGATGTGTATTTTTGTGTGTGTAGTGAAGGTGAGCCTGTGTGAACTGAAAGCGGATCCCCGAGACAGCACGACAAGGACACAAAATGGTAAAAGGGTTGAGATAACGGTGTGAAAATTGTCATTGGGGAAAGCCTATGTCCGGAAGTGGACGGCACTGGTGGTAATGATAAGTGCGTCAATTATTTTCGGTTTAGTATGGAAGTATGTATGGAAGTGTGTATTCTAGTCCTCTTGTGTGTTGGTTGCAAGGTTATGAAGGTACGTTTTAAAAATTCGACTATTTATCTACGGTCAGGTATTTTTCCGTTTCCTCGTAATTTAAAGTTTTTAAAAGAGTGGTAACTTCCTTTTTACATTGAAATTTAGTTAAGTGGTAGATATTTACTATTTTGTTGATTTTTTTATAAAGGTGTGGACCTTGAAAACAAAATGATTTCCTGGAGAGAGCCGTGCATCTACGTTGAGAGCGACATACAATGTCCTTTCTGCGCTTCTGTTTCATGCGTTTTGGACTATAGTCAAGCTGGGAGTGTTGTTTGAGGACAGTGTGAAGAATAAAAGATTGACGGACTGTAAGAAGGTCCCAGTACCTGTATAGTTCAGTAGTTGGAAACCGAAATGGTAAACCAGCACCGACCTTAAGTACAGCCCGGTGCGCCCTTTCAGCCTCGAGAAGCAATGTTTTAGCCGCTCCGCCCCATGAAGTGATGCAATAATTTACCAGCGACTGGCAGAGCGCATAAAATACCATCCTCAGTACTCGCCGATCCGCCACATGCCTGAGAGATCTGAAGACAAATATCAGTTTCCTGAGCCTTGATACGATGGATTCTATATGTGGCTTGAAGCTAAGTGACCGGTCTATAATAACCCCCAAGTACTTAATGACTTCCGTTACAGTTAAAGCAGGGCAATCGCAATGGTGTTTACATACCATACTTGGGTTGTGCGCTTTTATATGCATCGTAGTCGGAGGGCGCTGAGACGGCTTTAAGACATGTGTCATGTACTTAGTTTTGTGTACGTTGAGAGTCAACACATTTTTATGCAGCCACCGACACACCTCCTCGAAGCCTGCTTGTGCTGTTTCAAAGACTTGTTTCCAGGTATCTCCAACAAAAAAAAGAGCGGTGTCATCGGCGAAAGTGAATATAAGACCGTTGTGTAATTTCATATTACAAAGTTCGTTGATGTAGACCAGGAATAATGTAGGTCCCAGTATACTGCCCTGGGGCACACCGAAGTCAACAGCACACTCTCCACTTATTCTGTCATCGACTTTGACTCTCTGTTTCCTTTCACTCAGGTAGCTTTCGAACAACTGCAACGGTAAGCCTCTAACACCCATTCCATGTAATTTTTGCAGTAGGTGGGGGACAGAAACCGTGTCGAACGCCTTTGCTAAATCTATAAATATAGATAGGCATTTCTGTTTGGAATCCAATGATGAGGTAATATTAGTTAGCAGCCCATGAACTGCATCGCTCGTGGACTTTCCTCGGCGGAATCCATACTGTGAAGGAGAAATAAGTTGGTTTTTTTCCAGGAAGTTCACGAGCCGCATGTTCATAAGACGCTCCAAGATTTTAGACAGACAAGGTAAGATGGAAATTGGCCTAAAGTTGCCAACCGAGTTTCTATCCCCCGCCTTGTAAATGGGTTTTATGAGTGCAATTTTGAAGGCATCTGGGAAGGTACCTGTTGAAAAGGCAAGGTTGCAGATGTGTGTAATGGGTTCGGTAAGTTGATGTGCATATCTTTTAATTACATAACTAGGGATCTGATCGATCCCTACGGCACAACCATCACGTAGTCCGAGAATAACCCTGAAGACTTCATCGACTGTAGTAGGTAACATGGTTAAGGAATTGAGCGGAGATTCATTTTTTATTCCAATATTTGTTGAGATAGAGTGACTGTTAATATTACTCTCTGCCAACTTCCTGCCAACACTAGCAAAGTAAGTATTAATTTCATTAAGGCTTGTTCCTGGATCTTTCGTAGAAATTAAATTGGTGGAGTAATCCGTTTTTTTATTAGTTCCGCTTATATTTTTTATTGTTTGCCATAATTTCTTTTTGTTATCTTTGTGCTTTTCAATTTGCTCTTTCTCGAAATTTCTTTTAGCTTTTTTAAGTATCGCTGTGCAAAAGTTTCTGTATCTTTTGTAGGTGGTTTTTATTATTTCATTTCCTGGGTCTTGTTTGTGGATAGGAATTGCGGAATAGGTAATATGTTAATTTGTATGTTCCGTAAAAAATATTTGACTTGTTTAGCTATGAATTATTGTAGCAATGACGAGGTTATTTCATTGATAGTGTCTAGGCCTAACTTTACTAGTTATTTATTTAATAGATTAGGAATGTAGGGTGTCAAGGATTCTAATTCCAAGAAAGGCCGTTTTGTATATAAACACCGGTTAACATTTTTGTTTTCAAGGCAATACATATTTACGTACGGGATAAAGTTATTAGTGTACTACCGTATTGGTTGGTATTGAGACTGTTAATTTTTTCGTCCTTTGCTTACAGTTTCTTTTTTTGTGTAGGTTGATATTTAATACTAATAAATAATACGGATTATGGTATGAAGTGAAATAGTTTGACCGGCTCGATGGCTCCTTTGGTGTGACCTCTGCCTTCTGAACCAAGGGTCGTCGGTTCAATCCCCGCACAGTATAAATATTTGTGTGCATGAACACGTCTGCTTGTATTGGTCTGGGTATTTGCTATGTATAGCTTAGTAAGTTTATCAGTTGTTTAGTATCTACCCTTAGTTTGGGGCTAAATGACGCTGTGTATCCCAGCGTGGCATGTCTTGGGTTATTTATATTGAGGTAGCATGTCGTACACATTTAAAACAAGTAAATTAGCCCATATCCGAACTTGTAGTTTCTGGATTTAGAATAGAACCACCCCATGACATCCCATGAGTGTCGTACAAAACAACTAAGGGAACGAGCAGCAGCGTCACCTGCCTGGGTACGAAAATCTTCTGCGATTACATACCCGCCTACCAAGCGTGGTGATTCGGGAAAATTCATATACATATCAAACTTAAAGTGTGAACTTGTATGTGTGACACACATACATTTTTCAGAATTAAAAGTTTAAGTAAAACATAGATTGGTAATTTTATACAGGCAAGATAACAGATTCATAGGTTTTAGGAAAGTGATGACCCAACCTGTTTTTTTAAATGTTTAGGTACTTAAAACGTACATAAGGGGCCAACCACAAATTATGTTACATTTCAATCTCAATTCTCGTCAGAACTTTTTGGAACTTTTTTCTTGTTTGTGCGTCAAAATTCGCGGACCCCTTTCCTTGAAAACACACGTAAAGATCTATGACGTAATTTATGCATGGCCCTTAAAGAAAATAAGGTACACTTACTATACTGGCAAGAGGAGGGTCCCCGCCTGCTTCCACCAAGAGCACCCTTAGGTGGGGTTCCTCGCTCAGCCGCGCGGCCACGATGGCGCCAGCAGACCCTGACCCCACCACCACGAAGTCGAATCTCTCTCCATCTGTATCCAATAACATATACATATTATGTATACGTCATTAAGTAATTTCATATCATCATCATCAATCATATTCATGGTCATAAAAAAAAATGTATGTAAGTAAGTTTATCAGTTGTCTAGTACCCATAGTACAAGCTTCGGCTTAGTTTGGGGTTAGGTGGCGCTGTGTGGCATGTCTTGGGTTATTTATTTATTTATTTGTATGGTCGTCTGAATCAGTACTGTTCGATTATCCGAAAATACCGGTTATCCCTCAATTAGTTTGGATAATCGACGGTCTACTGTACATTTAAAACTAGCCCATTTTCGTTCAGTAGGTAATCCGGTAGTGAACACTGCCGGTGAAACAGTGGTCATGGGTTCGATTCCCGCACAGTACAAACATTTGTGTGCATGAACATGAAAGTTTGTATTGGTCTGGGTGTTTCCTATGTAGGTTACCTATTGTAGATATTTATTTTATAAACAAAAGTGTATAAGTAAGTTTATCACTTGCCTAGTACCTACCCATTGTTCAAGCTTCGGCTTAGTTTGGGGGCTATATTCGTAAATACGGGTTAGGAATATAGGCCCCAAACTGTAAATACAAACGTTACTACTAGGTATGCGTCGCCCAGGACGCACAAGTTTTTTTTTATGATAGAGGAGGCAAAGGGTCCTGAAAGTCACCCGATGGTAGGTGATCACTTCAGCCCATAGACACCGCAACACCAGGGGAGTCACAGGTGCGTTGCCGGCCCTTGAGAAATCTATAGGCTCGCTTTTTGAAGTCATATCCACTCAGGAAAATTGAGCGTAAAACGCACCCAAAAAGTACCAAAATAGCACGCAAAAAGTGTCGGTCGCCATTGTAGGTGTCTTACTTCGCATAGTGCTGTTAGTTTTCATAGATAAGTAAGTATTGTTAGTGAATTACGGTATGTTATTGTCATTGATATCGAGAAGATCTTACCAGTCAAACGATGATTCTTGGGCCATCCCGCGGGGGCGAAGGCCTGGCTGAGGGCCAGGATCCTGGTGAACCACTGCACCACTGGAGAGGACGCACACGCCTGCACCGCCGCTAGGAACCTCGTTATGGCCACATTCAGTTGAGGCATTTTGTTAAAAACCAGAAAAACTACGTTGGCACTAAACTCTTAATCTAGGATTAGGACTAGATAACGTAGACTAAGGTCTCATATCAAAAGTCTACACCTAGGATAGGTAATCGAAAGGTACCAACTTACAATAGAAGTGGGTACCTAACCTACGTTATCAAGTAACCAAGAAGGTAGGTATTTATGTCCGGCTTAAAGTTACAGAAGTAACTCCATTAAAAAGAAAACCACATTTAACAAAAGAGCTTTCTTCGTGAGTTATCGAAAAAGCTTAAAAAGAACTTCATACACAAACAAAATAATTCGTCAATAATCAAAATTATTCACGATATTTCACTAGATACTAAACACACGTTTAACTTGTTAACTGCAACGTATTAACCAAAAGTTAATAAAATTACTCTTAATTATCACTTCGATTAATAACTATTTAATCGACATGTTGCCGGCTCAACTATTTTCGCGTAATTAAATCTATTATCTAGTTTATAGTGCGTGTCGTCTCACCAGCGCTGTGTGACTGGTCCCTTTGGTAAGGTGTGCTCTCATCGTCCAAAACGTTAATGAAACACAAGCGTAACCCTGCTTGTTCATCAAGGCTTGATAAAGTTGTTGAACCAAAACTTGTTGTCGCCATTATTGTCGGTTAGAGTAGGATAAGTCTCAGTATTAGGCAACATCACATTCTACCGTGCGGTGATGGAAAATATGCCATTGGTTCCACTGACCCTACACCAGACACCAGTCTTATCCTCATCAGCCTGACCATTTGACCGAATCCAGCGTAGGGCTGCTCGTATTGTCGATGACCTGACCCTGTCTAGTCGACTCGACTCACTGGCATTGCGAAAAGACGTTGCATCCATGTGCGTTCTCTACCGCATCTATCATGGGGGATGTTCTGAAGAATTGTTTGGTTTACTGCCTGCAGCGGAGTTTCTTCACCGCACCACACGTAACCGACTGAAATTCCATCCACATCATCTCGATGGCTGGCGATCCTCGACTGTACGTTTTATGAGGAACTTCTTGCCTCACGCCTCGGTTTTGTGGAACCAACTTCCTGCTACAGTCTTTCCGGACAGCTACGACTTGGGAACCTTCAAGAAACGAGCGTATTCATATTCAAAAGGCCGGCAGCGACCCTAAACTCGGTTAGAGCTGCCGGACACCCTCCATGGGCGGTGTCGACTGCTTACCATCAGGCATCACACTTGCTCGTCTGCCATCTCTCGCATAAAAAAAAAGCCTGCAGACGTACACTGCTAAACATTATGCTTCCAATGACATTTAGGGAGATTTGCCATAGTCACCTCACCGCGCTTGACAGGCGGGTTGGCGACCGCAACAGGTATATCGAACCTGGTAAACTGAGGGGATGTAAGGGAGCGACCCATCATCTTTTCGCTCCAAGCCAACCTCACCTGCACGTGGTGCATCCTGCCGAATAACAAACGAGGCGCTGGCAACCGACTGGTGGCGGTATAACCATCACAATTGAAGGCGTAGCTAAATACCACAGACCGATGATGGGCAGCAGCGTCACCGGAGCGAGAAGCTACGCCCTGCGATCGCCAACCCGCCTGCCCAGCGTGGCGATTATGGGTATATCCTCCAGATGTTTGCCCTAAGTGGCGAACAACTGGAGAGGCCTATGTCCGGCAGTGGACTGCAGTAGGCTGATGATGATGAAACTGCGCCTGTTTCCTGATATAACCTTAGTTGTCTTCTACGACACCCACGTGATGAGATGGAGACCACCCCATCTAGAAACCATCCTATTCTAAACCCGAAAACGACACTGATCAAATCCGGAGTTCCTAGTCTAGGCAAGCCTAAAGCTTGGTCACCACAGCGGATAAATGGAGTCAACCTTGAAATGTATATGTAATATATGCGAAAAACGATATCCACGGAATAGAATACTAATAGATACAAACATAGAAAAAAAAACAATAGGAAACAAAGACCCATTTTTTTTTTTTTCGATAGTTTTCTCCAATAGTAACTAGTTATCTCGTCTATAAATTTTGAAGCGTGTAACGTAAATGTGTGTTCATAAATTACCTATAAGGTCATTTACCTTCTGCATGAGGTATATCTCATATGAATAACTCATCATCAAGTAGTCAGTCGCTTTGAAAACCTCCTCCTTTTTTTGAAGTCTCCATTTAGACTTAAGTCGAAATTCTACCTAAGACCCAAACTTGTTGATTAGTTAAACTGCTACGCTTATGATATCAGCAGTATGTACCTACCTACTTAACTATTCTTAACAGAATGGTAAACAAAATTAATTAAGGCATGTACTACGGTATATCTAATGGTAATGAGCCAACGATAGTTTTAGTATCTCACCAGGAACAGGAAAATGTCCTTAGAGAATAATTTCCTTACGAAAAAGTAAATTTTGACAAAAGTTTTCCAATGTCAATTACCCTAAACTAGGTAATTACTTTTGTAATCATTAGCACGGAAGTAAAATAGTTAGTACCTAGAGCCTACACAGTTAGAGGTTACTCCTCCTTACGATCCGAGTCCGGTTCAAAACCGTGAAATTATAGAAACTGCAGTTACCGTAGAACTATTTCTATGGTAAACGCATACTATTTTTTTTATTCCACAAAAGTGGCAAACAACTTGTGTAGTTCATTATGTTTAAATTATAAATATATAAATAAAATAAAAAATAATAGGTAATAAAAACAAGCCTACGGAGCGCTTGATGTTAAGCGGTTACCGTAGCCTATGGACGCCTGAGACTCCAAGGGAATCACTCGAGGGTTGTCGACCCTTACCCCCCGGCTGCCGATGCAGCACTCACCCTACGAGCTCCGGAAACCCTACTCACCGGCAGAAACACGACCCGAAGGTCATTTAGCTGCGGTATTCTATAGGGTGGAGGTACTTCCCCGGGCGAGCGGCTCAATTCGAGCGAAGATTCGCTATGCCCTACCTCTCTTGCACTTGATACAGTAAATAAAATAAAGAATGCAACTTCTTCAATTTAAAGTACCTACCTACAACGTAAATTGCCATAGAAATAGTTCTAGTTAGAGGGACAAATGAGGCAAAGATACGCGATCCGTTCAACGAACGATCGTTTTCGTTTTTTGTAGCCCCAGACCACATTTTTCAGGGGCGCCGATTTGAATGCTCGCACCGGGCGCATAAACGGTTATACGAGACTGGGTACATTATATGGTCAAAAACATGCGATCCGGCCTTTGAACAATCGTTGTCGATTGTCATACCTCTGGGGCCTCAGCTAAAATACCGAAAAAGCAATTCATCTAATAATCATAGCGGTGACGAAAGCGTACCTGTGAGCGGAATGTAATTAATTTTATATACTCGTAGTAGTCAATCTTAACAAAACAAGTTATCAAAGTGGATGCTTACCTAAATGTAGCCAATTTGCATACGAGTAAATAATAAAGCTTATTTGCCCGTTTGAAAATGACCTTGCTATAATTTCATCATAGTATTTTTTTAGGCCCACCTTCTAGGTTAATGTGGACAAGAATAATTAAATAAAAAAGGTACCAATGTACTAGAGGTATTACGTACTTAGCGAATTCAGATTTAACTAAAGCTCTTATTTAAATCTTATTATGTATGATAAAAATTTAAATCCTAAATGCCATTACTTAAGCGACATCCCGTAAATTATGCAACATTGCTAAACTTTCGGGCTATCACTTAATTTAGTTTTAAACTTAGTTATTTGATTTCCTTTTAATTTCTAAAACATAAAAGCCTGTCTTAATGTGAAAGGCAAAGTTGATGGAATACTTTTGCTCAGGCGTAATGCTCGGCGATTTTATTTTTAATATATTTTTTTTTGTATCAATCTTTGCACTGCGCGGGGTCGAACCAGTGACCTCTATGTGAGCAGCGTTCAATAACACTGGTCCAAATGATCATCTAAAACGACGTTTTCTCCCAGTGTGCTATGCTGGTCACCGGAAACTACCGTCATTTACTTTACTCGTATAATCTTTAAAGACGATCACACATTATGTTATGTTACATAACACACCTGCCTTCCATATTTGAAACAATAGAATAATTATGTCGACCCATCCACCTGTGTAATACGTAAAACTATGATGGACGATCATTCTGATTCCAAGCACGCCAATCTCAACCGCGTTTCTTTGTCGTCCAACGCTCCGATCATAGTAACAATTAACACAATATTGTTGCAACACTGAAAAAAGTTTTTTCACGTAACCTTGTTGACATTGACAGTGACAGGCGTAAGCGTTGACTTGACTGACAGTTGACTTGACCGCCAAGCAGCGCAGGCGCCAGTTTTGTAAATAATTTTAGAACAACATAACCCCAAAATTGACTTAGAATTTAAATGAAATTTAAAATAAAATATCCCTGTTGAAAGTGTCCAGTGACATAAAACCAATAATTCCGCTATGGACCTTGCTGAAATGACTGAAAACTTGTCCCTAGATTGGTAAGTTACTTTGGTAGTATTTTCATATAATTTACCACCTGTTGTTTTAACTCTTGCTTTATAAATTTTAATTCCCCAATAAGCACTAGTCCACTGTTTTAGTATGAGTTTGCCTTTATTTTGTTTGTTTAATTACTTACCAACTTGCAGCTAAGTCGGGCATAATTCTTTGGAACTCTCTGACTGTTTCTCTGTCTTGAGTTTTCAGATATAGTTCTATGGTTCATATCATTTTTCGAAGCATCTATTTCAAGTTCTGTTTGCAGTGCTAGGCTGCACTGGGCACAATATTATATTTTTTATTATAAAAATATATGCTGCATGGAATAGACTAATAGAGGTTCATCCTCTATCTTATCCCCTTGGGGGAAGAATTGATCCTTCATCTACCTGCATGCCAAATTCCTGTCCTGGCTGTCCCATCCAGTGGTTTGGGCTGTGTGTTGATAGATCACTATGTCAGTCACTTATTCTCCATTGAGTAATATGCATGTCTTGGTTTATTTATATAATAACAAAGGATGGAATATGCAGGAAAAGATAGATAAATAATAATGATTATAATTGTTGTTATGCCCTTTTCAACTCTTTATCAACACAGTATATTAGTAGGTATTTATATATCCTTCGCAACAGATATAATGATAAGTTATAATTATTGCATGCTTGTTTCAGTGACCAATCACTGACAAAAAGGGAAGACTACATTGACTGGACGGAGTATTTTATGGCTACAGCTTTTTTGGCTGCAATGAGGAGTAAGGATCCAAGTTACCAAGTTGGTGCTTGTGTAGTCAATAAGGATAAAAAAATTGTTGGTGTGGGGTAAGTTTCACTTGATGCTGACAAGACTTAAGAGAGGTAGGGCATAGCAAATCTTCGCTCGTATTGAGCTGCCGGTCCGGGGATGACCTCCACCCTATAGAATACCGCAGCCAAATGACCTCCGGGTCGTGTTTCTGCTGGTGAGTAGGGTCTCCGGAGCTCGTGGGGGGTTAGGGTTGGGCCGGCATGGCACTGACAGGTAACTAACCAGTTACTTGCCAGTTGTCTCTTTAGCTTTCCATCATGCGTATGGAAGCCATTATGTCGAGCTACTATAAAAAAAAAACTTGGTCTTGATAATATTATCGCCTGGCTGGCAGCCACTATACACTCTGTCAAACATTTGTGAAGTGACTTTGGTTGCAGCCCCTTAAGCTCACATTCAAAATGATCTGACAGGGAACCACTGTCATCAACATAGCTTTCCAGCTTTTAGAAAGATGAAGTGGCAGTGGGCTGGCCATACCAGGCAGAACCGTCAAGCGTTGGGGTAAACGAGTTTTGGAGACGATACCACTTTTCGGCTAACGAAGTGTCGGATGCCCCCAGGCCAGGCGGAGGCGACGATTTGCCCAAGATGGCTGGATGCAAGAAGCCCAAGATAGAGCAAAGGGGCAAACCATTGCAGAGGCCTGCGTCCTGCTGTGGCAGAAGCGACGATTTGCCCAAGATTGCTGGATGCCAGAAACCCTGGATGCAAAGTGGCGAACAATTGGAGAGTCCTACTGTCGACTGGAGAGGCTGATGATAATGATTACATTAATTATTCTGCTTTATTTTAAAGGTCCAATGCTAAATAATATAACTTGTAATGTTGGTTACAGATATAATGGAATGCCCATAGGCTGCAGCGATGACGATTTTCCGTGGAGTAAAAACACAGATTCACCTTTGGACAGCAAACACTATTATGGTATTTAGAGCATCATTCCCTATTGTCATACCTTATTGTCTTTTCAACATTAATAATAACAATCTATCCATGCACATGTATTATCTCAAGAGCATAGATTTCAAATATATCTTAAACCTTTCCACAGTGTGCCATGCAGAGATGAATGCCATAATCAACAAAAATGCTGCAGATCTCAAGGACTGCACAATCTACGTAGGGCTATTCCCATGCAACGAGTGTGCCAAAATAATAATACAAAGTGGTATCAAGGAAGTTGTTTATCTGTCTGACGAGAAAGCACATAAACCAATGTATGTCGCATCGAAGAGAATGTTTAAAGCAGCTAATGTGCATTACTGGTAAGGATTTTATGTATTAACCGACTTTAAACAATGGAGTTCATATTACCGTATCAAATACTGCAGATTATAGTTTTATAAACACATGAGTCGGATTTCCTTTAGTCATGAATTAGAACAGTGATCTAAGGCTGCGATTCCACTAAGGCGCATCGTTGACGAGCTATACCGCTATACAAAAAAAAAATAACCAAGGATGTGTTTTACTGAAGTAATAAGAGCAATAACATTGGTAAATTCGTGTTGCCTCAGCTTAGCTTCGCGCAGCCCAGCTTGTGTAGAAAAGCACCCTTATGATCAGTCCAATAATTGGTATGGGAATTCAACAAACATTATTTTTAAAATTTTGTAATCTGCTATGCAATTTCCTATAAAACAAATTATTATTATTTTGCAGGCAATACAAACCAAAGCGCGATACAATTGTTATCGACTTCTCCAAACTTAAAGGCGAAGACAGTCCAAGAAAATAATGAAATATTCCAATATTTCATGACATCTCGTTTTTAGATTGTGCTAGGACACAACCTACTGATTATAATGTTTTAGTCTAATATTTTCAAAGTGGCATGTTATTGTGAGAGTGTACCAAATATGGTATGATGTGATACTATTTTAGATTTTTAATGATAATTCTTTAAATAAGCATAATAGTGCTAGAGTTAGGTATTTCTACCAGTGCATTTTATTTTACAGGAAGTTTTTTTAAACCATAAAACAATTTTTTTCTGGGTATTGCTACGTACAGAAAAATGTAGCCCATATTTTCAGTGAATATCAATATGGCGGGAGCACGCCAGGTTCTTCGAATATAATATTGAAAAGATTTAATACAGAATTTCTACTATAATTCATACTTTCACAGAAAAATTCTACATTCAAAAATTATCTAAATTTTGTAGGTAGTAAGTGGCGCCGCCACATTGACGTCAGAATGGCGGGACCACAGCTCAGTTATTAAAACACATGTCGTAGTCTTAATTAGTATACACCGCATTTTAATACGATATAGTACGACTACGTTTCAATCATTATAAATTCATAAAATTGTTGTTTGAATAAATAAAAAGTATTTCTGAATTACATCAGAATTATCACACAAAAAGTATCAGTTCGTCATTTGATTGGTCTTATAATTGCAGTAGGCGCAAAATTATATAGGTAAATATGAAATAGTTTTTATTTATTCAAATTACAGTTTTATGAAATTATAATGATTCATTTTTTAATGATTTTTATAATGATTGTTTACTAAAAACTTGAGCATTATTATAATGAGAAATAATTGAATTTTGATGTAGTTTAAAACTAATTTAAATAATACCTTTGGTCCACGTTCTTAACTGACTAGTTTAAAACTGTTACGAATGAAGATTTTAGTTCGTAGTTGTGTAAAGCCAGATACAAGCGTGGAACAAAGAAGAAATAATCATGATTGCAGAAAGTATTTTTGTAATTATTATTGATCAAACTACTTATTTAGAGTAATTAGCTAGCCCAAGCTAAACTTATGTGTGTATATGACGCACTAAATTGTTAATAGGTACCTATTGTGGAAACATTTTCATGGCTCTATGTTTTTACTTAGATGTCATGATAATTTTGTTATAATTCCCACGAAATTGATGTAATTTCAATATGCTTAGAGAATTTTACTTGACTTATGTGAAATTTGACTGTTTCTTAGTCTGATCTAGGTATGTTATATTTCTGTATTGTAATTATGTGACGCCTTTTGTGACATAAAATGAAAGAGAAATATAAGTAAATTTGTAAAATAAAATTTTATTACTTTATTTACAAGATGACAGGGACAAAATACTCCAATCACACGACTTGAATACAATAAAAAAACAACATGGTGGCTCAATGAAAACAATGTTGAACATACGTGATAAATAAAAAGCATGGGGAGGCCTACTTCCACTGAGCAGCCGAAACTAAAAACAACAAAGTAAGCTAAACAAATCACTTCGTTACGAAATAATGTTGCTTGTCCCGCAACTGTTGTCTACCAATTGATAAGTGGGTGCCTGCCCACCAAATCATCTTTACACTATCAATCACAAACCCATTAATAAATTACACATTGTCTGGTAAGCCATTTTCATATAGTCAATATTTCGTCTGACTACATGTTCGAAGTGTGTAAACAGACATAAATAAAGAGACCAGTCAGTGGAACTAAGCCTAGGCCGTCGCGACGCCCAGTGTGGTCATTACAACCCGGGAGTACTCAATTATGTATAATAATTATTGTCCGACCTTTACACATATCTACAAACAAATCGAAATCAACAAAAACGAACAAGTTACGTAGTAATGCCCCATTCGAACTTTTACAAATCATACCCTAGCGCCCCATACAGCAGTCAATTAATTTCAAGTCAACAAAGACCTCAGAATTCTAACGATATTGTACAGTACAAACTTAAATATAAGAATCATTATTTACAAAGCGTACCTCAGTCCAGTAGTATTGCATGAGGTTTCAAAATTTGCCACACAATTATTATTAATTTTTATTTTTTCATACATTTAAAAACCAGTCATTATTGAACATTACAAATACAAACCTTAGTTAAAATATTATTTACTTGAAAATACCGATGAACACTTGAGAGCGCGGCGTGCCCACAGCGCCCAGGCTACGCGGTTACACCAAATGCTTACTTAGTAATTGGAGAATTACACTAATTATCGAGTTATTGTACAAGATTGACGTCGAGATGCCGCTGCGTGAGGCGACAACATCGCAGGTCTCGTCAACGACAATTCATTAACAAAGATTTAATTAGAGGCAGGTGGGGCGACCTCAAGGCACCCGGCCGGTAAGACTAGACATACCGTTTCACGAACAATCCTCATAAGACACTACGCGAACCACCTTTCGCCCATCGGTGTAATTTACAACAACTGTCAAAATTAAAACATTATGCGAAATGAGATTTTACATCAGTACACCAAATTTGATTCACGTTCGCGCTCCAGCGTTTGCCAAAACATGTTCTATTTAAATTACTTTAAGTGAGTACAAAACTTAGAATACAAACGTGATAAGACTAAATGCTATATTTTACCTAAATATTTGCCTAAAGTTATTTTTTATTAAAAAACTGTTATCAAAAGATTTGGTGGATCATTTAAGTATTACATAATTGAATGACGAAGGTAGATCTTCTATGTTTACATATTGACATGCCATTTTAAATTAAAGTGATGTACCAATAGCTACTTTTGATAACAACTGGTCGTAGGACCCATTGATGATTGTGATAAAAATCAAGGTCATTTTACAGTTACATAGAATATCAACACCATAGTTATCTGAAGCTTAAAATTAATAACAAGGAACATTCCACGGTGAGTTTTGTTATAGCCGATCAAACAACTTAACAAGTTTAACATAAAATTCCATTGTTCATAAACAGCTGAATGTAAGCTAATAATAAAAACGGTATTTTAGTACCTACACGTATTAACATTCAAAGTTACGTAAAATACTCAGCGAGTAATTTATACACTACGTAAATGTACAAGTAAAGAGCAGTAATAAGTTTTCTTTTCAACTTTTGTGACATTCCGATATAGGTGACATCGTACGGGTGATTGATAAATCCCGTATAGATCACTCACAACAATTAATTTGTCCCATCAACATTCCATTTCAGGTCGTCATATTTATTTACAATCGTATTGTAGTAGATATGTCGCAGTCATCTGGTTGAATCTCCTATTCAATTGAATCGCTAGCGCGTTCATTGAATGACGACATTCAATTGAATGACTAGGCCGAACGTTGACTAAACACGCGTCACTTAACGTCCAACTAGGTAGCGGATTGAAACATAGCCCTTTGAAAAGAGCGGACGTAAAAGCAGTCAAGTGATTGTAATTTAGTTCATTTTTTTCCCGCGCGGCGTTAGTAGTCACTAAAACAAATATGGCGTCGAACATGATCACCTGAGTGTTGATATTTTTTTGATTAGATTTACTTTAAACTGACTTATACGTAATAAAATAGTGTGACAGCGTGGATTTACCTATTAATACGCCGCCTCCGGATACGTTTAAAGAAAAATTAAAAACTAAACATTAAACAGTCGGCTTTTACCCATTCAACGACAATGCTAAAATGACGTTCAGTCAAGACGTTAAACGTTTCATTCAATAACTTGACGAGTTGTCCTTTAGGCATTCAATTAAATGTCGTCATTCAATGAACGCGCTAGTCATTCAGTTGAATAGCAGATTCAACCAGATGACTGCGACAGATATAAGGCCCTTACTATCCAATACTCCCTTGCTAACATAAGGATACTTATATAAACCATATTTTGTCGCATAATATACATTATGAAGAAAAACGAATAAATCTAATAATTCGAGGTATTTAAGTTGGGATTCTATAGCTTGTATTTTGCTCATAATCGTCTGATTAACGACTATTAAAAAAATTACGATAGAATCCCGACTACAGTGAACACAATGGATTTTTTGCAACAAACTACATACATTCCAATAACGCTTTACTAAAGGTATGTATTAAAGTATACAAGGGTATTTATCATGACTGGTTCCTGATACAAACTGACGGATGTTTTGACATGTGGCCGAAATTGGAACTAATGCAGCCCTCATATAAAACGTCAACTTTGACATCCATTTTTGACATTTTCGTTCCACAGTAACGCCCTCTTGTCAGTGTCACCTACGTGCCAAATCATCCTTGTCGGGCGTTTGACGTTTTTAAAAAGGTACTATCATGTAAGCCGACCAATGACGTAAAAGTTTTGACATAACTAAGGCCAATCAATTAAAATATTACAACATACATGTTGTATTAACGTTTTACTGGAAAGAGCACAACAATTTATGTAGTGTACATTTTGTTTTTTTTTTAAACAATTCCAGTAATGTTTTATGAGGCCACATGATCGTCAAGGGAATATGTTTCGATATATTCTAAGTACAAATTTTGTAGATGCAAGAAATGGCAATGATCCCGCTTTGCGAGGGTTTGAGATTGCGAAAGAACCCTTTCGAAACTACGATCCTCCTTTCCAACATAAAGTAAAAACGGCCACAGATCAACCATTGGTAAATTACCCCATAAAATTTTCAACTAAATGTCTATTAAAGAGAGTGCATTGTGAATTAAGATTTGACAGTTATGGGTAGTTTAATATGTGGCAGTTCGTACATGAGGGTTTTTCATACACTAATATTCATCTGAAGCAAAAACGGAAAACCTTAGAACCCGGAACCATACACTGAGTAAGGGTCTGCAATCGCAAAAGAGTCCCCTTGAAAAGTACTATACTTACCATGCGAAGGCTTTTTCCATCCAACAAAATTAAGCAAAAAACGACTGGCTGAAAAGATCCACGATCCCAGAGCCATAAAAAAAACAATTGTTACCAACAAATTATCGCGGTAATATTTTTTATTATATCAGCTGTCAAAGATGCAAGTCACAAGTTTAGAATACACACAATATTTGAATTATTTTTTTGAGAACGCACAGCGTACCTGTTGGTGGGCGTGGTGTGAATCTACCAATAGAATCGTGACGCGCGAATAGGAACGGAGATTTCATGCAATTCTATTGGTTGATCTTACCTCGCTGATCGCTACGCTTCTGTGGCTTACACATTGCATTGTCCTAGGTGAGCGACGAGACGCGACATGTAGCGACGTGACGCAATGCGACGCAAGGATAATAACATGTTCAGCTGACAAGCGTCCAACACACGTTTCTATAACGCGCGTTTACAACTACATACGTTTTTATTCTGGTCATACACATGCTCGCGCGTTTCATCAAAACGCACGCGCGTTTTATTAAATAACGCGCGCTTTGAGATCACAGGTTTTCCATGTTTCCGTTCAGTGGAGCTCGCGCTTTCGATAAGGTAGACATATTCTGACTGAGCAATGGCGGTCGCGGCAACGCGCGTTCAACGCTTGGCAAAAGCGCGTGTCGTGTGAACACATTTTAGCGCGCGTTGAACGCTTGTCATCTGAACATGCCCTTATACGACCTATACTTCAGCGCACACCGACTGACTCGATAACGTAGGCTACTATTTCATTTCGCTACAGTATGGGGTCCTTCAAAAATGTTGTGAAGATGCTTTATAAGGGTCGTAAGGTGTCGTTTGCTACCTTTGTGGTATAAAAAAAACAAGAGAGGTAGGGCATAGCGAATCTTCACTCGAATTGAACCGGAACCAGGGACGGACCCTAGAGGATACCGCAGCCAAATGACCTCCGGGTCGTGTTTCTGCCGGTGAGTAGGGTTTCCGGAGCTCGTGGGTTAGGGTTGGGCCGGCACGGCGGTGACAACTATCGCGTCGCGTTTTTTTTTTATTGCCATTAGTGGCAGACGAGCAGGCGGCCTGTCTGATGTTAAACAGTAACCGACCATGAACATCAGCAATGCCAGGGGCACAGCCATGCCGCTGCCCACCGTGAGGAAAGAGCTCTCTTTAAACCACGATTAAAGAAGGACATGTCGTAGCGATCAGGGAATACCGCGGTTGGAAGGTCGTTCCAGAGTTTGCAAGTTCGTGTAAGAAATGAACGCTAGATCGCGTTGCCGCTTTTGTCGTTAACCTAAGACAAAGTGTAGTTCCCTGCTAGCTCACAGCGCTGTGGTGGGGGGTAGGGGGTGGGCGTGTCTCAGTTGGCGGCGGGCAGGTCCCGCGGCGGCTCGGCGGGCGGCGCGTGCGCAGGCGCAGGCTGGAAGGCGATGGCGTACGGGAAGCGGGCGCGACACGCCGCCACGTAATCCTCCGTCTCCTTCTCGCACGGCCCGAAGTCGCCCTCGCGGAGACTCTCCAGCACCTCCACGCAGCCCTGGAAATAGATACCTAACGGTCAACACTTGCAAATGGTTCATCGTTCTCAATAACAAACGCGATCATCTAGCGCTCAGTATGACCATCTAGTGGTTAAAGCGGTCATCTAACGGTCAATAACCAAAGACATGCCACGCTGGGCCACACAGCGCCATCTAGCCCCAAACTAAGCCGAAGCTTGTATTATGGGTAATAGACAACTGATAAACTTACTTAGAAATAAATACATATTATACATAGAAAACACCCAGACCAATACAAACAGACATGTTCACGCACACCAATGTTTGTAATGTGTGGGGATCGAACCCACGACCCTTGGCTCAGAGGGCAGAGTTCACTACCAAATGAGCCACCGAGCCTGTCAAATCGATGGGGATTGGAGTTGGGGATATAAAGGCCTATCATCTTTTCGCTCCAAGCCAACCCTCGCCTGCCCGTGGTGCATCCTGCCGAACAACAAACGAGGCGCTGGCAACCGACTGGTGGCGGTATAACCATCACAATTGACGGCGTAGCTAAATACCACAGGCCGATGACGGGCAACAGCGTCACCGGAGCGAGAAGCTACGTCCTGCGATCGCCAACCCGACTGCCCAGTGTGGCGATTATGGGCATATCCTCCAGATGTTTGCCCTGAGGGGCGAGCAGCTGGAGAAGTCTATGTCCAGCAGTGGACTGCAATAGGCTGGTGATGATGAGACTAACGGTCGAAATTATCATCAGAATGATCAAAGTACCCACCACCCAGTGGTCCAAGTGGTCGTCTAATGTAAGAGATCATCTAGCTGTCAAAACGATTGGCTCACCTGCACGCAGAGGTCGTCTAACTTTAGCTAAGGCCAATTTGTGAAGCGGCTAATGGTCAAAGTGACCATCTAGCGACCACCACACCTGCATGGAGAGGTCGATCTGCAGCGAGGTGCGGCACAAGACCCATTGTGAAGCAACCAGTGGTCAAAGTCATCATCTATTGATCTCTACTGGTCAAAGTGACCATTTACTGGTCAAAGCGACCATTTACTGGTCAAAGTCATCATCTCACATCTATGGAGAGGTCGTAGAACTGTAGCGAGGTGGCGAGATGCAGCGCCTCCGTAGCGCGTTCGGGGACGAGGCGACGCAGCGCCCTCAGAGCCCCATAGCGCCTCCGTGCATCACGCTTCTCTCGCTAGGCATTCCTCACCATTGCGACCGCACTATTGTGGAGCTACTAGTGGTAAAGTGACCATCTACTGGTCAAAGCGACCACTTACTGGTCAAAACGACCAACGACCATCTACTCATCAAAGCGACCATCTACTGGTCAAAGCGACCATCCACTGGTCAAAGCGACCATCCACTGGTCAAAACGACCATCTACTAGTCAAAGGGACCATCTACTGGTCAAAGCGACCATCCACTGGTCAAAACGACCATCTACTTGCCAAAGTGACCATCTCACCGAAGCTACTAGTGGTCAGAGTGACTATGTAATATTCAAAGCGATCATCTCACATCGATGGAGAGGTCGTCGAACTGCAGCGAAGTGGCGAGATGTAATGCCTCCGTAGCGCGCTCGGGGACGAGGCGACGTAGGGCTCGTGAACCCCATAGCGCTCCAGCCTGGGTGCGCCGCGCATCTCCCGCTAGGTACTCCTCCGCCATCGCGATCGCACTGCGCCCCTTGAACATCTGCGGACAGGATACCATAGCAATCAATTACCAATAGAAGAGCAATAGGGTATTTGACTATGTCCAGCTAGCAGCGGAACCGCACCAGACAGTCGTGCAGATGCTGCCGCGGAGCTGGTCAGCTACCAGGCTACAGCGCTTACCGACTGCGTCTTGGCGGCGACGCTGGCATGCTGCAGGGCGGACGTCGTGTCGAGCAAAGGGTACAATAATCAGTCGTACAGATGCTGTCGCGAGCTGGTCAGCTACCAGGCTACAGCGCTTAACAACTGCGTCTCGGCCGCGACGCCGGCGTGCAGCAGGGCGAACGCCGTGTCGAGCAAGGGCGAGACTACGATAGACAGTCTTGCAGATGCTGCCGCGAGCTGGTCAGCTACCAGGCTGCAGCGCTGACCGACTACGTCTTGGCGGCGACCCTGGCGTGCTGTAAGGCGGACGCCGTGTCGAGCAAGGGCGATACTACAATAATCAGTCGTGCAGATGCTGCCGCGAGAGCTGGTCAGCTACCAGGCTGCAGCGCTTACCGACTGCGTCTTGGCAGCGACGCTGGCATGCTGCAGGGCGGACGCCGTGTCGAGCAAGGGCGATACTACAATAATCAGTCGTGCAGATGCTGCCGCGAGCTGGTCAGCTACCAGGCTGCAGCGCTTACCGACTGCGTCTTGGCGGCGACGCTGGCATGCTGCAGGGCGGACGCCGTGTCGAGCAAGGGCGAGACTACAATAATCAGTCGTGCAGATGCTGCCGCGAGCTGGTCAGCTACCAGGCTGCAGCGCTTACCGACTGCGTGTTGGCGGCGACGCTGGCATGCTGCAGGGCATTCGCCGTGTCTAGCAAGGGCGAGACTACAATAGGCAGTCGTGCAGATGCTGCCGCGAGCTGGTCAGCTACCAGGCTACAGCTTACAGACTGCGTCTCGGCGTCGATGACGGCGGCGACGCTGGCGTGCAGCGGGGCGGGCGCCGCGTCCAGCCAGCAGCGGAACCGCACCAGACAGTCGTGCAGATGCTGCCGCGAGCTGGTCAGCTACCAGGCTACAGCTTACCGACTGCGTCTCGGCGTCGATGACGGCGGCGACGCTGGCGTGCAGCGGGGCGGGCGCCGCGTCCAGCCAGCAGCGGAACCGCACCAGACAGTCGTGCAGATGCTGCCGCGAGCTGGTCAGCTACCAGGCTACAGCTTACCGACTGCGTCTCGGCGTCGATGACGGCGGCGACGCTGGCGTGCAGCGGGGCGGGCGCCGCGTCCAGCCAGCAGCGGAACCGCACCAGACAGTCGTGCAGATGCTGCCGCGAGCTGGTCAGCTACCAGGCTACAGCTTACCGACTGCGTCTCGGCGTCGATGACGGCGGCGACGCTGGCGTGCAGCGGGGCGGGCGCCGCGTCCAGCCAGCAGCGGAACCGCACCAGACAGTCGTGCAGGTGCTGGTGAGTGCTGTCGAGCCGCCACGCTCGCTTTATGCTCTGCAGCATCAGTAGTGGTTTCTCTGGAAACGTCAAATTAGAACATTTTATAGTAATCTTCCCTATTTCTTAAACAATATGAATTTTAAACTCTCGTTCCATTCCATCGGAGCGTTCCATCGCTCCCCGGAAGCCGAGGGTAGGGGTATTTGCCCTCCACGGACCAGGAGTGCCGGCCGCTTGTCATCTGCGGCTGGCTAGGACAGTCAGGGATGTGGCCTTATGCTTCGGCGCTACCAGAGATACAGAGATAGTTAAACAGCATTAATTTATTACACACATAATAGAATTTCATTTTATGTCTCTGTCTATCCATTTCATCCGGATCGAAGGACCAAATGGATGAAAGATAATATCACTTATTTATCAACGTACCTTTTCTATAGTATATTTCGAAGGCCATTAAATGTGTGTCTATCCTATCCGCGGCGAGCGTCCTCAGTGGTAGTAGGAACTTGATAGCTTGTTCTAACGGGTCCTCTGCCTGAAATCACAAGATACAAATACAGATTACAATATACGAACTGTTACGGAGCATAGAACGTCTTTATTATCGTTCAATCAATCAAGCCAGCCAAGCCGTGGCCTGTCCACTGATGAACGTAGGCCCCTCCTTTAATTCGCGACACACATATTAAACTACATATTTTATCTTTCGCCCGCACCTTTCGATAACCACATTAGTTGACACAGTGTGCAACGTCGTGTAGTATGTTGGTATTGGTCTGGGTGTTTGCTATGTATAAATGTAGTAGTAAATAAAGACTACCAAGTCGGCTGATTTAAAAAAAAAATTATAACGAGAGCATTGAGTGAGGATGACCTCACTCCACCTGATGGTAAGCGGTCGTGAGGTCCAAATGATAGGTCGACAGGCGTAACAGGACAAACCCACCGCGCCTGTCGCCCTTACCCCGTAGGCCCACGATGGACGAAGGAGATAGCGTTTCACGCCGCCTAAACAATCCAGTTACCTCATTCATTCACAAGTACAGAACAAAAAACCTGATGTAATTAAAATAGCCATTGTTTACGGTTTAATACTTCTCTTGACAGTCGTTATTTATAACGCATTGGACAGGCGCAGAGGTCGTGTCGTAATGAACATTTTTAATAACACGTCTCGAAGCGCGCTCGTGACGCGACCTGTCGCCGGCAACAAGCCGGCACTGTCGATGTCGTATTGTTGACACGAGCGTGAACGAGGATCGTGAGCCTTGATGGTGAAAGGTTGGGATACACTGACGCGATGACGTTCTCTAAATACACCGTTAACTTAAAACAACTGTACACAAGACAATAATTGTACACAACAAACATTTATTAATGACAGACGAGAGAAGTTTATACCCTGCAACGGTGTGATAAATACCATAGGCATAGCTAAATACCACAGACCGATGACGGGCAGCAGCGTCACCGGCGCGAGAAGCTACGCTCAGCGATCGCCAACCCGCCTGCCCAGCGTGGCGATTATGGGTACATCAGATGTTTGCCCTAAGTGGCATACAACCGGCGAATAACTGCTGGACATGGGCCTCTCGCCTATGTCCAGCAGTGGACTACAATAGGCTGATTATAATGATCGGTATGCTTTTATGGTATGAATATCGATTCCTGAAACTTCAATGGTTGTCACACTTTGCAGAAGAGTTAAACCCTGTCATATTACCTTATAATTTGGGCGATTGATACGTGAAGAGAATTTAGGGAAGATTAAGAGTATCTTCCCTAAATTTTCTTCACGAGAGGTCCCTTCTCCTAAGCATTCTATAACACCCTACAAATCAGTGTTTCCTACTAATTTAGAAATATGAAAGTTTGTACAGTTGTCTGTTACTTATTGCACATTTTAGCGGTTTACCGCTGAACCGATTTTGATGTACTTTACATATACTTTAAATTAACACAATATGTTTTTAAGAATGCTATGGTATTGCCCGCAAACCTACGGTCTGCAGCTAGTTTTATAAATAAATTAGATAAATAATAATTTTTAGTTTTCCTAGTATAAATGTAGTGTTAATAGATTGTGTACCCGCCTTTATTGCATCTAATATTTTCTAATCAGGTAGTGACTAGGTATTTTAAAAACCAATAAGTATAGCCTATCACAAGTACAAACAAAATAAATATGTCAATCAAACTGACAAGGTGAATTTGACAAATTATACCTTGTGTTTTGTTTTAGTTCACAAGAGTAAATTAAATATAGGGTGTTATTTAAATGGTTAACATAGTATTAGTATTTATGAAAGCAGAAAAATATTATTATCCGTCAGCAGAAATAGCTAATTGGTCAGCAACTCATGACCAGCAAACAATTCAAAATCAATCAGCAATGTATGCCATTCTGGATGGCCGTAATTATTTTTGGACTGCATCTTAATTATATGAGCAGCAATAAGCTGTTTCTGTTTTATAAAATTTGGGTAAGCACTCGGAGAGTAAGCAAAATAATTAATTTTGTGCTACGTTTATAAGCAGCACAAAATTAATTATTTTCAGCACAAAACGAATATAATTTAAGGATTTCGTCCTTTAAGGAATCCTTACAAAGATTATAATTATAATTTAATTACTCTCTGAGTGGATGTGTGTGTAATAGAAATGTAAACTAATAAAAGATTTCTTTATTTTTAATTTTTAATTGAGACAAATCAAAAATATGAAATAATCAAGAAGATACCTAAGTACTTAAGTTATAATTATTATTATTTATTAAATTTATACATACAATGAGTATGACATGACTTTTTATAACTAAATAGATCAAATTAACAAGGTATCAAACGATGAGAAAGAATTTTATTGTACTATCAATGCCCGTTTTGCTTTTAAAGGACGGCCACGTTTTCTTTTTTCCCCTATGAGAACATTATTAACTCCAAGCGGTGGAACCACATACTTTAAGCGAATCGCTAAACCAATCACGTGCTTGCATATATACATCTTGAAAAAAACTGGACAGTCACATCTCCCTTTTAGCCAATCGTTTCTTTCAGTTGGCAATGAGACAAACCATTTGCTGAAATATTGTCTCTTGAAATCGTCAAAGCTTTCCCATTGTACGTCGAAAACTTCACATTTAGTTGCTTCACCAGCAGGAATTTGGTAATAATTGTATTTGTTGTCTGTACGTAGCAGAGTCACCGTTTTTGGTTTTTGTGCCCACTGATAAGCTTCAGCCCAGTGCTTTGTAGTTAAAGAGGGTGTGTTGGCAATATAATTGTCATCTGGATTAGTAATATATTTATTAGACCACTGGTTTACCATTTCGTTTACAACCACCAAAAACTTGGATAAAGGGAAGCGTTCGCGCAGTGTGTTGATATCCTTTATAAAAGACTCCAAAGCGTTATTGGTTGATGGAGAGTTGGGAGCCGCTCCCAAAAACCAATTGCGGTTTTGTACTAACCACTGTGCTCTGAAATACGTGACAAATTCTATCTCATCTTCATATTTTTGCATAAATGCTTCCGAAGCTGCGTCGAATATATTCGCATCTGTTATGGAATGCAATGAATCAACATCATTTAAGATATTATCACGCAGCAACTTGTTTTTAATCATTCCAATACTCTCTTGAATTTTTCTTTTTGCATGTGCCCAGCACATCCGAACTACGATGTGCTCTCCAAAAACTTCTAGAAATGCATTTTGTATGCTTTTAGCACCATCACAAACCAATACATTTGGATTCCAAGAACTTTCAAGAATTTCTTGTATTTTATCCTTCAGTCCCTGGAACATCAATTTGAAATCTTCTTTTTGTTCATTACATGAAATCATTACACATAGAGGGTGGAATTTGTGGTTTTGGTCCGTGGTTCCACAGACTAATACAGGAAAACCCTGCCAGATGAGTTTGGACGTGGCATCTGCATGGACGACTCTGGCATGTTTGGAGATTTCAATCAAATATTTAGTAGACATCATGAACCGAAAAGTGCGATTTTGTTCATCACTGTCATCAATTTGGTAACAAACCACAAAAACTTCATGCGGATCTTCCTTTGGAAGACTTGAGTGTGAATGAATCCAGGCTTCAAGCTCTCTTAAACTTATGGTAGACTGGTCGTATATTATAGTAGTACGTCGACGATCACTCAGATAATTTCTTAACTGAGACATTTTAGGAACGTTGATATTTTTCATTTTCGACAGACTTTCCATTATAGCTTTTGGTTTCATTTTTAGATCAAATAATCGATTAATTTCGTTCTTCACGGTATCACTCAAACCGTACGACGAGATGAACTCCTTTTTTTCATCATGGTCATGATCAGCATTCGTTTTGAACATTAACACTGAATCTGAGGTGCTTTCCAATAACAAGTACATTTTTGAGGAGCATTGTGGACCACGACGTTGCAACTTATTGCACCTGTAGTATATTTTTTTTCCTTCCTCTGTTTGATGGCAATAATGTTGGGACCAAGTACCTTCAGCATCTAGGGATGTTTTGGCTTGTTCGGAGTTATCAAACTTTTGAACTAACTTCCAGTCCAAACACAGTTTTGGTTTCTTCCTAGCCACCGGCACCGATACTTCATTGTCGGTACAGCATTCCGCATCCGATTCGTAACCAGGAACTTGTCCTTCTTCATTACGATCACTATCCATTTTACTCGTAAAATAACCGCGAAATCACATAAAACAAACAAATCTCTTCACGTTGGTACCGCTGTAATTTGACTGCGAAAATCGCCGCTATTTGACTGCTAAATAATCCGAAATCCGAAGCCGCTTCACCGAATGACAATACTCGCACGCGATTGGCTCCTCGTTTCACGTGCCTACTCTTGCTCCGCCCACTTTTAACGAGGAATCCAATTAGTTATTTTGCTTACCATGTTTAAAATTTGCATACCAATCAAATATAATACATATAGACTGCTCTGCTCATCAGCAATCATAAAATCTTGCTGTCCAAGTAGTTATTTTGCGGACCGAATGTTTATTATGCAAACTCATGGTATTGGTATGCTGCCTATTAATGATTTTATTTTTGATCATTATCAAAATTATTTACTCTTACAATCCTGGGTTCTTTAGGCGGAGCGTTCTTCAGTGGGCCTTCAGGGTAAGGGCGACAGGCGCGGTGGGTATGCGTGGGCATAGGTGGCTATTGTGCCTGTCGACCTAACATTTGGACCTCACGACCGCTTACCATGAGGTGGAGTGAGGTCATCCTGAACGCTCTTTTTATAAAACAAAAAAAGTGTTTGGACTCACCCTGGCTAGTTTGTCGGGGATCAGCTCGTCGAGCTGTGGCGCCTCGGGGTCGCCCTGCTCCTGTTGCTGCCGCGCTTTGTGATGCTGCTCCCGTTTGACCTGCGACATGACAAACATATTTATAGTGGCTCGACATAATGGCTTCCCTACGTCTGATGGAAAGCAAAAAAGAAGCCCAAGTCGCCGTGACAATGGACAAGCAACTGGTCAGTTACCTGTCAGTGGCCACCGCCATGCCGGCCAAACCCTAACCCCCCCCAAGTCGCTGTGCCAACGGGCAAGCAACTGGTTAGTTGCCACCGCCATGCCGGCCAAACTCTAATCCCCTGATGAGCTCCGGAAACCCTACTCACCGGCAGAAACACGATCCAGGGGTCATTTGGGTGGAGGTCCTTCCTCGGACGGGCGGCTCAATTCGAGCGACGATACGCTATGCCCTACCTCTCTAAATATAAGTCTACTTTATAATGATGGTTTGAGAATTTTCATATTGTAGGTCATTACACGTATATAGCTGGTTCCAGAGTAACCTTTGCGCGTGGAAGAATTAGCCACGTTTACCTTTGGATAAATCTTGTGGTTGGTATTGACAAAAAAGTTAAATTCTTCTCACCTGGACCTGTGCCGCCAACGCGCTCTCCTGTTCCGCTTTACGTTTCGCTTTCCTCTGTTTATTTCTCAATTTTTTTAATTCTGATGGCGCTAGGTTTTCTGCAACAAAGAAAATTTTACGTTAACTACTTCTAAATATATAAAACTCAAAGGTGACTGACTGACTGACTGACATAGTGATCTATCAACCCACAGCCCAAACCACTGGACGAATTTTGCTGAAATTTGGCATGCAGGTAGATGTTATGACGTAGGCATCCGCTAAGAAAGGATTTTGATCAACTCTAGCCCCAAGGGGATAAAATAGGGGATGAAACTCTATTCCACGCGGACGAAGTCGCGGGCACAGCTAGTTCATACATATACACATAGAATGACATTTTCTTTACCATATTTTTCTATTACCTAACAACTTTATATGGATATTTGTCCATTGCCATTATTAGTAAACCTTGCATGTAATCAAGTCATAGCACATAGAAAATTTTAATCGGGTTTAACGACCTAAATATACTTATTCAGATAGCACGACGATCCCATCTTATTTCCAAACACGTCAACACGACGTCATTCTATCCTTGATAATGTTTATGTGGTTTTCACCTATGTTTCAAATTATTATGGCGGTGATATCACTAAAGGTTTGAAAGTCATGCTTTCGCGTCTCAGACGTTGTATTTCACACTACTGAACTTCTTATAAAGAGTCGACTGTTTAATTTTATGAGTTACTACTACTCGTTTTAATTATAATTAATTGCAACTGAAACTACCTCAAGAATTTATGACAATGGTCTCGAATTTCTTAGGGTGCGTTTCCACAACAGCGGACTGAACAGATGCAAACCAAATTTACAAATGATGTTGCTTACAGCATTAAAGCATTAACCATCTCCACTCTGCCCATTTCCTGAGCGTTTAGCTGGGTACAAATAAAACCTATTGCGGTCACCAACCCGCCTGTCAAGTGTGGTGACTAAGGATTAAAATCCCCCAAATGACAATTGTCATTGGGGCATGCCTTTGTCCATCACTATCATCAGCCTATTGCAGTCCACTGCTGAACATAGGCCTCTCCAGTTGTTAGCCACTTAGGACAAACGTCTGGAGGGTATACCCATAATCGCTACGCTGGGCAGGCGGGTTGGCGATCGCAGGGCTTAGCTTCTCGTTCCGGTGACGCTGCTGCCCGTCATCGGTCTATGTTATTAAGCTACGCCTTCAATTGTGATGGTTATACCGCCACCAGTCGGTTGCCAGTGCCTCGTTTGTTATTCGGCAGGATGCACCACGAACAGGAGCAGGCACCTTTTTAGTTCAATGGAACAATATCTTAGGTCCATTTCTGTTAGCATCGGCTTAACTCTGCGCAGCTGCGCTTGCGTGGGAACGCACCCTTAGGCTCATCTAAGTTATGTAACATTTTAATCATCAATTATGTCAACCCAATCATCTGCCAATTGCATCAATGCATTATGCACCACGAACAGGAGCAGGCACCTTTTTAGTTCAATGGAACAATATCTTAGGTCCATTTCTGTTAGCATCGGCTTAACTCTGCGCAGCTGCGCTTGCGTGGGAACGCACCCTTAGGCTCATCTAAGTTATGTAACATTTTAATCATCAATTATGTCAACCCAATCATCTGCCAATTGCATCAATGCATTCTCCCAGCAATCATGTACCCGTAATTGTAGCACTTTTTCATATCTACGTGCAACATGTAACTAATCGGCAGAAATAACTAGAACTTAGGTATGCTTTTATTGTTATGTAAGCGTACAAGCAAATCCGATAGGGCAGTTGACACTAATCACAGTAAATTGTAAGAAACTATTGTGGAAAAATTACACGAAATGTTATGTTGGTATGTCCGTGGGGTTTTTGGATTGGGTGTCATAGAAAACGACTAAGGGAATATCAGAAAACTGGCTTTTACCTGTTTATAAATATAACCTACTTCGGTCACCACCCCGTCTGCCAAGCATAGTGACTAAGGCAAATCCTCCAAATAACAATAGGCTAATTATGGCTAAAAATTATAATTAGTCCGTCTTTTAGCTTACTCAAAAATAAAAGACACGTATTTTTTATTTGTAAATTAGACTTAAAATTACAAAGTTACAGCCCGTTGAAATTACGCGTGACGTCACTTGGTGAGGCATTTTTACGGGAGCGAGTGACGTCAAAGACTCCCACTTCAAACTCTTGATGCCGTGTAGGTATTGCTATTGTTTATTTTAATGAAAATTATTGAATGAGCTAAAAGACGGACTAATTATAACTTTTAGCCACAATAGCCTAACCGAACTCGTATTATTATTAAGTCGTTTACTTATTCATACCATGCCGTAATAAGTTTATTTCTAGAAAGACCTATTGTATTGTTTTATATAGGCTAAAGGCTTAAGGAAACTATTGTCAGATATATCAATCTAAGGTAGATAATGAATGAATACCTAAGCTTAGGCGATTAAAAGAGAACAATTTAAACTTGAATACAGGAAGAACTACACACGAATTTATATTCTATCATCTATATAAGTAATAAATCATACATATTCCTTGAGAATGTCCAATTACTTCGACTACACAATCCATAGTAAGGCATCAAGATTAAGATCAACTTGTGCTCAGCTGTGCCTAGACACGATCAAGCTTTTTCCTATTCGACAACATTCCACACGAGTCGAGGTTTGAGCGCGGTTGCTACGAGTTGCTTGATAATGATAACGCCGGGTTGGCCTTTGATATGAGATAATGAAGCAGCTAGGGATGTTACTTTATCGTTTCTTTAAGTAAAGACTTTAACAAGGTTTGAGTCTTGTACAACACACGTAACCTAAATGTTAATAGATAATAACAAATTGTGTATTATTGGTTCGTGGTAAAACAGAACATTTTGTAATTTTGGAAGGAACATTCCTTAACTAACTCAAAGGTAGTAACAATTTTTTTTAACTAACTAAATCTGACCTGTAAGTCATTTAGATGGGTTATTTTCCCCTGTCATGGAATGAAACTAAGCAATAATATAGCGTATACATCAGATTAACACATAGGCTATGATTTATGAAAATATTTAGCAGCTATTTATTTATATTTATTTATTAATTTAATCTTTATTGCACAGTTAATAAGTGTACAAAAGGCGGACTCGTATATACATAATATGTTTTTAATATCAAAACTCATAGATATTTCGCATTTCCTTATCTCTCACCCCTATGTAGAGCAAGCATGAGGAATGCTCATGCGCACTTCAACTTACTAAGGGTCGCTAAAAGACTTTGCAAGCTAATTTTAGCTTTATTTCTAAGACAATAAGTTTCTAACGACCACGCCCACGGTACTCTAAGTGACACTGTCAACGCTGATAGCGACTTGTCACGATTGTTAAAGTATATTCTGCTAGATTACTCGACGAGATTTAGAACTAGCTTTATTGGCTTAATGATGAAGTCAATTTAATAATAAAATGTGTTTCATACCAATATTTTGAAAAAACTTATATTCTGGTTTACACTTGATAGAATAGCAAAGTTTACAAAGCCTGTTAAAACATTTTACAAGTAGGTTATATAATATATGCCATTTTATTATTTTCTCGGAGAAATGTAGAAAATATAGTCGGTGTTTTAAACTCACCTTTTTAATATTACATAAGAGTTTTTGAAAATATGCCATGTGCTTTGAATGTGTTTTCAGTTAATTTAATCTTAACTAATATTATAAAGCTGAAGAGTTTGTTTGTTTGTTTGAACGCGCTAATCTCAGGAACTAGGTACTGGTCCGAATTGAAAAATTCTTTTTGTGTTGAATATACCATTTATCTTAACTTAATATTATAAAGCTGAAGAGTTTGTTTGTTTGTTTGTTTATTTGAACGCGCTAATCTCAGTAACTACTGGTCCGAATTGAAAAATTCTTTTTGTGTTGAATAGACCATTTATCGAGGAAGGCTTTAGGCTATATAACATCACGTTGCAACTATTAGGAGCGAAGAAATAATGGAAAATGTAAAAAAAACGGGTAAAAAATAACTTTTCCACGCGGACGAAGTCGCGAGCACAGCTAGTAATGGATAAAGTAAAACATGTATCAAGATAAGTCGATTCAGACATATTTCGACAACATCGTTTAGTTATTGTATTCAAAGCTACATGGGAAAATAAAACCTGTACAAGTTGTAATTTCAATTAAAATAGCATTAAGGAACGGTAACTAATTCGTGAAATAATAGCAAATACGGCAGTAATGAAGTGTCCCCATGAACAATAGGAGCGTTCATTAAGGTCACTCGCCATGCCATGGCGCTATTGAGACAGTTTCGCAAGCGTTTGCGACACTTTGCGCCCGCGCATAGCCCTACGGTTGGAGAGCTAATTACTATCACTGAACACATAACACTTCCTTTAAAGTAGGGGAAAAGGGTTACTAGCGTAACCAAACAAGCGTGGCTATTATGGGCAAACATCGTGGCGATTATGAAGGCTTCACCCATAATCGCTACGCTGAGGAGCGAGTTGACGATCGCAGGGCATAACTCTTCGCTCCGGTGACGCTGCTGCCCGTCATCGGCCTGAGGTATTTAGCTACGCCTTCTATCGTTATGGTTATACCGCCACCAGTCGGTTGCTCGTTTGTTATTCAGCAGGATGCACCACGGGCAGGGGAGGAATTAGAACTCTATAAGGGTACCGTTCTTTTCGTATGAGGCACGGAACCCTGAACACACCACCGCGTCCACAATTTCGGGCCGTCCGCTTACGTAACCGTCGGTATTGTTGCGTCCCGTCTAGGACACGTCGCATACACAAATTGCTGCTCCAATTCGCGTGGGTGTTTCGCAAAGCGGCCGTGGCCACGCGCCGGGTCGCTGAGGTCGCTCAAAAATCAAAACATTGCCAAGTTTTAATGAAACCGTGTGTTCAGTGTTACAGACAGACGCTGGTTGCTGTTTGTGAAATACTGATTGCTTGTTAAGAGACTAGGTTATAGGATACATAATATAAAAATAGGCAAGGCTTCGCGAAGTATATTGGTTTTGTATAGAATGGGGATGGAGAAGCAGGAAGCGCCGCTTTCCCTAATTTTACATGCTATAAAATTGGCAAGCAATCCTGTGTCCACAAAAACTTACGCCAATTCAAAGAATATTCTTTTCCAAATTAACCTGATAGGAAATCGACTTATCAACTTGCGAAAATGTAGTCTACCATCCCTGGAAGCGCAATTTTCTGTGTTCGATTAATTGCGCTACGAGAAATTTCTATTTCTGTAGTATCAACCGAATGCGCCACTTTTGTCAAGAAAAACCACCAATTCCACACTAAAGGCTACCTAACCTAGGTGTCCTAATCATTAAGTAAGGGGGGTACCTACAAAATTCATCAACGGGGTCAGTACCCTGTGGCCCTGTGGCTGTGTCGCAACCAACTGGCCAGTCCGGCCGGCTTGTTCAATGTGCGAGTTAACTATTTTGAAACGGACCTTTGAATAAATCCGCAAAGGACTTCGTGCGCCGATAACGTAGGCCCGCTTGCTAAATATGCGACAGATCGTGCGTTCGACTCCCGGTAGTGGCCTTAAAGCCTTATAGATCATCTGGGCTGTCTAAGTGTAGTGGTTACGATACTATAATTTAGCTAGATGATTTAAGACCTACTTTGATGCTGTGCCTTTTCTTTCAATGTCAATCCTTAAATAAATCATTATGGACGTTAATGTAGTATCCGTAATGGTTATATTCAGGAACTGATTAAATAACACCTTTTGGTCCTAATAAAGATGTGTTCAAAAGAAACTAATACAAGAACACCATAATGAGTAAGCTTAGTCAGAACACTTACCCATTTTATAACTCTAACAAAAAAAAACATAGCCATTAAATTTCGCAACGAAAGACAATTTCATTATCTTGCAATGGTGTAAAATACCTATTCAAGATTAAATGAAATAACTGATACGTGAAAAAAAACATAATGCTACTCCTTGTTACAAACTTCATACAATCATTACCACACTACTTCAGTCCAAAGGAAGAGCCAATTTCCTTCAATTGTAAATTAGGCAACATACAAAATCCGTGTTATTATAGCAAAGGTGCTTGTAATGATAGATGAAGCCGTAAATTCCACCTAATCCTCAACATGCATCCAATCCAAGAAGAATAATAAACCATGATTTTTATAGACTACTGCATAGGCTTTCGTGTAAGCTCCTTTTTACAACACTGTGTGTGCAGTCTCGGAAAATCCAATGGTTTTTCTTCAACAGTTTTTTTTTTTAGGGTTTAGGGGTCACAGAGCGGATGCGATTGCGGCTCGCCCTTTCAAACTATGTCGCACCTTATCACCTGTCCATTATGACCCGCCACCTGCACTATGGAGGATCTCTACCAGGCAACTGACAGTGGTGTATCGGTTGCTAGGTGTTGGTCGGGACATGTGTGATCTCGTTTAGAGTTAATCGTTGACACGAAAAGAAAGAAAGAAAGAACAGTTTTCTGTTGTTCCATGTATTATAATAGGCATAGATTGATTACAAAACGCGTAATCAGTTCCAAATAGAGTGCTCCAACCTTACGCATGACGAAATTACGTACTCTTTCAATTCCAGTTTCGTTTTGGGCCAGATCAAACGCCATAGATAGTTACATAGAGTGGTCAAAAACCGCAAAGGTGTCCGACACCCATACGAGGCGACGGAAGCGTGTCGAACAGTGACGCAACGTCGTTAGCTACGGGCGGGCGCGCGCGCAACAAGCATCTTTATCCCCGAATCGATTACGCTACGGATCGACGTAATTGGATCAAATTGTTATTGACTAAGACGCACGCGTCGAAAGATTGATTGATAGATGTCGTTGCCCGCTGCGAGTTCACCTGCTTGCTGGGCATTCTTTGTTGTCAATGTGAGGACGCTCCGGTTGTGTTACCACAGGTGTGTGCTAATCTTTAGACAGATTGGTGTACAATACAGTTTACTTAAAACTAGATACAAAGAAAAACGAGGTACAATACAGATAGGCGACCTTATCGCTTTCAGCGACAGCAATATCTTTGGTGGCGGTGACGATAGAAGATTTAGCTAGGATTAGCATGACAGATGCTAGTTTGCTACGCCAAAATTTATTACTAATTACAATTTGGCTCTGTCTCGACTGTGGCGCATAACAAACAATAGGTCTAGTATAGTGAATCGCGTATTTTTTGGCTATTTTCAAAGTCGTGTTACCAAGGAAACTGTCACTGTGAGCTGTTTAAATGTAAAATGATAATAAACTCCTTTTATCCTTCAAGACAATAATCGCTATAGATGCGACGCCCATTCAATTTATACTAGGATAGGAAATTTTAATTTTCAAGCATTGAATCAGTCGCATTAAAATTCGAAGATCGTAGCACTTTTAAAACATTAAGTGTAATGTTTTAATGTAATGCATTAAATCGACTGTACTTTAAGCGATCATTGCTTCGTCCTTCTCATGCGTATTCAATAGACCTCGAAGAATTTACTTCATACAATGCATTACTGAAGAAGTTCGTAGAATCCTTTTTTTAACAAAGTGTTCTTTATTCAATCAGTTACTGAGTCATTTCCTACGAAGATTCGAGTGACACTTGCTACAGTAACAAAACATTGTATGACATGATCTCATCATTTCTAATAGAATATTGCAATCTCTTAACTTCTAAATTTCAATTAAATCTTGAATTGAGCTTTAAAGTTAAGTTTTAACTTAAAGCTTTGGAAGTCCTAGGATTATGGAATCCTAGGACTCCATGGGGAAGCAGAGCTTCATAAAGCTAACAAAAATTCACCAATCTTAATCTTAACTAATATTATAAAGCTGAAGAGTTTGTTTGTTTGTTTGTTTGAACGCGCTAATCTCAGGAACTAATGGTCCGAATTGAAAAATTCTGTGTTGAATAGACCATTTATCGAGGAAGGCTATAGGCTATATAACATCACGCTGCAATTATTAGGAGCGAAGAAATAATGGAAAATGTAAAAAAAAAACGGGGAAAAAATAACTATTCCACGCGGACGAAGTCGCGAGCACAGCTAGTGAATAATAAATTTGAATAAATTTTTGTTAGCCTCAGCTTAGCTCGACTTAGCCCTGGTGGAAACGCAGCCTTTTTCCGTAAACGTTATATTTTTATGACACTGCACTGGTTCAGCATTGTTCGCATCTTTAATAACCTTCTGCGCATCCAATAATGTCATTATTTATTTACATCCAATGAGAAATTACCAACACAAACAACTTTAAAACACAACAAAACACATTAGGTACTATTTCCTCAAACTTCATCCGCAACATTTTAACAAAGAAATACGATCGGCTGTCAACATCTAATAGCACTATATTTATTTTCAATCTACGACCGAGATTAAGATTAATAGTATTTCTGATCAGTTGCCGCGTTGTGAAAGCCGGCCACCTGCTCACAAGCCTCGCTACAGGCAGCAAGAGTGAACTTTTATTGTTCTAATAGACGGGTGGATGAAATAATAACACGTTTAGATTTGAATAACCGTTACATTGTCAAAAGGTATTGTTAACATTTGGGTACAAGTATAGCAAGGTCGACACAACGGTACAAAAACTGTAAACAAAGCTACTTCCATTGTATTGCGCAACTTCTGATGCGACAGAAAAGGCCAATTTTGTCTTACGTTTTTAGTGTACCTTTTTGTTTAACATTATGAGAGTTCAGTGATTAAACCAAACAGCTACTTAACGATTTAGTAAATTTGTATGGGTAAATCGGTTATCAAGTACAATAGTTGAATCCATAGGCATTCAATTTCGTTTCATAGGCATTCAAATTCAAACACACAGGTAAAAGCCAGAATCGCAAAGTATTGCATAGGAGAACAATGCAATGTTAATGTATGTCATTTTCAATTTGTCTGTAGGTACTTCCGTGCGGTGACGGTAAAGAATAGAAACCATCGGCCTATTTCTTCCCGTGGGTATCGTAAGAGCCGGCTAAAGGAATCCTTGAAATTTCTTGTCAGCCGTTGGTAGGGTTTACCCATCACAATACACTCGGCCAACACATCCTTGAAATGACTTCAGTCGCGTTAGGGGAATCAAACGGCGTATAGCGAGATATTTTCTGCTTTAACCACTAGGCTACCGACGCTCTCAATTTAATTCATATTCATATTCATTTATTCACCTTAATTTGCAACAAAAATAGGTACAACAATAAATTGTGTAGTTTTACAGATGGTATAGTCTATGCTACAAATTAACCTTTTCAAGGCATTGTGAAACACATCAAAAATTTAAAAAACTATTACATAGTAGCAAAAGAAAAAATTAAAATTCTATATAAACTTAAGTTAATATTTGTCGTCTGGCATTTTTGTCTCAAAGTACTCTTTCATGCTATAAAAGGGATTTTGAATAAGGATGGCTTTTAGCTTTTTTTCAAATGAAGCATCTTGAAGGGCTTTTATTGATTTCGGTAAATGATTATATACCTTGATAGCCATATAATAAGTGCCATTTTTAAATATTGTAAGACGAGCAGGGGGTGCAACTATATTATTTTCGCGGCGAGACGTGTAACGGCTAGGTTTATCAGCGAATGTCTGAAAGTAGTGACTGTGTTGTCTGATAAGTCGGCAAAGTTCAAAAATATATACACACGTCACTGTGAGAATATTATATTTTTTAAACAATAACCTGCATGAATATCTATATCCTTTTAGGGCAATACTTCTCATACAACGCTTTTGTAGTATAGATACAGCGTGTACATCGCACGAGTTACCCCAGAGCACGATGCCATACCGTATCCAAGCCGCAGCGTGGCCGTGGTAATTAGCCGACTGTAGTACTAAACCTGCTTCCATTGGATCACAGGCAGTCTGTATTCCGTCCTCACATCTGGTCAAACTTACAAATCGGTCATTTATGAAACTCGAGATACTTCACACAGACCGTATTTGGGATGCAAAGCGTTCTATTAAATAGGGCCTATTTTAAAACAGTCTGGCCGGTCGCTCGCACTCGCGACTATGTGAAATATTAAACAGTCGTCAGGTGCGCAAGCACATGTGCAGTTAGGCGTGTTTACACATAAGGGCACATTCGCTTCAGTATTCCTGCCACAGCTATGTTGTGCTATTTGATGTCGAATTAGTAAAACAAGCCATAAAGATACCAACACATCTGGTATCCCATGTGGGTAACAGCGGAATTGCTAAACGTCCATTATCCAAATAATGGCAGTTAAACCTAGGATACAGAAAACCTAACAGGATAACCAATCGTAATGTTAATAAATCCCTCCCATATCAAGGTTTTATGCCTCCCCTAATGGTTGACTGGTAAAGAATGCCATATTACACTCAGTCCGCCATTTGTACTCTCTTGTACGATCATGTATCATCGTCATCATCAGCCTTTATCAGTCCTCAGTTGGATATAGGCCTCTTCCAATGTTCGCCACTTTGATCTATCCTGCTCTTCTCGCATCCAGCACTTGCGAGCCGTCCTGCGCAAATAGGCACTCCACCTGGCCTGAGGGCTTCTACACTACACGTTTGCCGAGATGCTCTTTTGTGCAATAAAGATTAAATGGATGGTAAGCATATACATTATTGCTTATTCTTTAGACATTTTTTATAGTAGCTCGACACAATGGCTACCCTACGCCTGATAGAAAGCGAGAGAGAAGTCCAAGTCGCTGCGACAACGGTCAAGTAACTGGTCAGTTGCCATCGCTATGTGGCCCCATCCATAACCTCCCACGAGTTCCGGAAACCCTACTCACCGGCAGAAACACGACCCGGAGGTCATTTGGATGCGGTATTCTATAGGGTGGAGGGCCTTCCCCGGACTGGCGGCTCAATTCGAGCGAAGATTCGCTATGCCCTACCTCTCTTAAAACGAACATGGACCGTCAACATTGTATTATCATGTCATCATGACTAATAAAAGAAAGCTTTGCATTGACACGAATACCTGGATCAGATTCATTCGTATTTGAATACAATGATACACGATCACCTATGTTTTCGTCAATGTTTTTGCATATCAAATTACATAGTTATGATTTCATAGTGTGGATATTGGTAGAAACTATAGAATAGCTTTTTTTTTTTATAGTAGCACGGCATAATGGCTTCTCCGCGCCTGATGGAAAGCGAAAGAGAAGCCCAAGTCACTGCGACAGCGGGCAAGCAACCGATTGGTCACCTGTCAGCTGCCGCCGCCATGCCGGCCCATAAGGTGCTTCTTCACGCCCCGCTTAAAGGATCCCATATCAAAGGAGGGAGGAAACACATGTCCTGACAATGAGTTCCACATTTTAACGACGCGGCAAAGATAGGAATTGCCGAACTTTTTCGTACGCGAAGGCATGTTTTCCACGGTGAAACTATGACAACGTAGGCCAGCACGTGTGCAAATAAATATTATGTATGTAAATACTTTATGTTTTTAAATGATGTAAGCGTTTTAGTATTTGTAGTATATCACTACATAGTATAAAACATAGTCGCTGTTCTGTCTGTCCCAATCCCAATGTATTCTTATATCTTTAAAACTACGCAACAGAATTTGATGCGCTTTTTTTTTTATAAATAGTGGGATTCAAGAAGAAGGTTTCTGTACCTATAGCATTGTACCCGTGCAAAGCCGGGGCGGGTCCTTAGTTTACTTATAAATCTTAAATGTTATTTGTAGAAATACATAAAGGAAATACACGAAGGTGTAGCTGAATACCACAGGTCGATAACGAGCAGTAGCGTTACCGGAGCGAGGAGCTACGCCCTGCGATAGTCAACCCGCCTGCCCAGAGCGGTGGTTATGGGTTTTCTAAGTGACGAACAACTGGAAAGGCCTATGTCCAACAGTGTAGTGCGATAGGCTGATGATGATGATGACATAAAATTATTAATTGGTCGTCTCTTCATCTGTGAAGACGGTGTTCTGATTAATAAATTGATTTCATGATCTGATAACTAATATAAATTAACATCATTGCTACACAGGCAAATTAATTTCGTTCAGATCAGGAAATTGTACTAAAGCTAGAACCTAGATTAGTAAACCCACATTTTCGCCGCACTGGCTCAAAGTCGTGACTTCCTTTACCGTACGCAGTGTGCCAACACTGCAACGCTGTGTTTAATCGGAATATAACGTACTTAATTAAATGTATGGTTATTTAATGTGGTTGCAAGCTTGCGTGTACAGTCAGCCACACATCATCCTAACTTTATTTCAAAGTACTTTTCACCTAAGGTGCTTAATACTTAATATTATCCGTCTAGAGAATTTTGATCGATTCATTTACTTGATATGTGTGCAATCTTGCGTGTACACTTGTGTACAGATAGCCACGAATTATATACCCTTTTCTGTCATATTTCCTCAAACAATTTTAACTAAGGTACGCAATGTAACCATATGCCAGCCGCGTGGGGCTTCCTCCAGAAATCCCTCCCTGCGCAGGGGATCATCTAAGGGGATTTCTGGAATAAGCCAAGCCGTGTAATCTTTTTCATCATCAAGCGGGTTGATTTACTCGTATTTTGGTGTCTACAGAAGACCAGAGTCGAGCTTTCTAAGCGAAATGTCTCGGTTCATGCCTAGTCGAAACCGTTTAGCGTCACATCATAATATTTATTTTTGTGACTCTAAAATATTTTTCTATTTATATTAGCTTCTTTTTCTATTTCTTTCAGCTTGATGCGAGTCTGTGTGTATAATCAGGATGTATAAATCCGCTAGTAAGTAGCAAGTATCGTTAAGTACTGAGCAGCAAACATTTCCTCTCGCCAAGGGGCCATTAAGCACCATTAGACACTCCGCCTCAAGTGGCATGCTTTGGCCGTTTTCCTGTTGGCATTGTTTCAAAGCCTTAACCAGGAATCGATGAGTGTCTATGTATAAAAGTTGAATAAATCATGTACACTTCATAGGTGAAACAGGATTTGTGCAGTTTGCATAAATATAAAGTGGATCCTGGTTCAATAATCGTTAAGACACAAGAAATTGTACTCAGTATTTTCCTTACTCATTCGTTAGGTTGGCATTAAACTTTCACATAAATGTTACTTTTGATATGCAAAAGTCTAGGGTCTTCTTAATTAGACCATTGTAATGGATAAAATAATGTTACAATATTTCAACACGACTAATTCTTATATTATTTGATTCTCTGTCGTGGTCTTATTGATACCCTAGACTTATAACGTAAAAGTAACACACTTTAATATGTACTACTCATATTTATACAAATAACATACTTTAAACTACATACAGCAAATCTGTTGTTACATTTAGGTGGTCTTCAAATGTGTGGCACATCAAAAATATTAGCATCAATCGTGTTTATTTTCCATTTGCATGCAAACGCAATAACAGACTTCTTTTACGAGCTGTTAAAATATTTATGTACACACTGAATCAATCTATAGTCGATACTAACATTTAGATTTATGTGAATTACCTTTCACATGTTTGACAAGTAATTGGCTGAAATTCCACTAATGGCACATGTTGGTTTAATAGGATATCCTATTTTCTTTCATAAGAAACGCTAGGTTTCGTTTCTTTCATAAGAAACGAAAACTAGGTTTAATTAATGAATTGAAACTGTAACACCGAATACGTAGGGTTATTGGGTCGAAACGCTAGTGTGTCGCCAGTAGCGACCAATCATCAGCGGTAGCCTGTGATAAACTGTGGTTCCGTGTCCGCGCCGACCCACTTACACTAGGAAAACGTGCTCCTGCGCACTACTGCGACTTGTCTCGCAAATGCATTTTGATAATCATTTCAAATTCGCTCAGGCCCGCGCCTTCACCGCCTCGGAATTTCGCGTTTAAACAGAAATGCAATTATGGCGTAAAATAATAATATAATAATAAATGAATAATAAACGCGCCGGAAATTTGACACCAAACATCTGGCCGCAAACTGGGACAGAGCCATTTACATTTTACACAGAATATCAAAATACACGTCTTAAGGAACACCTGAACTCAATCATGTTTCTCACAGCAGATTCTTTGAGATGATGGCTAAATACCATACAAATACATACTCTTTATTGTACATCTAAGCATTATTTAAACTAGGCAAAGTAAGTTCTTGTCGCTGTGTTCCAATATAATAATACATACTAATATTATAAATGGGAAAGTGTGTCTGTCTGTATGTTTGTCTTTCTTTCACGGCAAAACGGGGCGACGAATTGAGGTGATTTTTAAGTGGAGATAGTTGTAGGGATGGAGAGTAACATAGGCTACTACATGAACTCGGGCGAAGCCGCGGGCACAGCTAGTTAGAATATAAATAAGCGAGAAATTTTAAATTGTTAAAACGTGTCCTTCAAAAGTCTGTCGTCTATGTTTATAAGACGCAAAACTTTATAGCCGAAGTTTAAAATATAGTTAACAGTCATAAATTAAATTGAACGCGAATACATCGTAATAATGAACAATAACCGTCTTGGCTTGTGACTTATTTATGTGCAGTATTCAGTTAGTATTCTCAGAAGGCGGCTAAGACGATGAGTGCGCCTCACTCATTCACCGAGCCCTTTGAGTCACCGAATGTTGGACACCGTTTATAATTAACTTTAGTGTCGTTCCGATCACTATGACGGATTGGTTTCGCGAAATTGTGCTATTATTTCGTTTAAAGCTAATTTTAGTGTATTGGCAATGATTGTAATGTTTTCGGTGGAAATTGCTAAACATTCATCGGTGTATAATAGAGTTTATTTTAATTCATGTTTATGTACTTCGTGGAGTACATGCCTACCGCTTGAAACACTACTTTGAAACACTAATTTATATGTACGACTTTCTTTAAGAAAACTCGTTATTAAGAACGTCTAAATTGTAAGCTATACTACATTTACGTCTCAAATGCTTTAACCTATAAATGTTTTTGTGAAATAAAGTATAGGTATATCTAGTTTGTCCAAATCGCAATGAAAATTATACCGAAGTCACTTCAACATTATTATATGAGGACTACTTAGATAATTAGAAAATAAGTATCTACATAAAAAATACCAGTTTTGGAAAGAAAAACATTATACTTTCACCAGAAACGATGCCATATGGAACATTACTCAAGACAATATGGGACAAAATGCAAAATAGTCTGTAGATTTGTCGTAGATAAGGATTGCAATGGCCGGTCCATGTTGGTGTGTAGCAATTGACAAATGAAATACCGGCTTGCTATCACGTGTAAAGCTTCGGAGTCTATGAAACAGTTAACTGTAGGAACCACTACGAGTGTATCTAGGACGTTGAATCGACTAGGAATGTTGCAACACCTGATTACTTTATCACGTATTGTTCAAAAGGATCATCATGTCGTATGGCTTTTCTGTGCTCAAGTCCTCACAAGTCAATATCTAATTGGCGAAGCCAATCTATCGCAGCCGGACAGAGTTCATGGAGCTCATACATTCCGCCAGGAAAACGCCGGAGGGGACAATCTTCTACGATATGTGTGGTGGTCTGGTTAGGAGCCCCACAATCACAATCCGGCGCGTTTTTGAGACCCCACTTGTGGAGATGGTGATATCAAAAGGATCAAATACGTGTTTGTAAAAATATGTACCTGCTTGTGTTCTATACTATAATTGCAAGTTATAAAGGGACTGAATCAAACATTGGCTTAGTTATCTTAACAGAGATGGTGGGTTGAAATTATACACAGTCCTACACAAGTTCACAAGCATTTTTGTGTTGCTTAGTGTCTGATTGCTAGTAGTACAGCATTTACTTACATACAAGCATAAGTGTATAAAAGGAACACGCATTGTATATTTAAATGTTTCACATACAAACGCATATGAAAAAGACATGATTTCATACATTATTTTGATATCAGTCCTTATTTACGTAAGAAAAAGACGTATTTTTTTAATATGCTAATAAAATTATCCAAAGAATGCTTATAATTCGCACATGAACCGACTCACTTTAGTGTTTTCTGTGAATAATTCGTAACACAGTAGCGTCTGTGCCGCTACGTTATGTACATAGTGAGGATAATACAACAATTGGCGAAAGTTATCTTAAATTAATATTATGATGAGATTTTTGCGCCATGAGAAAAAAGTAATGGTAATTGAAACTTAAGTTTTATAAACATTTAATTAACTCGGTGTAACTCGGTGGTGACTAACTCGGTAGCTTACTACGTTTAAAATGAACAATCATTACTCCGATGGGCATGATGTTATAAAATCATATTCATCGAGTCATTCATTATAATGTTCTGAATTCTGTTACAGTAATGTTCCGTATCGAAGGTATTATACTTTTAATCGTTTTTCACGACTAGCAGATATACCTCAATAGTAGGTATTATTAATTTATTACACACCATATCGCAGGGCGCAGACGAAGAATACTTCAAAGTTTAATTAATTAATTTATTTATTAATGAATGAATGGGCATGGCTGTGCTCTTAGCATTGCCCATGTCTATGGGCATCGGTTACTGTTATATCAGGCCGCTTGTTTAGCTGCCACCAAGAGCAATAAGAAATCGTATACAACTAACTCGTGCAGAAATCTCTACTTCTACCCACGACACCAATGTCAAGCATGAACTGCCACACACTGCGCCCTCACCATACCCATTTTCACATTTTCTAATTGATCGACCTTATCCCAATTACGTTGAGGTCGGCAATTAAGGTCCGTTGTCTAAGACATTTGCACCATAAGTGTCAAAGGACAGGCGCGGATTGGGTATTTTATGCAGATTTCGTGACAGTGTCAAGGGCGGCGGCGACAGGCGGCCGCGCGGGCCGAAAGCCCAAATTATGTCAATTACGCGCACCTGCGACGCGGCGCGCTGCGCGAGCGCAGGCCGTAGGGCTGGTCGCCGGTCGCAGGGAAACCTTCTTGTTTGAATGTAATCAAAATATTTTTAAAGCTTTCACTAGCCTTATGTAAAGGGAAACCCTAGTCACTGCTGTAAAATAAAAATTAATCACAAGGAATCCACGATAGCAATATACTTAACTCTAAACACACGTTGTATGGTGCATGTTCCAAAAACTCACACAGCACGTTTCGCCTCTACTTTCATAGTACGAACGGCCAAACTAGGGAACTCTTTGCCGGGCTTCTTGTCCCCACGAGAATAATAATCTTCCGATACGTATATTCAATCAAGGCGGGAGTGGACCGGTTTTTGCTGGACGCGCTCCAGAGACTACGATGTCGTTTCCCATCAGGTCAAGCTCAAACCCATTTTTAATAATTGGCAGACACTGACTTTGTATTTTGTGTTTGGTTGTGTCGGACTAACGCCCCATTGGATTATGAGTGAATGAGCAGAGTTCTCCTATGGTTACACGCACACACTCATGCACTTTTACATCTCCTGCGTACTCGGCTAGTCTCCTTAGAGACAGGCCGTTTTAGCCGAATGTGGGTCAAGATAGTATCACATTACATTCATCACCAGTAGCAGCCCTGCGCACAGGCACGCCCTTCGAAATGGGCCGCCGGCGCAGTCCGCAGTCGATATGATTTACCACCGTTATTATGATATACCCGCGCGCGCCGCCAATAGAACTGGTCCGCCAGAAAATGGGCATACTTGTACTGCAAACGACCAAGCGCTGTGAGAACGACAAAATTTAAGTACCCGACGGATTTGGTAATCTATTCTGTAGTTCGCATTGACCCGTTCGATTGGAAATACATTTATTAATCTGGAAAATTTAAAACCTAATATATTGCATTGGCGCTTTAAAGTAGCCACTCAAACCATATTTAGTACTTACATTTTTATCGAGCTTGAAGTTACTGCAAAAAGTCGAAACTTGTGATCCTCGTAAACCAACAAAATTATTAAGATCCAAACAAAATTGTACTCGTTAATTAATCATGTTAGAAAGATACGCCTATGTAAGTGTCAACTTATGAAGACAATGCTTCTGTTTAACACGATCTCAATCAAATCAACCAACCAATAGTCTTGGTGTATCCATTGCTGAACGTTCTTTAATTCACGCCTTGATTCCACCACGTCCTTCCACTTTTTCTTGTCTTTTTCCTTCGCACGAAAAAGACTGGCTAAGTATAGCTTGCCGTACAGCGATGTGGTAGCATTTCGCCACATCACGTATTGCAAACAATACTGCCGGTTCTACCTACTCAAATTTGTGGATCATGATCATAGCGAATACCCACAAATTATCAGCATTGCACACATCATCACATCATGTTCAACTGGCTACGATCGAGGCATCGATACAACAAAACCGATCACGCGCACATAATTCTGTACAAGCAAACTATCAAATCGTATCATGCATGATGTTAAGTAAATTCCGAAACATAGAGATGAGTAGCGAAATCGTATGCAAACACCACGATTTATCTACCAGAGTAGCACGACACTGACTCACGAAAAGTCCAATTTCGATGTAGTTAAGTTTAATATTGGGTGGAAATCGTATATACGCAGTGATTTGTCATTACATCCGCTAGCTGTAGTGCGCTTACGCATACTACGATCGTGTGAAGCGGCACGAATTTAGTACGTACTTTGAATACTAAAATTGTCACATTACTGCTAGTGATTATAGTCGGTTTATTATAATTACGACAACGCTTTTAATGGTACTTCGCGCCTTAATAATATAATAGTACATCCATAATTTTCATTCTGGTATTTCTAGGTCAGTTAGTGTAGACAATTATTTCTACTAGTCACTAATGTTGTTAGTTTAGGGTAGGGAAATTCAATTCCTGAGCGTGTTTAAATTTAGATCATAGGGTTCATCATCAGATCGATCTGTCTCCTCGTTACTTTTTCTTGAAAAAGGCTAGTGTCATGATCATATCAAGCTGATGCACGGTTCACATCATCATCATCAGCCTATTGCAGTCTTCTAGTCTATCGCCTCTTAGGGCAAACATCTAGAGGATATACCCATAATTGCCACGCTGGGCGGGCGGGTTGGCGATCGCAGGGCTTAACTTCTCGCTCCGGTGACGCTGCTGCGCGTCATCGGTCTGTGGTATTTAGCTACACCTTCTATTGTGATGGCTAAACCGTCGGTTGCCAGCGCTTCGTTTGTTATTCGGCAGGATGCACCGCGGGCAGGTGAGGTTAGCTCGGAGGAAAAGATGATAGGCCGCTCCCTCACTTCGCAAGGTTCACACTTCGTTAAAATGAATTCCTAATGAAAGAACAATGCACCGTCCTCTTTGATTCTGCTGGAGTAGGCTATCGGACCATATTTAGATCAGGCTAGCCATTTCACGTGCTACCTGGTAGCTATTTGTGTCACTGTTGCATAAACAAACCGTGTAGTACTAGCAGGCGCCGGAGTTAGACCGCTATGAATGCTAAGTCAACGGAAAGCACTGTTTAGTTGTAGAGTCGTGGCTAGTTAAGAACAAAGGCAGGGCGTTGGTTTTACTACCAAACAAACTATTGCAGAATCATTCTCTATACTCTATGCATGCATTAAGCTCAAAATAGCAAGGCCTAGATTTCTAGATGTAATAGATAAAAGAATATGATTTGGATTATCTATGTGAGTACTTTGGGTTTTACTAAGTAGATTAACTCGTAATTTTTAAGCTTTCTCTACGTAGGGAGTTCAGAAACTATTAAAGTAAGTCGGAAAAAAAGCAACAATGGAAAAGAAAGACTCGCATAGTGCGTTTTGCTTCTACATTCATAGTGCGAACGGCCGAACCATGATACTCTTTGCAGAGTTCCTTGTTTCTCGAAAGTGATAATGTTCAAGGCGAAAGAGAACCGGTGTTTGCGCGCTTCTTCGTAGACTCCGATATCTTGCCATAAAGAACATTGCAGTCAAACACAAACCCATTTAGAATTAAAAAGAAAAAACAAACTGCCCCAAGTCTCCCTTATTTCTGCTAATTTACCCAAAAAGGAGTCTCACTCCCGCAGATTAACCAAAAAAGGAGTTACGCATTTGTACAACAAACTTCGTCGCTGCGCACGCGCATCCGTAACTCGGCGCCAAGTAAACAATACCGAGAAAAACCCACACGATTCCTGCTCGCGAGCGACGCTACCGATTCGGTGCGCTGCATGCTAATCCGACGCGAGATGACGACGGCAAACGTTGACATAACGTACATTTAAATACAATACGAAATCATCGCATTCCTGTCAAATGCACGTCATAAGTAAAATGTGCGTAAAAAACCCTTGCTGATGCTTTAGCAGTAATTGTTATGCATGGCTGTAACTCAGCCTTACTTTGTTTACAGACATTCTGATTGGATTACTGGAAAACCCTAGCACGTAAGGTTCGTTTGATACGACCGGCCATCCCGATGACCTTGGTGATTTAGTTAAGGATTTTAAGCGGATCCTTAAACAATCCGCAAACCAGATCCGGCTCAAACAACTCATACCAATTTTGCATACTAAATTTTTCGAGTCTGTTACTTGTATATCATTCGTTGTACTATTTAATGTAATCTCTCCTGTTATGGTATTAGACTAGGACTAGCGGGCTGTAATGACAGTGGACACGGACATATAGCAAGACTAGCTGTGCCCGCGACTTCATTCGCGTGGAATAGAGTTTCATCCCTATTTTATTCCCTTGGGGGTAGAATCGATCAAAATCCGTCAGTTGCCATCGGCACGCTGGCCAGAACCCTACATTCTGGCTTTACTCAGACTGATCTCGAGCCTAAGCCTCGTTGGGCATCACTGGCAGTCATACATCCCAATCAATCACGATCTCAATCTTTCAATCATTTGCGAGGTCTGTGGTCGGGGCTACGTCAAGCCCACACCGCTTGCTATGACTTCTTCACATGATATGGCACTTCATCTCAACACGTGCTCTGCGCCGGCTCTACACAAACTGATTCCAACCTTTAGCCTCGTCTGCTCATATCTAACAGTCATATACTCCCATCAATCACGATCTCCGGCGGCAGTGAGGTCAGTGGTCGGGGCTACGTCAAGCCCACGCTTGTTACGGCTTCTTCAGATGACATAGGCACTTCATCTCGACACGTGCTCTGCGCCTACGCAACCGACTGCTGGTGTTTGAGGCGATGACGCGAAGCGTGCGCAATGAACTTAATCAGAGTTACAAGCGCAATTTTGTAAAATAACTAATGCTGACGATACAATGTTTTCTTTTAACTTACTTATCTGGTTACGGGAATATCTTATGCTTTTGCAGAGTCAATTCGGAAAAGTACCTAATGATATGTTATACGATATAACTATAGAGATGAGATGTCTAAAGAGAAAAAACAGCACTGAGTCCAATCCGCCTGATTAAAGCAAAACTGAATCCTATAAATAAAGATTACCCTATATTTTCCGGGGAACAAGAATCCGAAAACTGAACTATCGCGATTTTATTCCCATACAGCGGTTTTATAACATCCGCTGTAATAGTAGACGTGGGATCCTATTCCATATAAACTACCTTGATTACACCCAAATACCCTGGTCTGGTATAACCAGTTTCATTTTAGTGGTAAAATCTCTTTACATCGCTATAAATATAACCCATTATCCAGTAGCAATAAGTATAATGTTCCGTTCACCGTAAGTACTAAAGTTTCAAAGTGTCTGTGTAAATTATGAGTCACTTTGATCGCCTACAAGCTGTTAAGCGCAGGCGCATCGTTCGAATGCACCGCACGTGCTGCGCCCACGCTCAGGCGCCTCCGTACTAAGGCTCTTTCTCATTAGAACACCAACACAATATGCTACAAATTTCAGACACTATGAGTTGAACTTATGTTCTTCTCAGTCGTTCACTTATTACTGAGGATTGTGATTAATTTCGTAGCCTTTATCAACTGTCTCTGTACGAAGTGATCCCTCTCACCAATTCGGACAGAGACAGTTTATAATAGGCTACGAAATACCTACTACTACTGATGAAATACCTACCTAAGGCAGTGGTTCCTTCAGTTGGTCGGACCATATGGTTGGTGGGCGACCACAAGCTCCATTTCTTCGACAATAAATAACTTTGCAAGACTCTCACATAGAGTGTTGGCGGGTTGGACATGTGATTGAAAATTGTTCGAAGAAATTTGCCAGATGTAGAATGTAGCTTCAGCATAGACTTTGCACAGTAGGTAGGTTATAGCTGACGTACATACACATTAGTATATAAGTAAATAATAATACATAATCAATAAACGAGGTTCTTTATAACTTCACAACCAACTGGGTGTTTAATTTGTCTTCTCCCTGCTCAGGAGCCAAAGCATCCTAATGTAATATGGCCCAAAGTAAGTATGAGTTATGATTGAGAGATCGTAGGCAGACCGCGAACCTTCGTATTGACATGTAACTTATTGTTTCATTAGCGATGAATCAGTCATCGGTGTGGCGTAGGTCACTGATGATAGTGACATTGGCGCTGCAAATGCGTGTGCGTTTAAGTTACATCACGGACCATCACAATAGATGTCATTATGGTGAGTGATTACGGTGAAGGAAAAAAATTGGGAAGAAACTTGCAATTTAAAATTCGAAGGTTGTGAATCGACCAACCTGCACTTGACTAGTAAAGTTGGCTAAGACCTCGTCCTTAGCGGACCACCGTCCGGCTTAGTAGGTATTCTCCGCTCGCCGGTGATGTCTTGGTGTACATACTCATAGGACCCTCGACATCACCTTTAAGGCGCATGACGGAGGGACCGGAGTTTTAGTGTGTATTCCCTGCCACTTTGGTGAAGTGAGTCCCACATACCCCGTCGCTCCCCCCGGGTGACGGGGATGCTTAAACGCATTTCTCCAGTATAAAAAAGAAGTGTTCTAGGGTGCTGCTATATGCGTAAAGGCATTCCCGCCGAAAAAAAGGCCTTATCGTCCTAGTTGGCTCCAGTCGTTCGGGAGGACCCTATAGACATGAGCAGCTGGTACAAAAATGGCTAGTTGCATTTCTCCGATAAATTCTTACACAGTTTCGGCTTCCAGAATCAAATGTAATTTTATGGAGCCTAACTTTGAAGGTATTGGATAATAACACACTCAAAATTCCATTAGACCATTGCTCAAAACTGTCATTTCATGTAGCCAGTTTTACATTTGGCGTGACCAATCGACTATGTTAGTTGGTCACGACCACCATTTTGCTATTTCATTTATTATGTATAACAATTTGCGTTGATGCAGTAGCTACTCACGAATATGCTTTACGTACAAAGCGAAACCTTTGACTAAATATGAAGTCGTGAAATAAATATCGCCATTTGTATAACTCGATTTTATTGTGGAATCAGAAAGAGAATACGATTTCAAGTTATTTAGATTATTATGGTCACTAGCCAATTATCTTCTGCTTTCTTATCTACATATTGCGCTTACCACCAGACGCGACAAAGTAAGAAAATCTCTAGATACAATAAAGTACAATTAATTACCCGTCCTGAATTGTACTCCAGACCATTCGCACTAGGTTCTACCTCAAAATCATAACATTCCTCAAAAATCACCTCAGATCGCAAAAAGTATCTTCACAGGTTTAATTCTAATCCAGAGTTCTCCGTAATAATATGCGACAATCTAAAATAAAATAATGAAATTAGTGAATGACATTAACTATTTAAATGAAGACATTTCTAGAAAATACAATGTGTTAGTTGAATAGAAGTCTATCTAATAAAAAACAATTAAAAATTAAAAGGGCCCTTATCATGAAACTTGCAATACAAATTCCAGAGAAACATTACCGCAATAAATTGAATCATTAAAATGCACAAGCGAAACAAAACGCAATAAAATAACTTCAGCGGTAATCATTTACGAAAGTAATTGCTAATGCACAGTAACCAGCGCCTAGGCATTTCCCAATTTCGTCACCCGCATTATTTGACGTGACGTAATGATACAATTGTGACATCACGTCAATATGAAACGGGTAAGGGCTGGCTTACACTACGTCCTTTTCTAATGTATATTAATAATTTTCTAATATATTAATTATTTTCTAATACACATTAGAAAATGACGTAGTGTAAGCCAGCCCTTAGGCCCGTTTAGTAGGTATCTACAACTTAACTTCGGTCAAAGGAGATTAGCAGGATATGCATATTGCAGTGCACAATAGTGTACTCGTATATGTACAGACGGTCACGCACTAACTCTTTGACAGATACTGTCAAATTTCCCCAATAATTTTTCATTAACTATAAATCTAATAGTTCATTATCTATCTAGATTTTATGTAGCTCTGATATATACATACAGGTAGGTTCGTAAGTGATCGTCCGTACGTCTCTTTATCTCACTCTCGTGATCCCAGGTGACGGTATTTCGACATGAGACAGCCAGGTATGGACCACTTCCGAAACAAAATTATTAACAAAGACAAAAAGCTTAGTTATCGAAGTAGAATCCATTTCCGTTGAGTTTAGGCGTAGGGAATCCATTATGTCGTACTGTTATAAAAAAATATACGAAATGTATTGTGTATATAGTGTAGTGACGCTGTCACAGTGCCGGCTCACCACAATGACATCACCGTTGTACAAATGTGTCAAAAACAATATCGAGACGTCACTAATTTGCACATAGCTGACTGGTGACGACGAATGACAGGTGGATACATCACAGTGGCACAAGGTTCTTCATTGACTCATCCAAATATCGTAGGTTATTTTTTTAAGAATACGGTGACTAACTTAATGTAGGCTCGGCACTGAATGAATACATAGTCTCAATGAGTGGCCACCATCAAAGGTCATTGACCCGGACCAGGAAAGCATTTGTGTAACTTAATGAACGTGCAAGACACTCGATACTGAAAAAGTCAACATGAAATCTATAGCCGTGAATAATGTGAGAAATAAAATCACGTTGCATGTTTAAAAACGAGGTTTGTTTACATAAAAAAATTGTTTAAAAACACGATGAGGGAAGTCCCAAGAAAAAAACTACAATTACAAAGCTCGAAAACAATGTACCAATCGTAATGTCTAATCTGCATATACAAGCTAAATAATTAACATACAAAGTAAAGGCGTAAAAAAACATATGATATTCAACTACGTACTTGTTTGTATTCGAATTGAAGACTCATGTATCAATATAAAAAATGTAAATTGTATGTTGCAGTAAATATTGGTATGTTCATTATTAAGCGTTCGTAAGGTCTGTGACGTGCAACCGAAGGTCTTTGGTTCAAGTCCGGGCCACAAGCCTTTCCTTGTCTAAAACTCTTTACGAACTTCTTGCTCGACGATAAATAAAATGTGTATGTAGTGTAATCATGAAGTCTAGATATTTGAGCCAAAACCATAATACGGAAATCGATCTGTTGCAATGACCAAGACCTGATGTATATCGGAAATTGGTCATAGCATTGACATGACCATGAACTCCAAAAATGATAGTCATCACAAATATGGTAGATTTTAAACAATTCCGTTTTCGCAACAAATAAACGCTACCATATATGTAGTTCTGACAAACATTGGCAATTAATCGTACGACGCATCGTTAATGGTTTTAGCTAGTGTTGTTCATAACTCAGTTGTCAGAGTCCTATATTGAATGAGACACAATTTTTGGAGACACGCAATTGAGAGTTTCCAGACTGTGTAAGTAAAACCTTTAATGTTCTATACAATAATTAATATGGATAGAACCTTTATTTATAAACGTTTATAAAATATGAGTTTGCAAATCTAGGTCATATAGACATTACAAGCATTCATTAGTGCTCGGTATGCTTGCATAGTTGAGTCAAGTATAAATAAAAATTACTCTATCCTCCAGTTATATTCCGTTTACTTTTTCATATTCCACGCGTGAATTGATGTAGTCTGAATAAAATCTAGCACACAGTTTATGTTACATATTATTGTAACATAATATTCCATATGTACTTTATAGCCTGTAAAATTACTTAGTTTCCGATACGACATAATTGCAAACCAAACTGCTGCGCATTTGGCAGATTACAAGCGAAAAGACCTTCAAAGTGACTGAGACTAAAAGTCGAACTAAATTAAATCTGAATTTAACTAAAGGACTTTCAAAATCTCTCTGGGAGTGTTTAGAACTACACCAAAATGATTACTTGTAATCAGTTTTCGTAAGACTCGAGTCCCGCCCAACACTGGTCCCAACTAGCGATGATCAAACTTAGCCCCGGCCCCCGGATGCTGATCACAATTTGCATTGGCCTTAAAAGGGAAGCACATGTCAACGGATGATGATGACACAATAAGCGCAATCAATAGTAATTGTATGTGTGTACTCTATGTTTCTACTTGGACGGAATAGTTGTATTTTAAACCAATGAAAAATTTTATCCTAAATAATTAAGAATTAACAAAAATAATTCTAAATTATGTCGTATGTGTTAACTATCGCTCAATCATTGTACTAAATGGCATATAAAGCAAGTTGTTTTACAAAGCACATTTATCAGTTGAATGATTGAATGGATGGTTGTTTCTTACTCGTCCACACAAAAACTATCGAACACAATTAAATAACACTTGACAATAATACGAGCTCTTACATCAGATTAACACAAAATCAATAAGTTATAAGGATATTCTTATTTGTACAACAAAGTACCTACTAAATATTTTTTTCTTTCTTTCTTAATATTTTCTATACTTAGTTCTGCGTCAATAGTATGGTGTGCATTAAAGAATATTATCTATCATTTCCATTTCACATAGTCAACGATGTTCACTCGTGTACTATTCTGCACATACTAAATATAACAATCAGTAATAGAATCGAAATTAGTTTTGATTTCAGGTCAATTAAGGGATTAACAAACATCCGTAATGAAATACTAATTAATCTATCACTGATAGAAGAAGAGGTAACTTTATTTATAGCGTTGGCCATTAGAATATTGATTTATGACTTATAAACGTTATTACCATCCGATACTTAATACATTTTGCAACAAATATTGTTTAGTAAACGTTTGTAATATCGATAAAATCAATCAAGGACTAAACCATTCTAAACAGTTGTTTAGACTTAATCGAAAATATTAAATAACATTAAATAAAATAATATTCAATTTACGATATTAACTAAGACAGTAAGTAAAAAATGAAATAAGTGTATAAAAATTGCGTAAAAATTATTCACGTCCACGCAATAAGAAAGAATGAACAGCGAAGTGTTCTGTGCAACAAAATTGACACGAAATGCCTTCATTGTTGAATGTAGCCGCAGCGCTGTTATGTGACATTATACTGTAATTACCGACTTTAGTATATTTCAATAGAAATAAAACTATACATATTTGCGCTCCATTACACGATTCGTTCCAAATAAGTAGTTTTCACACTTCTGGCGGACACAATAAAGACAATAAGTACATTGGTGAAGATTTTGTCTTGAAATTCGTAGATTCTGTTGTTTAACTTCTTAGGTGACAAGGTGATCTTTATACCCGACTGCGCAACGCAAAGGCACTCCTTAACTAAGCACTAAATAAAAACATATTACAGTGGTAATAAACCGCAAAAATGATGCGGAGGTGCGGAAAACTTTTAGACACACCCCCAACAATGGGTCTGTTTCCGTATAAATTGTAATTAGTCCGTCTTTTAGATTGTTCAAAAATAAAAGAGACGTATTTTTCATTTATAAATTAGACCAAAAATAACAAAGATACAGCCCGTTAAAATTACGCGTGACGTCACAGAGTGGGAGTTTTTTCGCCACTAAGTAACGTCAAAGACCCCCACTCCTAAATTTTGATGCCTTGTATCTTTGTTTTTTTTTGTTTAAATGAAAAAAGGAAAAAAACGTGTCTAATATGTTTTTATAATCTAAAATACGGACTAAATATAATGTAATTATTTTGACCCTAGAAATATCCCCATTCGCTTTGATGAGATTTTTCAGCCAAGATTTTTCTTTTGTATATGCTTCACTTAAATTTATTTATGTAAACAAAATGGTACAAAAGGCGAACTGAATGCTAGAAGCATTCTCTACCAGTCACCCTTTAGATCATGCAGAGAGCAAGCTTTGTGTTTAACAGAACTTCAACTAATTACAACGTCTAAACCTTCATCCTCCAATCCATAATCATTTTAGCAAACAGCCACAACAAAATGTAATTAAAAAGAGCACGTTTACACATTATGCAACACACAAGAATGCATTTTTGATCGATCACGCTGGAACAATAGGCCACTGTGCTATGTTATCGCAGTTCTGATCGCGAGCGAGATGTTATCGGCAGCTGCAGAGTTTGCCAAGGACCCCCGAATCGATCATGGTTAATTTGCTTTGTGTCAAGATACACTGAACTTTGAGTAAATAAATGATTGGGATGTCGATATTGATGGGATATTTGGAACACTTAGTATGGTAGCGGGCGATAATGATGATATATTTGACATGAAGACAACAAACAGACTTTGGTTTGGGATTGGCCGATGGATATGAAATGGTCTAAGCGAGAAGACCAAGGTCGCCATTTCTATTTCTGTTAATAAATGCTTCAAGAAGAGTCAAGATATTATAACATTTTGCTTTACATTCTTTATATGAATTCTAGATCTATAAAATAAAGACGGAAATCAATGGAGATCATTACTAGAGATGGAACGAGTTAATATTAGAACGCATAATAGGAAATCATAAAGGAAGTTCTTTATCAGTTATTTTAACATAACATAAGCAATGCAATTATAATAGCACTGACTATATTATTAACGATTGCAGTTGAATTCTAATGTCATCCCGGAATCGACACTTCATTAATATTAAAGGCGTAATAAGAGACTTCGCGGAAACGCTAATTGTATGTGTTGCAAGTAAAGGGGCGTGCAGACAGAAAGAAAGCAAAGTCTAGTTTACTCGTCTTGATGGTGGCTCGCGTTTGTCATAGCTCGGTGAAGAAGCAATGTGACATAGTTGGTACATGCATGTCTAAAGTTGCGCGAGCTTTTAGTTAGGTATAGAAGGTAGTTGTAATGTTAGGTAGAACATTCAAAGGTGGGACCGTGCTTTTTTGTGTACAGAATATGAACTGCTACCCACAATCCACATGCGCAGTACAACTAGGACGGGAAGAATAACCATTAATAAATTCTCAAGACAGAACCAGGACAGTCGTAGCAAACCGAACGGAAGAAAACCTTTACATTCAGATAATACAAAAAGTATAAACATCACATAATTGGTCTCGCACATTCAGGAGATCAAATCGTCGTCAACTAATGAAATAAGACTTACTCTCCTTAATCAGAGATTAGTGAAGAAGGATAGAGCGAAAGCACCCTCACTTTCGGGAAGCCGGTTTTCTCAACAGATAAAATCTTACTTAAACCGGGGGTTTGGGTCTATATAATATAATTCCTCATTTGATTATCTAGATGAAAGTCGCCCACTAGTTACTGAAAGTTACAGCATCCTATCTGAACGCAGCCTAACTATACCTACCATAGAATAAGAACAATCTAATGGTAAAACTTCAGGAATACTCACAGTGTGGGAACAAATAAATCTCTGATTGGCAAGGCTGACATCTCCTTATTGTTGCCGATGAGGCGTTAGGTTTTTCCGCGCAGTCATTTGCATGAGCATGGCATATAATTAATGTTATGGTGTTAAGGGTCGTTCGTGAGTCACGTGTGCTCTATTCATATGTTCGAACCCATCCCTTTTCGCTTGATTAATGTTGATTGGTGCATAATGGAATTCGCTGTATTTCTCAGTGTCATCATCGATATTTTTAGAAGAAAAATATTTTTACCTCAATCAACAACAATTTTTAACGTTGATAATACAAATTTGAATCAATCATCGTCAATTTTGATACTAAATCTTCTATAGTTCAAAATGTAAAGATCAGAATTTCTTACATTATTATCTAAACCATATAAGGGTGACTGACATAGTGATCGATCAACGCACAGCCTAAACCACTAGACGGATCGGGCTGAAACTTGGCATGCAGGTAGATGTTATACATAGGCATCCGCTAAGAAAAGATTTTGATCAACTCTACTCCCAAGGGGATAAAATAAGGGATGAATAGGGCCTCTATTCCACGCGGACGAAGTCGCGGGCATGGCAAATTCTAGTATGTCTTAACGGCCTTTGCTTACCGTTACAACATTCTTGGACGTCAGGATGTGACATAAAATACGTAGGGCACATAAATCAATGGTTATTTCCACCTAATGTCACAACGCAAACACGGAAGCTGGAGATACTTATATTACATAAAGTACAGCAAGTGCAGTGTTGTTAGTGTCCGACCTAGTTTCGGTTCCATTGAGCCCAAACCGACTGACGATTGTTGACAATGATGTAAAAGTACACATATTAATATGATAAAACAATACACGAAATAAATATCTAGGTAACTTACAACTGGCCTTATTTGACTAAATGATTACGTTAGGTCCACTATCACTTATTTTATGAAATAAAGATTAAATAAATAACTCTCACGGTGTTATAAGTTCATGACACATTCTGACATAAATACTTATATTTCGAATTATACAATAATTTGTACGATGCAGCGTGCAATAATTAGAATCATAAGTTTAGCTACAAAAATAGACCAATCGAGATCCCTCATTTCTTGAGTTACCTACTCATGGAACCTTTTAGCTTTTGGTAGCTAAGAGGTACGAAATTTGACTGAAGGAAAAACCGGAATACAGTTTCGATTTCGTATCACCAGTGAACAAGTGTACAGCACTAGTCAGCAATATAAGTTGTACGACAGACAGCCGACATAAACAAGCGTCTGCCGCGTGTTCCGGCCAGGCGTCCGGAGTCCGGAACTCGGCCGGGACCGGAGTTCAAACCGTACCAGGAAGTGCGTGCGCATGCGTTCCCTTTACCGACAATGCGTTGCTTACACCTTGTTTACATCTTGTCTAGTCCGGAAATATGTCACCAGACACTTTGTTTACATCTTGTATAGACCGGAAATATGTCACTAGCTTTAAGGGCGTATTTAACAAGTACACACCTTTGTGCACGATTTTTTCGCGTGCAATGCAGCATGGCACTGTCACTTGACACGCTGATTAACTGTGACGGAGGGGTCACGATCTAAGTTCAATCATATATTGCTATAGCAAGTATTGGTTTTAAGGCTTATTACGCGATGTGGTTTCAAATGGTGCAATTTTCTAATGACGAAAAAGAGTTCCTGTATAAATCTATCTAGTATTATTAACACCCAATCCTCATCTAATGAATTGCTAAAGAACCATAATTAAATGAGCATCATAACCATTCTTCTGCCCTGCTCCTATATTATATAGGCTCGACGCAATATGATTTTTCTTCCATTTATTTCTATCAGCTGTTAGTGCATCTATCAATTCTCTTTTCAGCCATCAAATTGAAGAAGATATCTACTTATTTGCTCCTAACTGCACCTAAAGCACTGCACCGACAGCTAAACTTAGTAGGTAAGTAAATTTAGTTTATCCCGAATAGTTGAATCAGTTTTTCATACATGCTGCTTAGTTTGCAATGGACGCAACGTTATAATCCTGTCATTTCAAGCCTTTTCTTTTCGTAAAAGGCTCTTGTATCGGATATCTCTATTGCCTTTTTGTGTTTTCAGCGCCAATTTAGTTCTATAAACTAAATTAGCGCTGATAATAAAGATCTATGTTGACCATAAAAAAAGTCAACAAATCGACACAAAAAGTAGAAACCAATTTGTAGAAACCATCTATTTTGCTTCAAACAAATATTTTAAAGTAATACCAATCAAAACATCCCATTAATTACGCGAGCCATTTAAAGCGGACTAATCCTTATTTCTGCTGATATCTTTTATTTGTATCCACCTACATTATCAAGTTCTTATGCTAATCATTTCGTGTCGGGTGGGGTGCAAAACATAATGAATCAGTATTAGATACCTCTGTTGTCCGTATTGGGTATTTAATCAGTTTTTCGCCCACGTCGGATCGCAATTAGCGCATTCGATACACTCATTACTTCATTAGAAGTTATTGTGTGGAGATAGGCGCTTCACACACGAGAAAGACAATGCAAGTGATTTTTTTATAAATTGCCATTTTTGGCTTCGCACTTTCGAATAGTTGCTAGGAAAGGCAATCATGTTGTAACATTGATGTTTGTTATGTGTCTAATAAAATTTATTCTACTTGGTTCTCATAGGCAAGTACTTTACATATGCGGCTTAATTGGTATGTATATCTTTTTTGCAACGAGCTCTAGATAATATATAAACGAGTATTGGATATCAACCGCCCCGATGCAGTGATGTATTCAAATTTAAAGTGCGCCCTGGCCGGAACTGAAGTTTTACGGGTTTGGTAAGGCTTTTAGCACAACAGGTGGTTCTAACCATGATACATATACTCATATCATATGTCCAGAGCTCGTAGAGTGAGTGCCGCATCGGCAGCCGGGGTGCCGATAGGGTGGGCAACGTAATACCCCTGGTGATGTAGGCTGCGGTAACCGTGCGTGAAAAAAAATACATTTGTATGCTTCCGACACTCATTGGCTTCTTAACAATTTATAATCAAAAAGACTTTTTTTTATACTATATGGGTTTGCGCTTGACTGCAATTCACCTGATGGTAAGCGATATCATAAGACTACGTAAGTATGTGTACATAAACATAGTTTGCACCCAACCTAAACCGTGTCCCGTCAGAATGAGTTGTCACAGTTCCGGCGTCTACCTCGATTAGTCTAATAACAATTAGCGTTACTCATTAAGCCACTTACCAATCCTGACATGTGAGATATCTCCGAGAAATAAAAAATAAGTATAATTACTTGTACCTATATGAAGGCGGAAGCATAATTAAACTAACCATAGGCAACTTAATTGGGTAATATACTTTTGATTTCTAAACAATAAACTACTTATCAGTATTAAAATTGTTACTGATTTTTATAAGTAATAATTTAGTTTTAGGAAATGAGCCAATAAATAAATAATAATAAGGTAAATGCACCAAAGTAAGATTTTTTATTGTGCCTACTATACCAGAAATGACTGAGCACACCAATATGCGAAACAATTTAAAAAACTTTATTTCCTAAATCAATCCGATCGAGAATCGAAATACCCGCACGTTTAGAAGCACTAAGAGCAATACTTTGAGGTAGCAAGTACAAAAAAGGATCTTCAAATTTAAAAAGATTTTCTTCGTCCTAGCGTTTTCCCGGCCTAGTTAGTGCCAGGGTCCGCTTTCCTACACAACCTCTTCCACTTTGCCCTATCTTCGGCATCCTATTCACCTTTAGGAAGATGTGATTATTATATTATGGTTTCAGACTAGACACCCTCTATTAACCACCTTTTACATACTAATAACATCTAAAATTCATCAGGTTATAGTTACACTTCTTAGCAAAACTCCTTTATAGGCAACATTTACGGCCCATATTTTAAACTAATTAATTACGATTAGGTAACATACCATTGCCAGTAAAGAAACCTAACTAGAGAACTTTCTCATATCAAAAGTGTGTGAATTGTCACATGTAATCGTAACAACTAGAAATCTGGTTTAGTATTAACATGCAATTTTTGCTAAGTGTTCTTCCGTGTTGTCCAAGTGGCAATTTCCTCTGCAGTTAAAATTATATGCGAGTAAATATATTACATCTACGTATAACAACGTAGTGTTGGACACTCTCAGGCCAGGTAGAAGTAAGGGCATAGCGAATGTTCGCTCGAATTGAGCTGCCCGTCCGGGGAAGGACCACCGCCCTGTAGAATACCGCAGCCAAATGACCTCAGGGTAGTTATTCTGCCGGTGAGTAGTGTTTCCGGAGCTCGTGAGGGGTTAGGGTTGGGCTGGAATAGCGGTGGCATCTGACAGGTAACTGACCAGTTACTTGACGAACTACTAAAAAAAAAGGTAGAGCACGATTTTGTCGCGGCTTATTGGATTTGCCGCGTCCCACGTCACCATCACCAAAGCGCATGATGGAGCGGCCGGGGTTTGTTTAGTGGGTATTCTCCATCTAGCTTAAATCTAGAGACGCAGCTAGTCCCACATACCCTGCTAACCCCCGGAAGCAGGGATGCGCAAATGCATTTTCCCCCGGCGAAACAAAAAAAATGTGAGAAGCCCAGGATCGAGCAGTGGAGAGGTCCAGCAGTGGACTGCGAGGAGCTGACGACGGAAAGCATTATGCGTGGTCACCTCACGGTGAGACATTTTATACTGCATCATCATTAGTAATGATCGTATCATGCACACTAATACAAGATGATGACGACGGATAATTAAGCACTTAATAACAATTTAGTAACGGATATACCAAGTCAGTGGTTAGTTATATAAACAACGCATCACTTCGGAACAGTTCTTCAGATTTGTCTGAAATTAGAGTCGACTAATCCGTAATTCCTCAATTCCAAAGAAATGGTCGTATCAAATGAGCCACCGATCCTGTCAAACCATTTATAAAGATTCACGATATATCTATAACCAGGTAAACAGGCCATTTGTCTAGCCATGTGTATTTGAAGTCTCTTATTATTCTTTAAATGCGAACCACGTATAATCCATAAAACACATAAGCAGGATGTACCCATAACAAGACAATTACAGCAAATATCGCGACCTCCACTTCCTACACTCAAACAATAAAGTGCAGAAACAACAGTGACGTGTCAAAACATGTATTTAATTATAGTCTTAATTATGTATCGGTTTAGCGCGACCTTGCCGGGAACAGATTGGCTATTAACCATCAGTTTCGATCAGCCCACACTGTGACTGAATGTTTAAAACATTTTTCACAAAGTAATTTATACTTTTTTTCTATATGTAAAAAAAGTTTATGCATCCCTGGCACTCGGGGAGTGAAAGGGTATGTAAGACTCCCCTACCTTAAAAGATGGTGGTGGGGCAGGGAATACCCACTCCAAAAGCCCTGGTCCCTTATGGGGTGGTTCCCGTCGAGCCTTAGGAATTAGGACTGCCATGAATGACACTTATGGAATGGGATCATTAGACCTCAGGTACTAGGACACTAGTCTAATAGTTTTTTTAATAAAAGACTAGGGTCTCTCTTTCGCAATTTTGTAACCATCGACCTTTGTGACCAGTAATCCAGCGGGATCAGTCTACGTGAGATCAGTGAAAATGATATAAAAAAAATAAGAATCACTACCTATAACTCAGATAAATATGGAAGACCCAGAAACTATGGCCGATATAATAAAATAAAAAATAAAAAAAAATAAAAAAAAATAAAAAAAATAACAAAAATGTACGCATTATACATACTCATATTTGGCGTGTTTGAATGAAATAGTCGAAATAATATAGGCACAAGACAAATCGCCTATATGATTTCAAATCTAAACTTCTAAACTAATATTATAAAGCTGAAGAGTTTGTTTGTTTGTTTGAACGCGCTAATCTCAGGAACTACTGGTCCGAATTGAAAAATTAAATTTGAAAAATTTAAATTTTGTGTCGAATAGACCATTTATCGAGGAAGGCTTTATGCTATATAACATCACGCTGCAACTATTAGGAGCGAAGAAATAATGGCAAATGTAAAAACAAACGGGGGAAATATAACTATTCCGCGCGGACGAAGTCGCGAGCACAGTTATGAGAAATAAATATTGTTTAAACCTAAACCTACATAGCTAAGTCTTGTAATACTAATTGATTACCCAGTCATAATTAGAAGATACGTAGAGAAATACTTGCATTAATATAGTCGTAAATAATCTTGTTTTATAATAGTAAAACCGTCTCAGACACTATAAAACCACAACTCAGTCACTATAAACATTGCGAGTAATGAACTTTTTCAACATTACATAACCTTACGCCGCGATAGTAGGTAATTACTAAATTATGTCACAAGTTATTTACTCTCGTCTCTATTCAATTGATGATCAAACCAATGCTTGCATCTCGATGTGAATTAGTATTTCTATAAATATAATAGATAGAAAATAAATTTTCTAAGTAAGTTTATCAATTGTCTCTTACCCATAGTACAAGCTTAGACTTAGTTTGGGGCTAGATGGCGCTGTGTGTCTTGGGTTATTTATTTAGATATTCGTTTTTGCACAAAATACAAACATTTACAGACAAACAACTAGTGGTAAAATTTATGCGGTTTTATCGCTAGTAAGCGATTTCTTCCAGGCAACCTTCAGCTAGAGGAAGTGTAGTGTTCTGAAAAGAGCGGCCAAAGTCGTGCAATCTGTTTCGTTATATTTATACAAATAAATATATACCTACATGTTCGTATAAATGATTATTAAATAAAACATTATATTTAATAAAGATCGCTTTTTCTTTCTTTCTTTTTCAGTAAATTCCCGTCTCTCCTACTTGAAGGTCGTCTGAAAGGAAGCGTTACCAGCGATAAGATCAGCCAGAAATGTAGTTCACTTTGGCATTATCTTTTAATAAAATAAATAATAACTGTTTTATTTGAACATAGCCTCTACTATCAGTACCATCAAAGATTTACTTTTAGCCTTCATCCTACATTGCAAAATCATTCAATACAAATAGAGTTTAGAAAAATCTTATCTTAATTGACCGGACCATGAACTGAACACAATTATGGGCATATCCTCCAGATGTTTGCCATGAGTGGCGAGCAACTGGAGAGGCCTATGTCCAGCAGTGGACTGCAATAGGCTGGTGATGATGGAACTGAACACGGATAGCGCTTTTAGGACATCGCACCACCAAAGTCCACTTTTCATGCGGTTATGCATTCTTGACAATTGGGGAAGTGGCATGGTATGTGGGGCTCCCCTGCCTCAAGATGGGAGGTGGGGTAAGGAATACCCACTAAGAACCCCGGTGCCTCCGTCAAGCGCCTCCGGTCCTCCGTCCGGGAACTTATAACTAGGACTTGTAAAGGCACACGAAGCGTCGCTCCTCCTTAGACAGAGCGAAGGGAGCGGCCCGAAGGGAACTCTCATGCCGCGGCCACACATTGGAGATATTTGCACCAACGTAACGTTTTGCGCCCAATGCACCAATGTGTGTATCGGGTCTTTGACACAATGAAGACATTGAGCGCCTTAGTACTTGGGCATTGGACAGCGATTGGACGCAAAGTTGAATCCAATGTGTGGCCCCGGCATCAGACGAAGAGAGTATACGTGGAAGACGGGTGGCGGATCCCTCGCTGTATACTACCTTTTATACGGCTATTTACAATTAAACATGAACCATATAACCCATTCTAATAATTGCAAGCGACGCGGAACTAACCTTCTATGTAATTCAATTTCCATAGAAATCATAATTTTATCATAACCGATTAGACGACTATGCTTAACGTGTGTATTCAATTACAATTGCATTAAAACATCTCATTTTTCATTCAATCTTGGAAAATCTCTTGGCAAACGACGCCTCAAGGATATCCGGCTTGGCAATCGTTTATTATCACATAAGTGAGAATACCGCACACAAGAACACATACTAACGGGTACATAAGGCAATTACAATAATGATGAGTACGACAATAAAAACCCCAAGGACGAGTATTAAGTTAAAGTAACATTGGAATTAAGTCGTTGCACCATTGAATACTATTATCCGTTATCGCAAGATCTATGTAATTCATCGATATAGTATGTCATCAATAAATTATTATTTTAAATGAGGATAGGCAATGGTAAGAATATCAATCATAATAAGCCCAATATATTATTATTCTTGTCACGTTCTTTGATATTTGAACACTTAAGTTCTTTACTTATGTAGTGGCCCTGTATTGTATTAATCAGCGAAATCTCAAAATGTTCTAAATCAAAGACTGTAAATTTTAACGATTGATCTACAAATTGTATTTTTATGTGTATGTTTGTAATGGCTAAACTTAAAAAACTGCTGTGCTGATTTCAAAACTACATTCACCCTGCGTAACATAGGCTATATTGCTAGAAAAGATTAGGGATCCTTATTAAAACGTCAACAATGTAACCCGAAACCGCTAATAAGTCGCTAGAGCAGATATATAAATCTAAGGGTACAGGGTATTTTACTGCAATCAAATAATATTCAAACTTAAAGGCATAAATAAGACCTAAGAACCCACTCGTAACCTTAACCTAAAACCCTATGCCTAAATACTATGTTCCTGTATCCTATAGCAGGACCAAAACCACTTTTAGCACTCCCAACTTCATGCCGAAACAAACAATCTCTTCCCATCTGAACCACTAATAATTAAAAAAAAACCTTAACAAACTGTCTTGACTCGAAACGACAGGTCTGTCCAACATCCGGTCACACAGACAAGGGAGAAAAGCTTCGTGAAACATTATTTAATTACCATGTAGATATTTAGCGGTCGCGTACCTAAGTGATTAAAATGGTATGACCATTATCTCTGGCACGTAATTCCATTAACTGACACATAAATGTGAAAGTTTCTAATGTTGTACTTATATCCAAGTTTACAGCTTATAGCTGAACGAACTAACTAACAATAATTTACCATATGAGCACCTTGAGCATTAAATTTCTAAAATTCCATGTTATTTTCAAATAACAATGTGGCAGGTTTCTAATGTATCAAAGCTTTCAAACTAGAGAATACTTCGGTAGCGTATAATAGGAAGTGTTTTGACACAAGCTGGGCTGCGTTAGGTTGCCAAATATTGACCAATGGCATCGTTCTTCTGAAGTAGAGCGGAGATGCCATGTGAATCAATCATCTGCCCATTGACGGCAACTGATGAACGACGCCTCCGTTCATCAGCTGACGATCATCCTCTTCCGGGATCTCGATCCTGGGCAACCTGCATCCACTCTCGACGTGTTGGAGGGCGTCCTACACTAAGCAGTGTAATTGAGTTAATTTTTATTAACCTCAGCTTAACACCGCTTCTGTCGAAACGCGGAGCGTTATCTCTGCCTACCCAGAGCGGTAGGCAGAGATCATGTCCTTCCATGTGCTACAATCCTGGCACACAACTTTTGCTTCGTCCACATTCATCAATCTATTCATACATGCACGTCGGTTTAGAATAATGAAAATTTGAAGACATTAAAAAAAAAACTTTTACATACTACATTATTGGAGGTTAATGCTTATTCATGTATTAAAAGTACGACAAATGCGTTTGACGTATAGACAGCAGATAAGATCAGTATTTAGCATGCACCGTAGACGGCGGAGTATGCAGATACGAGTAAAATAACTTTGTAACGTGCCCTTAATAATGCATCGCGCGCGGCTGGCGCCGTGACACATACGCGAACTACATTCGGTTTTTATAAACATCAGACAACAGCACATGCATCGATCCAATTCCAGAGTATGTAGCACAAGTGCTCGATATGGAAATCGGAACCAATGAGCGTTCGCGTGAATAATAATAATAAATAAAATAAATAACCCAAGACATGCCACGCTGGGCCACACAGCGCCACCTAGCCCCAAACTAAGCCGAAGCTTGTACTATGGGTACTAGACAACTGATAAACTTACTTATATACTTCTTTTTTTTTGTAAATAAATACATATTATACATAGAAAACACCCAGACCAATACAAACAGACATGTTCATGCACACAAATGTTTGTACTGTGCGGGGATCGAACCCACAACCCTTGGCTCAGAAGGCAGAGGGCACTACCAAATGAGCCACCGAGCCTGAATTCAACAACAATATCTAGATACAAATACAAATATATAACCAAGACACCCAAGACATGCCACGCTGGGCCACACATCGCCACCGAGCTCCAAATTAAGCCGAAGCTTGTATTATGGGTAATAGACTAAATAACTGATTACTACTTAAATACTTTTTTTTTTAAATAAATACATAATTATACATAGAAAACACCCAGACCAACACAAACGTAAGGTACATGTTCACGGACACAAATTTTTGTACTGTGCGGGGATCGAACCCACGACCCTTGGTTAAGTAGGCAGAGGTCACTACCAAATGAGCCATCGAGCCTGTCATAAATATTCATCATGATTGTCCCGATTCCGAGATGGAATTGTAAAAGCAATAACTCAAGCCGCTCAAGCTAAAGTTAGACATTTCAAGTTAAATGTTGATTGATCTAACTGGCTACCGACTGGTAGCGGTATAAAGATCACGATGGAAGGAGTAGCTACAGCTACAGGATGACGGGCAGCAGCGTCACCGGAGCGAAAAGCTATACTCTGCGATCGCCATCCCGCTTACCCAGTGTGGCAGTTGTGGGTAAAACCTCCAGATGTTCCCCAAAGTGGCGAGCAACTGAAGAGACCTATGTTCAGCAGACTGCGATAGGCTGATGATGATGATGATCTACCCAATAGACCTACTCTGAGGTTTCGGACCGTCAAAGCTACTCATAGAACTAACAAATGCCCCAGGTATTATTATAGTATTTTTGTGAAGCTTTCAATTTGCATGATCCAAAACTAATTGCAAATTAATTATACATTCAGATCTAATATCACGCTAATATAATTCATCACAAATGGATCAACGCATATTTTAATACATTATCTCTTCATAATTACGACTAAGTACACATTAGCTATTTTGTTCCCCGTTTAAGTGCAATTACATGGAACAAAAGGTATTCTACGCGATAATATGCATTTTTTGTGTAACCGCTTTAATTAGCGCTGTCTTAATTAATTTGCCGTAGCATAAGGAAACTTTAAAAATAAACAGATTAAGCGGCCTATTGGTTCATTTTTGCACTATAAACCAAGAGTGATGAGTTTGAATGAGACATCAATATTAGTTTTGCGCAAAATGATGACGACGACAACGAAGGACCTATACGTAAGAGCCGTCAAGACGATTCTGCGTTCACTCAGTTAATAAATATGAATATCACACAACATCACATACATTGCTCCGATGCTAAAGTAGGTAGCTGAAGCACTCGTGTTATGATGGGTATCAGAACAACGAATGTACCACAAATATATACCTACTTAATTACAATATAAACACCCAGAACAAACACAAATGTTCATCACACGAATGTTTGTCCTGAGTGGGAATCGAACCCACGACTCTTCGTTCAAAAAGCAGGGGTCACTACCAATTGAGCCACCGAGCCTGTCAATTTATCTAGATAGAACATAGTCTAAAATTTTTTACAGTCAGCTCTATGTATTTCACTATTTAAGAAATAATATGAAAAGTTAGCTTACGTTATTCGTAATAGCGATTGTAAAATTAAACCAAATCATTATCTTTCCAAATTAATTATTTTCACATTAATCACTTGTGAAATTAATTAACTTTGAAAGGTACCAACAGATCTAAAGGCATAACGAGCTGTCTACAAGAACATTTCAAGAACCCACGCTATTATTTGAGTATCGAACCCTTCACTTAATAAGTATCTACTATAATATCGTCGGCTAATTAAAAACGAGTTAATTCCACCATAATGCGAAGTCATTTTTGCACCTAATTATAATTACAAAGAATAAAAAAAACAATGTGCAAAGAAAGTCTCCCACGGAAAAAGTTCACACGAATGAACACTCTAAACAATTATGTATTTGATTTACATGATAAAATCTGCTTATGATTTTCCTTCACGGTATTATTAACGAGTTTTATAGGGTAATAGTTTACTATTCAAATAAGTAACTATGTCTTATTAATCTTTCGCACGCAAAGATACTCTATATGTTGGATAGTAATCGTATGTGTGTACTAAATGTTGTACGAAAAACGAACAAAGATTTAATCTTCGACGTTTAAAAACCGGCCAAGTGCGAGTCGGACTCGCGCACGTAGGGTTCCGTACCACTGATTGAATGAAAAAATTAGGTAATTTGATTTATGACGTTTAAAAAAAAACTACTGTCTAGATTTCATTCAAACCAAATTTCGTTAGTAGTTTTTGTAGTAATACACATCATATATTTTTTTCAGTTTTATCATGCCCATATTTTAGAAGTTACGGGGGGGGGGGGGGACACACATTTTACCACTTTGGAGGAGTCTCTCGCGCAAACTATTCAGTTTAGAAAAAAATGTTTTTAGGAACCTCAACATCATTTTCAAATACCTATTCATAAATACCCCACACGTATAGGTTTGATGAAAAAAAAATTTTGAGTTTCAGTTCTATGTATGGGGAATCCCAAAAATTTTCGATTTTTTTCTGATTTTATTTTCACATCTTAATGCGGTTTACAGAATACATCTACGTATAAAATTTCAATAATGTAGCTTTTATAGTTTCGGAATAAACTGCCTGTGACATACGGACGGACAGACAGACAGACAGACGGACAGACAGACAGACAGACAGACAGACATGACGAATCTATAAGGGTCCCGTTTTTGCCATTTTGGCTACGGAACCCTAAAAAGTTAGGTCCTACCTAGGTATGCTCCTTTTTTATAGTAGCACGGCATAATGACTTTCGTACGCCTGATGGAGAGCGAAAGAAAAGTAAGTAGAGTAATCGGTCCGTCACCTGTCAGTTGCCAGGTTGCCACCACCATGCCTTCTGATTGAATACTCCTAGCAATTTGTATGTGAAAAAGCAACAAGATTAGTTCTGTAAATAAAGCTCTTGTTGCCTCTTACGAACATACAATTTGACATTTATAACATTAGTAAGAGTATGTATTGCTATTAAAATTAAGCTTCAAATGTTACTATCATAATCACAGTAATACCTGACTACCTAATATCATAAAAATATCATTGCCAAAGACGTCGGTAAACAGCGGAATAAAATCCTTTCACCACATTTTTCATATAACAGCGACCGAACTATCTGTTAATAAAATCTTCCGTGCTCTATTGTTCTAAGTCAAATATTTCTATCGCATTTCACATTTAAAACAATACGCTCGAATTAGGTAATGGAGTACCGAACGATACGAGGTGACGCAATACTAATTAGCGCGAAAGGTACACGCCACGCGATGTTACATTAATACTGGACGCGGGGGTAAAGGACACGAAAAAACTCGTGTTTGGTTAAGAGGCGAGACGATATAGTTCAAGCATAACGCTTATACTTAAACTATCCGTGACGTATGTTGGGTGTTTTTTGCCTAAATGCTGGCGCTACATCCTGAAAAATTGAACGCGAAAACTCGAATTGAACGCGACTAGTCTCATTAAACGATTAGCGAAATTAGCTCGCAGCCGATCGCCTTTCCTCTCCCAGTAACTCCCTAAGCCAAGACTAAAGTCGCACTAGGAGGGTTCTCAGCTGTGCTGCTTAACTTTCCTAGGAGCCTTAGGGCTACCCCAGCTGCAGCAGGCCCATGATAATGACAAAGCCGCCTTGGCTATCATCGTAGTCCATTAGGAGAGAAAAAAAACCCTAAATGAAGCGTAAGATTGCTCGATAATAAGTAGTGGTAATCCTGCTAGGTTTTTCTTGAAATGCAGTTCACATAAGGTCGTTCCTTAGTGCCTTTTCACACGACCCTACATTCGGGCAGAATAACCAGGTTCGCGTGTCCGATGGCTAAGTCCTGAACTTCATATACGCTACATTAAAAGATACTTACCGTAGCTGTAGGCGGCGGCTTTATGTGATACCTACTTCTAATATCTATCTATCTATATCAGACGAGCCGCTTGCTCGTTATCCACACATATCGAAAGTAAACTTCAACCACATTCTATACTAAAAGTATATACTTGCGGTCTGATTTTTCCTAACACCGCCAAGCTTCCTTATCACATACCTGGAACAAAAAGACATAAGTTACATCGATTGTCTTAGTGTATTTAATTTATTATAGTGGGAACAGGTAATATTAGTCTTAATGTTTGTAAGATGGCTAATATTATGCGCAAGGTGCATACGTGATAATTACAGGGAGCATTAAGACTAGATTATATTGAACAAGCACTACTTTGTTACGTAACGTGTTATGCAACAATGAATAAAGACTTTTATACCATTACTTATGTAATGTTTAGTAGTGTTTATCGAACTATCTTAACCTTAATTTATGCGTGCAAATAAATTGATTCCTTAGAAGTAGCAAAACGTTCATACATCTTCGCACATAGCAAAGGTCTCGAGTTTCTAACCGAGAACCATAGTGGCAAAGATAATAATCACTGTTAATATTTTTTTTGTTTTATCGGCAGTCAAAGAATGAAAAGCAGTATATAATATTCTGCTTGATACGGCAGTAATATTTATGTAATAATAATAAAATAGCTTATTGTGTTAGGTAAACGAAAGAAAGAAAATTCGCAGACTATTAAATGAATTTACATATTCCTAAATATGTATGTATATTCATGTGTGTGAAAGTGTTAAAACATTAAACGCCTTTAAACGAACGCAAACATGTTTCCGCTTAAACGCTTTGTTATACAAACGCTCGTTTTTGTGAAGGATTTTAACTATTTTTTTTATGTAACGCCGTGAGAAACAGTCATAGTAGACATACACTTACAAAGCAACTCATTACAATTGGCGGGTTGGTTAATATGCAGTGTGTCCAAATCCAACATATATTTGCAGCTACAATAAGCAAGGACATGTCACTTAACGTTTGGGTTAATTTTATAGGTACAACGTACTTAAATACACATAAAGTTAGGTACGTTATCTCACTAAATAAATTATTTAAATCTTAGTATCATCTTTCTATCTATAGAAAAAATTAAACCATTTTTTTGTCCTGGCTAACGTTGGCATGCGACATAGCGGCCTGTCTGATGCTAAACATTTCAAAGAATTTATTCAATATTTAATTTAAAGTATGTATATCAAACATAATGTCAAGATGCGCGCCCGGCTTGATCCAATGGCCCACGAAATTTTTTTTTTTTAATTTATTGAATGCAATGTACATACAAATAGGTTACAATAAATATATCTGCCAAACTGCTAAGCAGTTTGTCGGCAGCAGTTCTCACTTCTGTTACATAAATAACCTACTTACACTATTAGTTAGGTACGCTATTTAAATTAGTTAAGAAAATTTAATTTTTTTATTTAAATAGAACATCATCATCTATGGACACATTCAAAAGTATTTTAAGGACAAGTTACAAAAAGTTTCTGCTATGAAATATTGAACGCACCATATACAATATAAATTTTATCAGCTAGTTTGCAAAATAGTTCACATGTCGGCTACATTTACAAATACAATTGAACACGAAATGTCAAATATCATCAAACCTTTGCATTTGCCTACCTTTGCGGCAGATAGTACACAACAAGAGGCTATTACTTTTAATCTATTCATTGAAATGTTCATTTCTAACGAGTCTAAGCAAATAGCTCTTACGCACGTACTGCTTATGATGTACTACGTAAGTATCTGCGACGTAAATGTATAAAAAAACTGTGGATCGACGGCTTTTTGCCGTTACGCGTCAGTCACATTGCAATCTAATTGTCCGAGACCTACCCCAAGTGACGAACTTGCTGAACAATGATGCATTGTTGATAGCTATTTAGAGTGATTAATTAAAGTACAATTTTAAACGGACCATCATTGATGTAGTAAAAGGATATGTAATAATCTAATCATAATACAATGGATCCGGTTACGTATGGGCTAAAGATTAGACGACTTTGGTTCAGGTTAATAGGCAGATTTACTGTAGAAAGGTAGTAGATAGGTAGATAACCATAAGTTTCTAGCTGAACCAGTAATAGGTATGCGTTTTAAACCGGTAGTAGATTCATGATGCAACGATTTTTAAGTCTAAAAACATAACAATAAAGATGATGTTACATAACGTAATATTTTCGACAATGAACACACAACGACAACTACAGAAATTGCTTCCGGGGCGAAATTTGCGTCAGTTTTCCCAAACTGAAAACGATTTATAGGAATAGGTAAGGGGTAATCTACTGACAAATAAGGCTACCGCAACTATGTAGAATAGACTTATATTATCGTGCCTTCCCATATATGTATATTATAGGGCCAAATGTAGCCAACTCCCATTTTAAAGCATTTTTCTCACTCAAACCATATCTTCAATACTTAAAACACATTATTTACACCCAATAAGACATTTAAAGAATAACACAACCACAGATAAGCAAAACCAATAAAATCGACGAACAATATTACCGTTCATATTTTCTTCATCCCACTGAACCGCATCCCACGAGTATCGCTTTCAAAGACAACCCATCCCGCGGTGAAATTAATTTTTCAACCCAACGTCAGGCCACACAAAATAAATGGCGGGTACGCAACGCTCGGTGCCGCGTGTGAAACCGCAGATCGCACCGTGTAATAGCTCTATTGTTCCGAGTGCTTAATGTCCAATCAAGCCGATTGCTATAAACGACAAAACGGATGGAGGTGTTATTTTTTACGTCTAAGCGTTTGAGACGGCTGAATCAGTCTTATTTGCAAGTCGAAACGGTTTTCATTGGTCAAAATGTGTTTAGATTGTTAGCAGGTATTGTGGCTAATGATGATGGATATAAAAATTGTTTAGGTAGTTTACAAAACGTTGTTTTTCTTTGCGTTGCGATGTGAGATCTTAAACACACATGCTGTGCTGAGTACATGTTCGCTAGTTGTTCATGAAAGCTCCAATTGTTAACTCTAATGCTTCAGAAAACTTAGGAAATATTATGAATTCCACGGTGAAGTAAATAATCGATAAAATGTGTACTTTAACTGCATTATTGGAACTTTAACAAAAGCTTAAGTATTATTGGAATTTTACCATAAGCATGTAGGTATGAACTGAAATATGAGCATGTACAGTTCGTTATAATGTCCACAACGTTGTAATGTAGTCCCAAGATCCGTTAAGTAAATTACATCGCAATTATTTCCCAAGCTTCAAAAACAGAACCCATTCGATAGATTGTTTCTCGTTTCAATAACAAGAAGGAGAATTAAAAAAAAAAAGATTAACGCACGACTTACACCCAGGTTAATAAATATCGATCATGTCTCATACGAAGTGTATTTAATGCCGATACGATAATATCGCCAAAGCCGGAACGTCAATCAAGGGTTGCGTAAAAGTATTTGTATCAAATATTTTTAAGTGGCTGTATGTATGTACCCGGTGGGCATTTTAGGAACTAGTTCATGACCGTATAATCTTACACAAAGAAACAAATTGGAATCAGAAACATTATGATAAGAAGACGTAGAAGGAAACGATGTAGCTGAGCCCGTAACATTGTACGTAGACCAAGTTCTTTTGGTAATGTAAGAGATTATCCATTTCGCTTTTCCTTCTCCAAAGCTTCTTCGCATATCATTACAGCGATGGTAAAAAAAGTACTTGATACAAAGGATACAAAGAGATCCAATAACGAAATATTATGATGACCAATTAATAATTATGATTACACTTGAAACTTGTTAATACTAAAGCTATTCCTAATCCGACGTATCTTATTGCTATTCTAATTCATATAAATCGACTAACGAAAACCTTATTTACAGACACCATAATGACGTAAGATATAGTTGTAATAAAGATGAAATTTAATCTTTTCAATCCCAGCTTAGTGGACCATCAAACCGCTTCTAATTGCTATAAATATGAAGTGAAAAGATAAAATATGTACTAGACGTGAATATAAATAATGACCGGCCAGTCCGAGGTGACAAATCAAGTCATCATTAGCGTAAGTAACCACCTCAAGCAGACACGCGAGCGTATTTAATTCACAGCACTTAATTGTGGCTATTAAAAACATATTAAAAAGAAGTCGCGTTAGTAGGTAACCCCATAAGACTGTTATGTGTGATGTGTTAGGCGAATAGCTAGTTCAATCTTAGTTTTTAGTTCATATTGATTCAAACTTTTCCTTCCTACGTAACAGAATATCTGTCGGAAAAATTGAATAAGAAGCTTAGTTTGGGAGCATTATATAACGCATTTATAGCTTATTTTGTGATCAGAAATTATATTACCTACTATAAAACAAATTGCTTGATTTAATAGGTCCTATTAAAGTGTTCATGAAATTGTTTGATATCTAAATATAATCTCAATTTAGACTAAAACAAACGCTTAATATGCATGTTTTCAGATTTCTTGCAAATTTTTAGCCAAGTTTCACATATCCAGCCCAAGTAGGTACTGTAATACACATTCATGGTACATATATCCGAATGTATGATGTGTTTGTATATTGAACTTTATATTATGTTATATGTTTTGATCTATATCTTAATATAATGTTAATTTAAATATTAAGCTCGATTCTGAGTGGGAAGACTTTTTCGTTGATGCAATTCTAAAACTCCGCTGAGAAATCTCAAACACACGCACTGAAAATCTTGTAATACGTAAATAAATAGTTGTTTGTATTCAAATCACGTAAATATATCGGTCAGTAAGGCACAGTGAATGTCGAAAGCCAATGAAGCGTCGTACGTACCGTAGGGCAGGATATTAGCAAAGCGCCCGGTGGACGGAAAACGGTCGACTTATCTCCGCGATCGGGACGCGGGTATCTGCAGGTAATCTTGCGTTAAATGCTGTAATGGCACCATCAATCAGCCTTGCGAGCGATTGTTCGCATTTCGCTTTGGCCGACTTGTCTTATCGGATTCGAAACTTTTCTATTTGGTCCAGGCAGCAAACATTACATTTGATAGTAGATAACTCTGCTCGGAACAGGTTACTTTAGAATCGTTTTGGTTGCAAAGGCCTTTTCATATAGTTTTGAACTTAGAGACTGTTCTTCCATGTACTGAAGAACTGCACAATACTTCTTTCTTATCTTATGGATGGTCCTCTGAAGGATCGGAGCGTATATAGGTCCTATACAGAATGTGCATCCACGCTACATGTAATAATTATTTTTTAATTTACGTCAGCTATCAAATCAATGGTCGGCAAACGTGGCGTAGGTAAGTGTTGGATGAAACAAGGATCAAGGAAATTGGTGAACAATTGAAGAACCCTAAGTCTAGCAGTGGACTACGAGAGGCTGATACTGATGGTAGGACTAACTCGTTGTCCCAATGATTGAGCAGATGTGAAACTAAACGCATGACATTTCACGAATAAAGATTAAAAATCAAGTTTCACCCAATTAACATATTTTTAATACGCAACACATAGGGCTCTACCATTTCTCAAGACAGAAGAATGTGTCATTTGTGTAAGATTCGTCCTAGCCCTTTGATCCCACAATTGCGTGGGTTAATTATTACGCGACTCGCATTGACATTTGAACCTTCAAAGTAACGTTTTAATTATGATTCCACAAGCAGGTTTTTTTAAAGCAATGTATCCTTAATTTTCCTAAGTTGTGATAACCATAATCTGCTTTAAGACTTTTGTCAGATGAGATAAGTATGATCTCCATGGTCATGATATTCGATAATGGATAATGAAATTAACTTTAACCTAAAAATGTAAAACATAAATTTTTTCTTCTAATGAGATATGAAATTTATATGGTGATGCTTCTACTCGTACTAGGTTTATGTCTTCTTTTCAATGCACAATTACTATTGCAACCATAGGCGCAAAATTAGACAAAGCTGCTACAGTAGAACCTCGATAAGTTAAAATCCAAGGGAAACACATTTTTTTTTAAGTTATCGAGGTTTTAAGTTATTAAGGGTCTATGATATGGATAGGTTAATGTAGAGGTAGGTATGCAAAATTAGGGAATTCGGCAATTTTTCGTCTTTTACATTGAACATTTTGTCCTGATTCTAGTTTCTTTAAGATTTTAGCTTTTAATTTTTTAATGATGAACTTCTTTCCTTTTCAATCCAATTTTCACTGCTTCTATGGCTTTATCTCGTAGGTAATTTATCAGTGTATAAAAGTGTTGTAAGTTTTATTTTTCAACACATTTTAAGTCAGTAGGTTTCCAGGATAGTCTCAAAAACTTATGATCCAAGTAGGCCTAGTTGTCTTAAAGCAAACAATAAGTGACATTATGTATTGTTGAAGTTTACGTTAACAATTTAACACATGCAAGCTATAAATTCCGAAATCATTTGTTTGCACCTTCTTTCAAAATGACTCATTGACAAACAATTTTATGTTATAGAGGTTGTAGAAACATTTCTTTAAGTTACTGAGGCCAAAACAGGGATTATTTCTTTAAGTTATAGAGGTTGCGTATTTTAAGTTATAGAGGTTTTGTGCTCTGATGGGAAGGGATCATGTTATTTTTTGAAGTTATAGAGGTTTTTAAGTTACCGAGGTTTGAGTTATCGAGGTTCTACTGTATATCAAATACTAGCTGTGCTCGCGACTTCGTCCGCGTGGAATAGTTATTTTTTTCCCGTTTTTGTTACATTTTCCATTATTTCTTCGCTCCTAATAGTTGCAGCGTGATGTTATAAAGCCTTCCTCGATAAATGGTCTATTCAACACAAAAAGAATTTTTCAATTCGGACCAGTAGTTCCTGAGATTAGCGCGTTCAAACAAACAAACTCTTCAGCTTTATAATATTAGTTAAGATAGCACACCTATATTAACTCTTTGTAATGTAATTAATCTAAAGCATGCAAACTTAAGACAGGTCCCCAACACGCCAGTTACGTGCACAAACCGAACAGAATGCATTTAGTTATCAGACACATGTAACTAACTCGGTCTACAACCACTGTTTACATATCATCACTTGTTATTGTTACCTAACCCTCGTCCTAATTACCAAGTCCATAAACTAGTTTTTGATAGCCCACAATTTACGAGAAACAGTTTGTCAAGCAATTAATATATTGGATCAACACACTCGAAACTAGATCACATAATAGGCTAAGAGACCATTTACAAAATTGAGTTACGATGCACGGTACCGAGAAATGTGATTAATCATTTAAAATGCGAATTGATCGATGTAATGTATTCACGTGTTCAACTACATCAAACAATTTATCTTGTTCTAACTAGCTGATACAAAAGCACTTACGCAATGTATAATTTTTATTAATATGTATACGTGATTGCATTTAATTTAATATGCTCGTGTTTGAGGAAACTCATTGAACATTTAATGAACACTTGTAGATGGCAAGTTCCATAAACGGGGAATCGTTTATTTTTTTTATATGGATATATACTGCACTGAGTATTAGGAAAAGGGTACTGTAGCTATTCTTTGGTATATTAAACCTATCTATACGATATAACGAATATCATATCGTATGACATAACGATAATTTCTCTGCCGGGTGCAGCATGTTGCTAATTTCTAGATAAATACGACCAGATAACACATGCGCGATCTTTAGTTCTAATCTCTTATTTAAGGCAGACAATACTAACTTCATTATTATATGCTAAACGATAACAAAACATATACTAGGTAAAATGGTAAACCGTTTGCCGATGTTACAAAACGTACCGACCAGAAAATCAACACATCCGGGAATGCTTACAAAACTAGCCACTTAACCAATTAGACTAAAATAAAAAAGAAACTGGTAAAAAAAACCATTAATTAATTGCCCGTAGTATTGTTAATAGTGTTAATTTATTGTTTTGCATATAAATGATACATTATTATTACATTGCGATTTCACTAATATGTGCTTCATTATCATTAACAGTGCATTAATTTAGTAACAAATGATGAGTCGGACATTGCAATATGTTTTGAAATACTAACCATTAATATTATATGTTAGTGGAGAGTTGCTAGTTATTGCCAAACATAAAGTTTAAACTTTAATGTCGAAGAAAGCGTACGAGAATTTCTCCAATACTTCGCGAAAGCGAATCATTCAACGGAAAACTGGCTATCATGGGGCTGTGTATAGATATAAAGTTAGAAAAGTGGTAGACTAGAAAGGTTTCCATTCTATCCCGATATAGCCGAACTTCCAACCGTTGCCTAGTATATCAGTTGCTATACCTAGGTACGAATGACTAGTCATTCGTTCACCATAATATATGAAAAATAAACATACTCAAAAATATATATATACAGTATAATATAAACGTAACTATATTACAATTAACAATTGAACCTCGCTCTACATTTAACAAAGCTTGGCATATAGTATAGTATATCTACGTGTATATAAAAATGTGATATCAAAGCGCATATGTAGGTATCCATTTTAATTATTTATAATTTTAAATTGGTACTAACGTCAAGACGTCAAGTAATAAAGATAGAGACCACAATTGTAGAACTAAAAGCGGCAGAAACCAAGCATTTTATGATGATCACATAAAAAAATCCGATAGTGAAGTAATAAAAAACAGAGTTAATGTAAAATACACAACCAAATAAAAAGGTTAAAGCGAGCGAAGGGTACGAGTAAATATACAGTGCCAATAATATAGTTTCAAGCATTCACATAGAGCTCGTCGAATAAACAAGGGATCAAGTTCTCGCTTGAGGCCTTAAGCGCAGGCCACACCGCCAGCTGAAAGCGAGCGAAGGAAAGCTTAGGGAGAAGCCACACGGTGCGGTGTGGCGCCGCAGCGGATCGACAGATTGATATTACATTGCCGTTTCAACACTACGAGTAGATACGGAACTGAAGTGTCAAACCTCACCTACCCTAAGGTTGCCTGGAAGAGATCACTTAGAGCGATAAGGCCGCCTAATTGTACAACTAATGTCTATTTTATTTACTAGTTTTAAGTTGTATGGTGTATTGGTCTGGGTATGTTCTATGTATAATATGTATTTATTTACAAAAAAAATGTATCTAAGTAGTTTATCAGTTGTCTAGTACCCATAGTACAAGCTTCGGCTTAGTTTGGGGCTGGATGGCGCTGTGTGGCCCAGCGTGGCATGTCTGGGATTATTTATTTATTTTATAAATTATATTTATCTATCTCAATGCAATGCGTTTGGCATCTCCCTTGGCTCGTTAGTTTGTGGTATGAAAAGAGGTGAAAAGATGCCGTCCACCCGCTGACGGTGTGCCCTGCGCTTTATACCCCTCGCGACGTAACGAGGAGGCGAAGCGAAGCAGCGCGCAGCACGCGATGCGTACGCGCAGCGACCTTGCAAGGTCGCGAAACGGACCGCTGCACTTGCCACAACGCTGTGATCGCCAGTGAAGAGCGTACGGCATGACCTTGGGAATGCAGTAGTCATGTTAATAAATTACTGTAACTACAAATATGGCTGTCTCGTTTAAAGAATGAGCGCGGGCGGGTTGACTGGTATAAAAAACAAAGGTCCAAAGAAACTTAGTGTTATACCGTTTCTGATGGTCTAACGGATCACTCGGCGGAAAAAGGTCTGGGTCTGAATTCAGAGGTCCTAAAGATTGATTGACAAAAAACGGGCGATGACTTCGTGTTTCAAATAAAGAATGAGGAATAAACTAATTTAGGGTAAAGAACTTTACGCATCTTCCGAATGTCTTCAATGGTACTCATATACCTTAAAACTTTATTTATTAGCACTTATTTGCGCCAGGTTAAGTCCAAGTCACTCATTTATGATTACGAAGTTATGTTACAAAGAAGCATGTTAAGTGCTGACATTGAATGTTAGGTATCTATGATTGACAGCTGAACCAGATTCTATATTGATCAGATTACAGATCAAGACCCAATGGTCCAAATCTGAATCGACGCGACCAATCGTAACATCACTTTACCGTTCCTCGGTTAACTGGGGCTGCATTTATGCAAATTATTTTTAAATGCCAGCACGTTGCATCTTGAGTTCTTCACGTACACATTACTTTTTGCAGAAGGAATAAATTTTTATAAAATGTAAATTATGTACTTCACATTACAATTTTGAAGCCACTGCCTGTTGCTTCTTTAGCAAAGATAGTTGTTTATGTAGACTCATTTTAATGTAGGTACTATGACTTTGTGAATATAATACCCATTGGCCTTAGGAGAATAACTAAATTAATTGAACAATGGCCGCTAATCAACTACGTGATACAGAACTTTCAGAACCACGAGTATTACCGATTACCAACCCAGTATAAGATTATTCAGCTTCACGAAAACCATGTGGATGTTACAGGGTAGATCTCGAGTAATGTTTCGAACACTTAAACAACCACCGCATTTCCCTTCTGATTTGCAAATTTGGCAATCAAATGGGAGAATCTTATCACCACTATGGCAGTTAAAAAAATGTATGGCTTGCCTTCGATACACAAAAAAGAAGAATTGTGTTTTGGAGAAGAAGATAAAAAAAAACAAGACGATGAATAAACTGATAATGCATGTTACAAATTATTCCCATCGCCCTGTACCTAAGCGCGATAGGCAATGGACAGTGGCAGTACCGAACGAACAATAATTCCGAACAACATATTACTTTAACAAACAACAACCTTTGTTGTTCGTTACTTTAACGAACAACAAAAAACTCTAACAGAGCACCTGCGTCCGTTACTCTAGATAACAATCGTAAAGTCACACATAGCCAATAGCTAGCTACTAGAAATAGCTCGCTAAGTAGCAAAAAAAAGCACTACCGAGATAAAAATGATTTATCTAATCACGCCATCACATTCGTGTCGCTACCTGAACGTTTATGCGATCCCACAGAAGATAATGGCCACATGTCTACCAGCATCAGTTACAAAACTACAGACACGAGAATTCGCTAATTCACACCCTAGGCGTTGCCCAACCTGGCCATTGTCTGTCTAGCGCAGGCGGCATGTGGATTGGAATGTCAATTCTGTAGATTATGAATGCGAGGTCTTATATACAGGTATGATAAAGTTTATAAATAAACTTGAATTGTTTTTTTTTTTTAATTTATTTCATCATTGGATGATGTAAATTGCAAACAAATGCTAAATGGCAAATTATCAAATGGTCATATTGTACACCCAGTCGTAGAACAGGAAAAGTATTTTGTCTAAAGTCAGACTGATCAAGTATATTGAATGAATCTGAAACAGTTGTATCAAGTCTGACTGATAATGAGATTGCATCGGATATTTTCATAATTTCCATTGAGTCAAATGACCTGTCAATCTACTCAAATGACCTACGAACCATATCACTTCGAAAGCATCAAATTCAAATTCTAAGGTCGCACCTGGCTAACGTGGTCGACTAAGCCTCATCTTGTATTGGGTAGACTCTTGTCCTTCAATGGGGCAGTTGATTATCACTGATGTATAGAAGGAACAAAGGTTGTGACTGTAAGTATATCAATAATTGAAATATATCCATCATTTGCCTGCTCTAGACTTCCATATCTGGGGCTGGCGCAATATGTATTCATCCCTCGCCCTCTCCACACAGTCATACTCATTAAACATGAGTAAGGCCCGTATTCACAAACGATACTTATCTAAGGAGACCAGCAACGCTAAGTTAAGGGAGGCATTTATCAGTGCGTTGAACATGGCGAGCCTTTCAATTCATAAACAATACTTAAGCGGCACTTGAATAAGCAAACGCACAGCGTAAAATAGAGCCCCGTGATTGGTTCATTTGTTGTTGCACACTTCACTTCCTTGACTGACATTTGACATTTCATTTTTTATAACCTCAATCGGGCTCAACAAAATAGTGTCGGAAAAGTGAGAATTGGTTTTAGTTTGTGTTTTGTGGTGATTTTGCAGTAATTGTTGCGTCGATTTGTGGTCATAATGAATAAGGATATAATTACGCCAAACTCAACTATCAGGTTAGATGAATTCACTAATTAACATTCATTATGAAAACATTGTGTAGTACATAGTTTTAAAAATGCGTATACTTATATTACAGTTCCATGAAGCTGCCATGAGTTAAAGAAGAAGGCTTGGAAGGATCTCGCAGTGGCCTACAACTCGCAATCATGTGTCACAATGGCCCGCTTATCAGTTAAAAAGATGCTGGGAGAATATTAAAACCCTGAGGAAAAAAGAGCTTTCCCAAGAATCCCTCAGCATGAAACGTACTGGTTGAGGACCCCCAGAAGGCTTCACGGTGGATAATGTTGTATACATACAATTTGTCCATTCATAAATGTAATTGTAATTGACTCCAATTGGTACTAGAGAAAGAGTATGCCCAAAGATTTATTTTTTACATTTTACACTTTAAATTTACTAAAATAAAAACAAATAGGAGATAATGTTTCTAATTAATATATAAAATATATACTTATGTTTTATTTTGTAGATGATATGAAAGAAATCAATGAGAATGAGGTCCATTTACAACTAATATTTAAGAAACATTTCAAACCATTATGGGTATATTCTCCAGATGTTTCCCCTAAGTCGCGACCAACTGGACAGGCCTATGTCCAGCAGTGGACTGCTATAGGCTGAAGATGATGATTTCAAATCATACACTAGTAAGTAATATTTAAAATCTTACATTTAATTTAACTTGTCTTTAATATGTATTGAAATATTATTGTACATGTATGTATAATGGTGTTATGTATAATTTATTTAAGTGAATATTTATTGTATTATATATGTTTATAGTAGAATTATAATATTAGGTACTTGGTATATTTATGTATTTGTCTAGATGAGATCGCTATAAGGATAAGACCACCTAAAGTGTACTTTGGTTTGTCCGTAATGTATTTTCATGTAATGTGTGTTTTAGTGCAATAAAGAGTTTCTATCTATCTATCTATCTATCTTGTTCATACTGTGGCTGTGTGTACCTTCTACAAAATACATTATTGAGAGATTTTTAAGATTATAAATATTTGCTTTCAGGTAGTTTTGAGTGAGAATAAAATGCAACACAACAAATATGAAACATGACCAGGAGGTGCACCAGTTGAGAATGCAAAGAGAGAAGGTTTTGATTGCAAGACAATATAATTTATTAGAATATGAAGATATGATACATAATTTACAATTTGAAAAAGTGTTCTTGAAATTGAATTGTTAAAGATAGGTACAAACTGGAAAATAAAAACATTTACCTAATAATTTATGTTTTATTGAATACTAGCTGTGCCCGCGGCTTCGCCCGCGTTGCCCCTCATTTAGGGAAGTAGGGGGTTAGAAAGGGGCAAAAAGTAGCCTATGTTACTCTCCATTCCTTCAACTATCTCCACTTAAAAAAATCACGTCAATTCGTCGCTCCGCTCCGTTTTGCCGTGAAAGAAAGACAAACATACCGACAGACAGACACACTTTCCCATTTATAATATTAGTATGGATATTTGAAATAACTGAAAATATATTTCATGTACAGAATTATATTTAATTAATTAATTCTCTACAGATTTATTGTAAGTTTACATAAACTCAAACCTACTTGCAATAATACCTAATCAAAAGGATCTTTAAAATCCCGTATCACTTTTCTTATGTTTATTCTGCTTGCTCATTGATATAATTATCAAACTCTTCTTCATAATATTATCCATCGTTAGAACAATAACAACCTCAATTTAGCAAAACCAAAACTTTTACGTACAGAAACTGACCCTATGCGTTGCGTAAAATAGGTCGCTAGCTATTTTACCAATGCGTTCATTTTAAGAGACGCACAGGGCCGACCGCCCCTCAAGTGTCGTTTATGAATAGGTTTTAGGGTACCTGTGCGTCCACGCGCACTGTGAGACCTCACAGTATCGTTTGTGAATACGGGTGTAAGACTGGGTGGACGTTACGGTTGAAAATTCATCACTAATAAAAAAATATATAAGTTATAATAACGGTCCAAAAAACAATAGTCACTTAAACAACAACCAGTCCATATGTCTCAAGGTCTTCTCGGTCAACAATTTGACCATTTCCATATCGTTCATTACTCAGACATGATTAACTTCCGAATCGGAAACGCCAAGAGCTAATAAGACGCTTGGCATACTTTTATTATTGTGAGACAGTGACATTGTGGAGGTAATTTACTGTTAGATGCGGAACAGGCACTAGGCAAGGGTGCAGTGGTTATTATTGTGCAACATTGTTTATGTTTCTCAAATAATACCTATATAAGGGCTCGTTTAGAGCGGAATTCCGAATGTATATGACCGCCCTTAAGGAGACTATAGTCTTTTCGGGTCGTGGGAAGCGTCGCGTGATGTGGTACGTAGGCGAAAACTTTCCTCCATGAATGCCTCTTTTCAATGTATAAGAAAAACCAAGTATGTAAAGCTGATCTACATACTTTACCGCTTATAGAAACCAGAAAAGTGAAGATACCATAAATACGGACAAAACATCAATTGAATGTTTGCACTGGATGGGATCCGAATCCATGTACTTCAACTCCGAAGGCAGTCAGTAACAAACTGGACCAGTCCTTTATGTCTAAAAAAAGAAGACACTACCTCGTCAATAAAAATATTTCCAAACTCAGATCCAAATAAGATATATAGTTTCATTCTTGTAACTCTAAACGACTGCACCGTAATAGCATAATGTCATTATTTGTTGGAGCAAAAGATTATAATATTTTACTAACAAATACATCGTTAAGCCCAACTCGTGAGCAAAGCATGCCATTTTCTAAACAATACACTGGAGCCGAGAGAACAATGCCAAATCGTGTTGTAGGAAGTGAGTGCCCCACCCTCCGTAGGAGCATGTGCAGACCTTGCCCAATAGTGGATCTACGAAAGCGTGGCTTTGTTCTAGACAGCCTGTTACTAAATATAGCCAATGACTCATTATTGACTAGATCAGCCTGTGCTATGCATGTTATAAAAACAATAACGAGGAAAAGTCTGTAAATAGTTTAATAACTAAAAGTAAAGTAACGAGCGTATTCCTACTTAAAAGACCGGCAGCGACCCTAGAACTCGATTTGAGTTGCATTACATTTGGTCGTCTACTGCCTCTTGCATAAAAAAAAACTAAAAGTATTTGTTTGATCAAACAACGGAGTTTCGCATCATTATAATGAGAGAACAATTAAAAATAAAACAAATCTTCGTATATATTTATTACAGTTATTCGACCTTATTCCTTAGTTCCCAACCGCAAACCATGCTAATTCTAAATGAAAACATACAATTTCCAAGTACATATTAACAGGCGGCGAAGATGAAAAGTAATACTCATAAAGTAACGAAAATACTCCAAACCGCAGTTCTAATTCAACGTAAAACAATAACGGTCAAGTTATGAGTAGGCAAAACACACTACAAGCCTACAAACTCCAACAAAGAACGATCATATATACTGGATCATATAACTAAGCCATGCAAAATTAATGTGAATACCAAAACACAACAAAAGAACGCAATATTCATAAACATTATCAAGGTAATTTTATGGCCTGACCATAAGTTTCTGTGGTACTGCATCAAGAAAAAGGAATACTTGTTAATTGTATACCATTAATCGAAGCTACATCGCACGACAAAGGAATCTTGGAGGTGAAAAGATTAATATTTAATGCGAATTACTACTATTGCCGTTTTTTATCCACGACAGAACGCATATATATGCGTTTGGAGTGAGAGGATGTTTGTGCTATGCACACCAATGTTGCCATTTTTTTAAACTATAGTCAGATTTTGATGCTGTTTTTGGGTGATGGGTTTGAGTTTGATTGGCGCATGTCCTTAGATAGGTGTTACAGGGATAACTCGCCAGGGGGCGCTATGGTACACATTTGTTTAGGGCCATCTACAATTTTATTACGTAACACAAATTTCCTGCTCCTTGACCCTACCCCTACCCCCTCCTTGTCACAGGTGGTCTCTTTTAAGGGCCCTTTCTTCCTTGCACGTCACACTTTGTCCCCTACCCTTTACGTGTGACGTACCTATTTGGATGGCCCCATTGTGCAGTATGCGTGGGTTTTTTCAAAATGTTTAATTTTGTAAATAATCCATATTATATTTGCTTGGTCGGAACACAAGACATTAATTAAGGCTCCACCATGGCACGACAAAGGCCAGGCTTTCGTAACCTTGGTGTGCTGCGCGCGCGCCGGCTCCGTGATTCATGACGCGTTCTCAGATAATCGCTGACTAATCAGTCTAGATGACAGCGGCCATAGAAAATATCAATTTGTATATTCATTCCCTTATTAGCCCATGTCCAATCCAGGATACTGGCAATATAGGGCTATGATATGTCTGTCTAGGGTTTGTAGCCGTAGTCTCGGAACGAATCCGTATTCTGATAAATGAACGTAATCGAATATAATGTGAAACAGACATAATGAACTTTGTGAATTCCTGCATAGGTAGGTACAGACTATTTTTCTACATCTAAAACCTTTAGTGTAGAGTATGGAAGTCTATTCAATATCTCACTCAGTAGGCAAGACTGGTAGCTGTTGGTTAGTTTATTACATGTTCTTTGGTAGAATAAATTTTGTATCACTTCAGCGTCAAGTTGAAGTGGTCAGTTAGTTTACTCGTATAACTGAGAAACGACTCTTCTTTCAAAACTGATTACCAAATACAGACTTCTGTGTTTATATTTGCACGCACAAAAATCCGTTGGTTAACGGTAAATAAAAAACCAAATACCTGCTTCGTACCTACGTTTCCAACCAAGAACAGTGATATATTTTTTTGGAGCAATGCCATTCGAGTTCGTTAATTTCAAACTCACGATCTCTCACAACTGGAATCAATATTGAAATCTACGATTGTAAATTCTGTCCGCATCATTCGTGAAATAAGTATTCACCTGTTTACAAGAGAGATCTTGCGTAAAATTGGCAGCACAGAGTCTTAAAATTGGAACACAATTAGGACCCTGATCGCATACACCCGAAATAATTACGGGCCAATAAAAAGGTACAGTAACATTCTGCGCGTGCGCATGTCACGATTTCTAACCCAATTCACTGTGTCAACGACTCTCGTTCAACCTTGATATGTGGAAAATATTTCAACTGTACCTCACTCACGTACCAACGCGGTGTCCTATTTCTCAGGTGCCTCAGATCTTACATCATGTCCACTGCCCTTTTAAGGAGCGGGTAGGAATTCTTCGGAGAAACATGCCGATCTCAGTGTGACACAGTCAGGTATAATGCAAGCTTTGTATGTCTAGATGAATTCATTCATGCGGATTCTTGTCCTTAAACGTTCAGCAAAAACTGAACTTCGCACTTAATTAAAAAGATTAAAACGTTTAAGAACGCATGCTCGAAAACTAAAGTTAATTAAATGGTTACATGGCTTTAAACATTACGATGAGATATAAGATTCTTCTTTTCGGCCTGGTGCAGATCACTGCATATCATCCTAGCCTTCTTGGATTGATATCACTGGATATCAATCCAAGAAGGCCAGCCAACTATGCTAGAAATTCTAAAGTAGACAACAGTGTGCACAAACATAAGTGTGTTCCTAACTCTAACAAGTGTAAAACGTAAGTGTTTCCTAAGTTAGGAATCCTACCTCTCATATCATAATCCGATAGGTAAATTCGACACTGCCGGAGAGTGAGAAAACTCAGCAATCATTTCTAAAATAGAAAATATAATTTATGTGTCAGAAACGTGGAACAGACTTTACAAAGACATACGAACTCACTTCTCAGAACATTATAAAGTCCTACATTACAAGACAATATATAAATATTATATCTAACCTAAGTATAATATGTTCAATTGAAGGCAACACGACATTTCACAAAGAAACGACAAGTTCGGGAGACAGCATCAGGCCTGCATGCGTGCTAAGCCTTTGTCGGACAATCTTTGTGCGATTAAGCCTAATCAATGGTTCAGTCCCTTAGTCACAGCACCGGCTGACATAAATCATAAAGTATGTCAAAGTAAGTCATCAACCGACGTGGTCCGGCGGGTCCGATCCGTATCAGTCAGGGTCACAGGCGCAGACAGCGCCGAGTGAAGGGTTTCGCTATTTCGTTCACAATCCAAGCCAGTATGCGCCTGCGCTTATACAATTTACATGTTTGCTTCTGATGTTATATAGGCGGTTACACAATCTAGCCGCAACGACTGACGTGATTTGGAGTAGATGGATAAATGTCTGTAAAAAGCAGGACAACTTTTTGCTTATTCAACGTCTATATAACAACGCGATTAAATGTTAAACTACGAATATTGGCATTGTTACTACGTCAAATATATAACCAGTAAATGCTGTAACATATAATAATAACATCAGTCAACATGAATTTTGACTTTGAGAAGAGGGTATGAAATATCGATAGATTTATCGATAAATTAAACAAAAATGTATTTAAATCATGAAAAAGTTTGCTTTTGTATCAAGGCGAACAGTTTATCCATATTCGAAAAAATACATATTTTAAATTTTTGTTTATAAAAAATTTAAACAAATTAATTTATGCAGGTATAATATTTTGTCAACTTTTTATATGGTATCAAATTACAAAATAGTAGGAAAAGGTTTAAAAGTGAACCCCATAACATTTTCATTCATGTTCATAAGAACTTTGTCTGACTAAACTCCAAATGTAGTACTACGCAAAAATAACAGTCACCGACGTGGTCTTTTGGCTCTCGCCAAATTCTTGGTACTGCGAATTTCATATTCCGTTTCTCACCTCGATACCAGCCTAAATTAAATCATCATCATCATCATCAGCCCACATCAGTCCACTGCTGGACATAGGCCTCTCCCAATGCTCGCCACTTCGATCGGTCCCGGGCCTCTCGCATCCAGCACTTGCCAGCCGTCCTGCGCAAATCGTCACTCCACCTGGCCTGAGGGCGTCCTACACTACGTTTGCCGAGACGCGGTCTCCACTCAAGAACTCGTTTACCCCAACGGTTATCGGTTCTGCGGCTAATATGGCCAGCCCACTGCCACTTCAGCTTACTGATCCGGTGAGCTATGTCGGTAACTTTGGTTCTCTGCCGGATCACCTCATTTCGGATCCGATCTCGCAGAGAAACGCCGAGCATAGCCCTTTCCATAGCTCGCTGAGCGACCTTCACCTTGTGGACTAGCCGTACCGTGAGTGTCCACGTTTCGGCTCCGTATGTCATAACAGGTAGGACGCACTGATCGAAGACTTTCTTCTTTAGGCACTGTGGGATCGACGATGTGAAGACTCGACGAAGTTTCCCAAACGCTGCCCAGCCTAGCTGAATTCTCCTATTTATCTCGTCCTCAAATTAAATAAAGATAACAATATAAAATATATTAATATAAAATAAATAAATATTTATTTGCTAAAAATTTATTTAGGCCTACCTTCTAAACATCTTTTGCAATTACTGCAAGCAACATGTGGGGCCCACGGTTTGTCTACCTCTTTGAGTCTTCTAAAAACAGTTAATTGTTGTTTTGAGTTGTTTATCACATCAGTAGATGTTGTGTGACAATTACGCCAGGTTAATTTTTCCCGGTATTTTAAAAAAAAAGAATCTAACAGTCATGAGACTATTGAATACTTTATTTTAATATTATAACTCAAGAAAAAGGTTTTGTTATCATAATTACCACAAAAGCAAACTTTTTCAAAAATATGGGTGTTTTTTCTTTATTTTAAAGCATAGTGAATGGAAAAATAACAAAAGGAAGTTTAGGACAAAGAAATTTTTTTTTTATGTAGAGTTGTGTAATCGTATAATGCTTTTTTTACGTTATTTGCTTTTTCACCACTCAGTTATCAATTTCCTGGACTGAGTACTCTTGGATCAGTCATGTCATTATTCAATCGTCGAGTAAAGTTCATGAATTAATATCGCATGATTGATTGAGTCAAGATGTATTCAATAGGTAAACTAAATTTGAATGACGTCCATATGCATTTCTTTACTTATCGGTTTTATAAACGTTTTCTTTCCATTGGAAAATCAGATCTCAAAATTATCAGACCCTGTTACTTTATAGTAATAGCCAACCTTCGAATAAGAGATGTGAGAAGCAAAAAATATACAGAAATGTGTAATGAAATGTCTTGTACAGGAACTATTACAAGTAATTGATACATGTCACAAACGATTAGACTAAAGTTTCATCTTGCAGAATGGTGTGCGTAGTCACGGAGACAGTTCGCAGACAAAGAAAAGACATCACCATCGCCGTATAATGCAACATTTCCAATACTCATTGTCTCGCAACGAGTTTTCAAAGGGTGGTCCATGAATAAAAGTGAAATTGTTCACTTTCGCTACAACAATAGATCGTCTCTCTCGAGTATGAGTGACACTTGCACATATGAATGTTCATTCATTACGTTGTTTCACTGCTATGGCGAATAAATTTAGGATTTTATATTCGAAGAAATTTTCAGAAAGAAACTTTCTTTAATAGATTTTGTTGTAATTACTCTGTCCAACAGTTTTAATGTAAAAGAAATAGGTGTAAACATTGATAACTTTTTACAACTGTGGACGAATAAGAATTACGTAGAATCTAATAGGGATCTTATATTTTCAAAACAGAGAAACGAAGCTAACGTTTAAAAAATTGCTTGAATACATTTATTGTAGGTTGATGCGTTGGAAATACTCAAAATACCAATGGACCACATTGGGAACTCACACCAACCCACACGCACATCATCATCATCATCATCAGCCTTTTACAGTCCACTGCTGGACATAAGCCTCTCCAGTTGTTCGCCACTTAGAGCAAACATCTGGAGGATATACCCATAATCGCCACGCTGGGCAGGCGGGTTGGCGATCGCAGGGCGTAGCTTCTTGCTCCGGTGACGCTGCTGCCCGTCACCGGTCTTTAGTATTCAGCTACGCCTTCAATTGTGATGGTTATACCGCCACCAGTCGGTTGCCAGCGCCTCGTTTGTTATTCGGCAGGATGCACCAAGGGCAGGTGAGGTTGGCTTGGAGCGAAAAGATGATAGGCCGCTCCCTTACATCCCACGCACATATTCTACTAAATAACATTTCGGTCGTTAAAATGTAAACAAATCATATACGGAATGTGGATAATTATTGCAAATTAATATGAAACATATACGCCGTACACATTGTCAAACAACTAATCTGGTTTAAATGGTAACGCAGCGTGGGCGAAGTCGATTTATTAATTGTCAGCGATCCTAGTGTTTAAACCAGTTTAACAAGGAATGTTGTTGCCTCATAAAATCGGGGTACATCTAATAATCTGTGCATTAGGACAACATAACAAATTTTTGTTTTTATAACATAAACTTTTATGGGCGACATAAAAAGTCTCATTGGATATTTGCAAAGTCATGTTAGGTCAAGTTGTATCTGCATTATTTGCGATACCAAGTATCAAACGTGTCTGTCATTAGTAATGACAGACAGTAATGACTCATTACAATTATAAATTAGTACATCAGAACTTGGCAGGACAGAACCACAAAAAATACCTGATTTTTTAGGCTGCGCAGGTGTTTTGGCGATCGCAGGGCGTAGCTTCTCGGGCCAGTAAAGCTGCTGCCCGTTATCGGTCTGTGGTATTTAGCTTTGCCTTCAATTTTGATGGTTATACCGCTACCAGTCGGTTGCCAGCGCCTCGTTTGTTATTCGGGAGGATGCACCACGGCAGGTGAGGCTGGCTTGGAACGAAATGATGATAGGCCGCTCCCTTACATCTAATGATTACATTCCATTCCATCAGATTTGTGTGTACAGTGCACCTGTGATGTCTCATAAATTCATGCACGAAAATATCCTCCGCTCATTTGGTGCGATACCAATCTGCAACTGTACATGTGCTGCGTATTTGGCAGTCGTAAACATCCAGTCTGGTTTATCTGCCTGCCATGTCAGACGTTGCACTGCATCGCATTGCGTTGCGTTGCGTTAGCGCCATTTGTACCGTGTCAGTGCCGACAGGTGCAACTTGTCGCATGTCACACGGCCCATTCAGCGGCAGATTAAGTGTTTACACTTGCTCTTGCACGGGCCACTTTCACGTGGGCCGTTGCGAGATGACGCTGTTCACAATGGGACCAGTTCCTCAATTAATGAAGCCGAGCATTGTATCCCAATTGGTGGCTCCGAGCTTTAATGCAAGGAGGATGAGGGCTGAACCAGCCGTGGCCAAAAAGCATAGGGTGTTAATTTTATGCTAACCTCAGATGTACGAAATCAACAAATTCTATTTCAACGAGTGTTCAATACTTTAACATAAGAGCAAGCTCTAGTTACTGGTACTCGTATTATGATTACTGTTGAAAAGCCTATAATTTATTATTGTACGAGTAATGACGGATATAAAATCCTTTAAAATTATGATAATATCATTCTGAAACCCTTTACTATTCTTCTACGTAAAAAGTTTGTTGTAAGGCATTTTTGGACAGGATACGCGTTTTCTTTATTTTGAAATGAATAATGCAGCCTTCTTCGGAATTCCCAAGAATGCTGATTTTTGTAGCAACAAACAACTTAAATGTTTTACTTTTGGAACACGTATCAGTTATCTGAACCGCTATGTTAGATACAATACAGATAAATAAAATGAAATGTAGCTGTTAATTGGCTATAAAATTCTCCAATAAACTTGTATCAAAACCAATTAAATCCTTAATAAACGATGATTGGATTTCAATCCTTTATTGTCTATGAATGCTATAAATAATAAATAAACTATAAAATATTAATTAATTTTGATAATAATTGCATGATGTATCTCAGTAGCGTAAACGGATTATTTTAATTAGACTCGAACGGAGAATAACAATTATCGAAAAAAAAGTATATTTTAAGATACCAATGATACCATTGAAATCGAACACGATTATAATCAGAACGTTTTCGTTAGAATCGTAGTCAAAAAGTATGTAAAGGTGTATACTATCCTAACTGTATGACAAACTGTACTGAAGCCTACAAAACGTTCCAAATGTTTTAAATCTTTATCGAGTCAATTGACATATTGTTGTTATAAATACCTAAAGATAAAAGTTTTCATTTGAACCTTGAGATGAAATTCGTAATCGCAATCAGTCTGTTAAAGAGCTAATTCAAATTTCTCGCGACTGGGTTGCAAATCCATTAAATCTCAAGCACATCTTAATCTTACATTCATACAGTCGTCTCACAGAGTGGCACTAGCGGGAGTAAAGATCAAGCGCATTGACCGGCGCGGCAGACGTTCGCTTCTAAATCGGCGATCGCTTAGAAGGCTGACCGGCGCGGGCGCATCGCGCGGTCAAGTTCACGGGCCGCCCGACGCTCCACGCGCCGCATCCGATGATGCCGATTGGGCAATCGGCCTTTGAATCTGGCCGGAGATCGAGTTACGTTTTAGATGGGATTTCTGCATTGCGTGTTGTAGGAGCTTCGCCTAATATTGCGAGGTGTTTGATCTCTACAAATGTAAAATTAACATTATGCATTATCATAGAGTTATCCATCGTCTTTTCATTCAGTTAATAAATCTATGTATGTAAATTAATCCATGAAAGTTTCAGAACGACTCCGCTTATTAGCGGATTCTTTCTATGTTGCTTTCAGGACAGTGTTTGAAGTATAGACAGTCGTAATGGTTATATCTATCAGTAAAATGCGTAAATAAGGGACATCAACTAGGAAATTATTATAATATAGAACATAAAATAGTGTTGGCACCACTTTAGACAAACTTAGGATAGCAATAATAAACTAAATATTATGTTGGCACCACAAATTGATAACTAGCAAACATAAAAACATATTATCATTCTTTTGATCTGTTTAGAAAAAATATTAAATTTTATTTTCCCTAAAGATACATAATCCAATATCAAAACAAACTCCCCACACCAAAACATCAACACCATATTTTATTCATTAACAGTCGATTTTCAAAACAAAAGTAGTCCCAACCAAATTAGATCATAATCCATAAGACCGGTGAGGTAATTCGCAACACTAATGAATATGCATAGAGTATTGCACTCAAGTCGTCACTGACTCACACGCACGCAAGTTGAGTAAATTAGTAAAAATAGCACTTCATACAAGACCGTGCCTTAAATAGCAGCGAGTATTGTCGGGACAGGCTTCAACTTATTTGGTCAAATTGTAATGACTACGAACAGTAAACACGTGAGTGGTAACACGAGATACGTAGTTGTTATCTTAGAATACATAGTAAACGTAATAAAGCGTGGAAAAATTGTACACATCTGATATTTTTAATGCTACAGTATTTGTGTTTTGATATGATATGATAAATAAAATATTTGCATAAGTGGTATTTATGTTTGCTATTCCGATGGAATTCACAATAGGTTTTAGAACGATTTGTTTTTCATAGTCAATCGTGATATAATTGAAGTATTAGTCAATAATCTGTTGTGCATATGACTTTACTGTCTTATAGACATGTATGTATAATTCTATATCTACAATAACACTCACATACACTATCGATGCTTAAAAACATCGATTTAAAAAAAAACTCTAAAATAAATACATGGTAAAAACTCCTTCAGTAAATAAATCCTTTCAATGATTATCATGCCCGGATACCATTCATAAGCGACAATATTAGTAATAGGGAAGAGCATTGAACCATAGAATGATGGCAAAAAAACTTTTATTACGATAACAAACTTGTGTTGATGTGTGAGAAAGCCTTATATGGATACTTGGCTCACTAACTGAAGATACTCGTATAAGAACGCAAACAATCTGCTAGGTTTCTAAAATCACTTAGAAATTAAAGGAAAAAACCAAGCGATAATAGATCAATCGGTAATTATATTATGATAATGCGAGCCATGTTACATATAAGCGACATCGTGTAAAATTGTAATTAAATCCTGTTTTACACTTGTTGTCTCCGACAAGTGGTCGACTATAACATGACGTATCTATAAAATAGGACTGCCATGCGTCCTGATTTTTCTGGATTTGTCCTGGTCTAGTTGCCAATAACCGGGTAAAGAGTCCTTAGGCCGGCGAAGGAGCGAAGCAGGAAAGCGGTGGCGAAGTAAGAATCCACCAATAAAATCGTGCTCGAATAAAAGCGGCGATGCAAACCTATTTGTTGATTTTACCGCGCTCATGGTCTAGTCCTACCTAAGTGTAGTCCGGATCTTATATGGCCGTGTATTGTTATATGTGTATTTTTACCTTGTGTTTGATTTTACCCAAAACATTTTGGGTTCGTTTTGGTTGCAATTACTAAAATCTACAGCTGCCTATTAGAAATGGCATCCCCACACAAACAGCTACACATCTCTCGCACTTCACAGTCACGTAACAGTTACGCACGGCTAAGCGTGTAACGGCGATCGTAAATCGCGCGGCTCATCTCGGCTCATCCTGGCGAGGTCACGCGGCAAGTTCGCGGAGTGCAACCCGAGTGACCGGTGCGACCTTGCCCGACCTCTCGCGTGACCTGTAAGGTCACCTGGTTTCCGCGACGCGTCCAGGTTCCGACATTGAAAAGAAAGTGGACTTTCAGGGTTTGTTCGGATGATAAGCGTTCAACGCGCGTTTTGATAGCGCGCGTTTACAACTACATACCATCTACATACATTTTTGTTCAGGCCGTCCACATGTCATCATAGGGACGGGATCAAATAGACGGGATAAATGTAAAATGTTTTTCTAAAGGGTGGTTAACCTACATTCCGTGGAAATTCACTCGCTTTCCACAAACATATTTGAAAACTATCATCAATGTGAAAGTTCTTTGGATGGATATATGAAAATATATCTTCACGCGGAAACTACTGAGCAGGTTTTAATGAAATTCTACAGTAATAATAGCTCATACATCAAATTAATACATAAGCTAAACATTTTTATAATTTGCACATATCACTTATATTCACGCATGCAAACCCAGTTTCAAATATTTTAGTAATTGCTAATGTTTGTATCTACAAACCACAGTCGTGGAATTTCGAAAGGATGGTCTGCTACCGTGGGTACATGTAGTAGATAAGGTAATCAATCTTAAGGTAAACTTTATCGCAAGTATTTGTTTATGGATATGCATTAAGACTCCAGTAATTAATGTTTCTGGGAATTGGAAAAGGAAAAATGTATGATCAAGATGATTTTAATGGAAATCTATCTACCTAAATATAAATATGGATCTTCTTAACTCTGGTCTAATGTTTTATGTAGATATTGGCTATTACAACAGTTATTATTATTACCAGTAAATCTGTTTGCAGAAAATAAATTGTCTTATTGTTATGACAAGGTTTATTTATGTAACATAAAAATTACAAAAAATATTTGACCTATTTCCAAATACACGCCGAAACTCTGTAGGTAAGTACGGCGGGTCAGGAAGTAGCAAATAAGAACTTATAAATAAACAATCTGATATTGATTAATTGATGTACTCCTTACCTAATTGATATGATAGACAAGATTAATAGTACTCCAACATGATACAAAAAGTGAAAATTGATGTCCATTTGTTTTTGTCATACTCTCATGACCGTCAACTTATGACCCGGACAGAGACTAAGTAGGCACTTTATCGGCTATATTAGATTGCAGAATATGCTACTTATAGCGGTCAGTCAATGCGGTTTCAGTGTTAAAGATGTAACTAAACATCAAACGCAGTAGTGCAAGCAGTTCAATTTGGACGTCAATACAATTGAAATAAGGATTATAGTTGTATAAAGTTGTGGTAAAGAGGTAACTACTGCATTATTATTACGAAACGCCCTTCAGTGAGTGGCTGAAATGTTGGTTAATAAAATCTACACTAATATTATAAAGACGAAAGATTTATTTTTTGTGTGAGTTCATGTTTGTAATGAATAAACTCAAAAAGTACTGTGCCGATTTTAAAAACTCTTTCACCATTGGAAAGCTACATTCACCCTGGGTAACAAAGGTATATTATTGCTAAAAAAAAGATAATTGAGCCTTACTAAAACGCCAATAAAGAAACTCAATGAAATTTTAATCTGAAAAAAATTATTCAAACATTATAAACATAAAATAATTCAGTCTCTAAATAATGTATTAAAATTAACAACGAACATATTTTGACGTAAATACAAAGTCATATTAAGAGATTTTGTAAGTGTAATACTCGCAGTATGATGAGCCATGTCCCATAAATGACCCAAATACTGCGATGACCCGGGTCACAGAGGCCAACACGCCACTTGTTGGACATTTGTGCCACATCTGTCTCAATGTCATTGAAACACTTTCTTCGACCTTGGGACACATTTGGGACAAGCGTGACCGGTTTTAATCTTTGAAATATTACACTCTCTAGTCGATCATCAATATAAACTTGTAAAGTGATTTCTTGTCTGCTTCCAACTACAGATATCTACCTCTTTTTTTTTTAAAGAGGATAATACTAGAGGCATGGATGTGCGGGATGTGTCCCTGGCATTGCTAATGTCCATGAACGACGGTTACTGTTTAACATTGGACAGACCGCTGGACCGTCCACCATCTCTCTATATTTTGTTTTTTTATAGTAGCTCGACATAATGGCTTACCTACGCCTGATGGAAAGCGAAAGAGAAGCCCAGGTCAACGTGACAACGGGCAAGTAACTGGTCGGTTACCTGTCAGTCACCACCGCCATGCCGACCCAGCCCTAACCCCAAACGAGCTCCGGAAACTCTACTTACGGGTAGAAATACGACCGAGAGGTCATTTGGCTGTAGTATTCTATAGGGTGGAGGTCCTTCCAAGGATGGGCTGCTCAATTCGAGCGAAGATTCGCTATGCCCTACCTCTTTTAAAAGATTTAATTGTGAATTACTATGAAAAATATTTGCTTTCGTCATTGTGTCTACATTTATCGTAAAATAAAAGATTGCATTATAATTATCATTTTAAAAAAACGGAATGCGTTTGCACAACCTGTAAATAAAGACAACATTGTAAAATGAAAATTAGCTGCATAATAAATTAATTTATTTATGGCTAAATTATGTCATTCATATAAGTATTATTACGCACCACATAACAAAGTTATAATGAACACATATTACTTAATTAATTGAGACTATTAAACAGTAAACTGGACAAATGTCTTTTATATGTATATCATGTAATAAAATTGGACAAGAAGCGACGCAATGTTGATTTAAATTAATTATGGTTAAGAAACATAAATGGCTTATAACAATTTTTACAACTAATTTGAAGCGTTCAATCTTTTTGTAAGTACTTAGTATATTTTTGCGTGTTACTGTTTTTATGGACTTCAAAAGCATGTAATTGCCTGGTTACCTAGATATCGCCTTCACTTCTATAAATATCTACTAGGAGGAAAAGCTAGACATGACATCAGAAAATCTAATCAAAATACATAAAGTAGGTATATAAGCACAGAAAATTTTATACATCTATTCTAGATCTTTCGATATGTTAACATGATGAAAATGTAAGCAAATCTAAAAGCATATTAAGTGCAAGTCATTTACCAGGTTACGTAGCTATGCTAATTGAATGATTGTTTATATGCATGTAGGTATACAAAGTGCCATTTAATTTTAAAGAGTATGTATAATGCAACTTTATCTATTCATAACAGATCAATGCAAACATTAAAGCTTTGATTTGACATTTTCAAATTTATTTTTATTTTCATCGATGCTACACAGCCCTGCCATCGAACACGAAAAGCTTAAGAAGATATAGTGTGTAGCGCGTCGCGTGTCTTGGTAAGGACGCTACGCCTTAAACACCTACAGACTTCACTGTATGTTTATGTTTCTAAAGTCCACTTTGCGTAACACGCGTCGCCTAAAGCACACCTAAAGTGACGCGTCACGGATCCTTATACAAATATATAGATAGATAGATATTCTTTTTTGCACACCAAACAATTGACTTAAAACTATGTACAGTAGACATTTTGCTGTAGAATATAGGCGGCCTTATCGCTATAAGCGATCTCTTCCAGACAATCTTAGGGTAGAGGATAGTTACAAAAGAAGAGGTTAGGTGGATATTTGACATTCAGTCAAACACACAAATCAATACTTGTGTCATCATACACGATAAAAATCATAATGAAAAGTTCCAAAAATCGGTACTCTATGGCTACTCGTACATTAATCCTATACACATTACTACGGTCAAAATTATAACGGACCTTGGTGGGCATATGAATGGGCGGGGCATACTGAACTTCCGGTATAGTGAAATGAGGTGAAGGATAAACGGACAGTGACTGTATTGCTATTCAACAGCCTGACTCCAAGATATTTATATGCTAGTAGTACAACAACCACTCAAGGAATATTACAAACACAATACAATAGAATCTGGTTGTTTGTCATTAGTCGAAAGCTTCGATTAGATTTTTTTAAATACAAATAGTATATGTACCTCATATAGTCATATATTTGGTTTTATACGTAGCGGATCATATGAATTCCTTCCTAATATTTAATATTCTACGTCATTTATTATTTAGAACCTAATAAAATATGAATAATTAAGAATACAACTAAATCAAAGTCCAAATATACGTCCTTGTACTTAATTTCAAAACACAAAAATATACAAAAGCACATGCCGAGCTCGTAAAAAAACAATAACCAATTAACATAATAGTAAACGATAGCTAATTAGCATTATAAAATACACAATATCAAACTCTCTGGTCCGTATTCGGATTTTCAAGAATGAGGAGTTTACGAAAATGGTACAGGACAGTGGTTCTCAAATGTAGAAATAATAACATTAACATCACTAATGCTGGGGCCACACTACCGTTTAACGTCAATGGCCATTATCTCGATAATTATTCCGATAATTTTTTTCGCATTAAAAGTGGGTGGCTACACTTCAACGGTCAACGTGAATGCTCATTATTGGCGATGAATACGGCGTTTAATTTATTTTATTTTTTTTATTTGTCGGTGTATTAATATTTCTTCAACAGTTGTTTGAAAAGGTAATATTTCCATTATTCGGCGCCAAGCATCACTTTGCGTTCCACGGTTCTTGAAATTTCTGAGTTTCGGATCCCACAAACATGGTTCTGTTTGCAGAATCTCGAGAAAAGTAATTATTTTCTCGTTACTCCACTCCGTCGCCATAGTACGTATTCCAAGACAAAAACGTGCGATTTTGAGGTAAATCCGTTGTAAAAAACAAATACGTCCGCTCCCGTTGCGCTCTCGACACACACTGACAATACGTAGTGTGGCCGTTTCATCGCATCAATTCTCGCGTTAATCTCTTTGATGTACCGCCACTTGAGCTATCGCCTAACGCCAAATGGCATTGTTAATGCCATTGTAAAATTATCCCGTTAAGTTGTGGCTACACCTATGGTTAACGTCCATTATCGCGATAATTAATGGCATTTCTCGTTAGTATGGCCCGAGCATAAATGAGAACTTTGAACACGGATTCAGGTTCAAAGCGAATTGACTCTTTCCTAGTGCGGACTAAAGCGATTAAATAGGCCTGTTGCCGTAAAAAATGTAATTAGTCTGTCTTTTAGATTGTTCAAAAATAAAAGACACGTATTTTTTCATTCGTAAATTAGACCACAAATGATAAAGATATAGCCCATTCAAATAACGCGTGACGTCAAAGAGTGGGAGCTTTATCGCCACTTAGTGACGTCAAAAACACCCACTCCTAAATTTTGATGCTATTTAAGCAGAAAGTGAATAAAATAGGCTCTATCCGACAAAGCGTGCTTCATCCTAGGCCGCATCTTTGCTTACCACCAGGTAAGATAGCTCCAAACGATTACCTAGTGAGTAAGGAAAAGACGGATTTAAGTCGTTGTACTTTCTTAAACGATGTTCACAAGAGTCCGACAATTTGACAATAGATAGGTATTGATACGATGGGATGTAAGGGAGCGGCCTGTCATCTTTTCGCTCCAAGCCAACCTCACCTGCCCGTGGTGCATCCTGCCGAATAACAAACGAGGCGCTGGCTACTGACTGGTGGCGGTATAACCATTACAATTGAAGGCCTAGCTAAATACTAAAGACCGGTGACGGGCAGCAGCGTCACCGGAGCAAGAAGCTACGCCCTGCGATCGCCAACCCGCCTGCCCAGCGTGGCGATTATGGGTATATCCTCCAGATGTTTGCTCTAAGTGGCGAACAACTGGAGAGGCCTATGTCCAGCAGTGGACTGTAATAGGCTGATGATGATACGATTATAATACCCTATTAAATAAAAGAGCTGTTTACAATGTGTGTTCAGCCCCGTGTTAGCTAAAAAGTAAGAAGTGTGGAAATGAAAAGTTTGAGAGCTTGTAAGAATTTGGCAAACAAAGCATTTACATGCAAATGGTCATCAGATTAATGTCAAACAGCTAACCCATTGTTCGGGTCGGCCAGCCGAGCATGTAACGTATGGCAATGACCTCGGGTGTCACACACCATTTGGTGTATTGGAACTATTAGATCACATTCATTAGGGTTGTCTAAACCGATCTTAATCTGAGACATAAACTTAAGATAACTTTGTTTGTTTGATCATCAAGTGGCAAGAGACCGATGGTGGTTAGCTAGATGGTTAGCATTAAAAATAATTTAGGTTTTTTTTTTTTTTTCAGACACACAGTAATAGGTATAAGAATGACAGGAGAAAATGTCATCGTGAAAAGATTTCACTATGAAAGACGTAAAGAAACAGAAGTCGACAACATGAAACTAAACGCATCTATGGGGATTGCAGACCAAGAGCTAAGCTATGTTAGTACGAGTAGAGCTAAGCTTGCGTAGCTGACGCTACTATCCATATTGTTCGCATACTTTGCGGTCTGCACACTCGTGCTTATGACTTATGAAGATATTTAAGATTTTATTGACGGGACTCGAAACGCGACATTTAACCTTATTTACTTACCGAATGACGTTTCGGCAGTGTTGCAACAACCGTGGTCACACAACCAGACTCGTCATCTTGTATAGGGCCTTTACCACATAGCGAGCTGGTGTGGCCCATTTTTAATCACACACAAAGGGCCCAGCTAAGCACGACCGCAGTATCAACCCTAATCTAACAGAGGCAAGAGAGCGAGATCACAATCTCCGACATTGACTGATATGTCTTTAATGTATTTTTAATTTAATCACACGTTACATTCCGCACTACATTTCCGTGCAGCGAAGCATTAAACTCGCCTATTATACAATGCACTATGACCTTGGAGCCAGTTTTCTATTTTTAGTTACTTATTTATTTGTTTACAATGCACGCCTAATCGTGGTCTTATAATTTAGGCCTTTTGAAATGGTATTCAAGATTGAATGGAGAAGATTGAGACGTCTACTGCCGAAACTTTTTATCGGAATCCCAAGACTCAGTTTGTGTCACTGAGCCATAGGAGTATGTCGGAAAAAAAATTAAAATAAGAAAAAGATCTGTTCTAAAGATCACGGATTTCATTGGATGTAAAATATGACCCTTACCCTTCAAGGTGTTTTTTTATTCGCTAACATGTGCTACATACTAAAATAATAAATGGTAAATCTAATGCTCTGTCTACCATGTTTCTACTACATAAACCAATGTTCTCAAAAAACTAAAAGAAAACAATAACTTGTTGGTAGTATCGGACAGTATCAATGACGAAAAAAACATAAAAGTACAGACAAAAGGCATAAAAAGTCAAAGCTAGAAAAACGCAGAAATCGACATAAACATAGCAACGGATCTAGTCACGAGTTCGCCGCAAATCTTCGTCGAGAAAAAACTAATTACAATAAACATGGAGCGAGCGCGGTTTTCCCCTTCGCCGAGAAAAAATACACCATTGCAAATGCTTATTACAACTAATATATCATATATCTACATTCCGATATAGCGGCACCGTAACATATCACTAGCAACGTTTGATAGTAAAATAAATCAGTTGCACCCACTAATTTATTTTGGTGTTGGGGAAAATGCGTTGTCTATCCCATTCACGCAAGGGAATAGAGGGGTACATCGGAATCACGTTGCCCTCGAAACGGGAGGTCGACACTCTGCCTTATGAGGCACCATCAAGAAGGAATAAGGCAAGAAATACACACTAAAACCCCAGCTCTTCCTGCCATGGGACCGATGTTCCAGAAATTTTCAGGAAATTTATTCAACGGAGACGTTCAAGAATTTTTCTGTAATATAAACCCGAAAGAGATATAGAATATCTCGACCGGAGATAATTCTAAAAGTACATATCTTAAATTGATCCAATCTTGAACCTACGGATTATCCGCGCTTTTGGCGACAACTACATACACAACGCGCCAAAGAGGTCGTCAATAAAAGTTGCTAAACTGAGAGGTACCGTAGACGTTAAAGTAATGCGAAGAAGACCATCTTGTGACACCTTCTTAAGTTAGTTGTCGGTCAACGAGCCATATAGACTTGTTGATTAAAACAAAAACAAATGCATAAGCGCTGATTTGTCCCCGTCAACCAGTGACATGAGGTCACGAGCTTGACAGTTAATGTAACAAATAAACCTTAACCGGATCTTTAAAATCTAACGCAGTAACTTAAATCTAAACAAAAACGGCGCTAGTGGACCCACGGCTGACATTTTCATAATTCTTAATTGGGATTTCCGAGTTATTGAATTGATTGAACATCATCACTAATGGGGCGAGCAATCAAATTAAAACATAATTCATACAAGAATTTGGCACATGTATGTTGAAAGCCGGAACAATTTACCAATTTTCTAAACATAGACTTGTTAAATACTTGTATAAATTCTTATGACAAGATTTTTATGGAAAACAAGATGTATGAGTAATGTTGTCACCGCTATCCTTGGTATAGGAAATTGCGATGCAATTTATTTGGAGATCACCTATTTATAGAAATAGCATAGTTTTCTGTTGCTATCTGAATTCTAGCTCAGCACAACACAACATTCTACAGCATAAAATTTTACAATAAATGGATATTATATTGTTTGTCAAATACCTATATTTCTTCGCCTATTGTTCTTATGCTAAAACAAATAAAGTAATAAAATCATCATCACAAAGTATTTCCAAGTAAAAAGTACAAAATACAATCACAACTGGACCGGTTACACAAATACAATTTTCCAAGATATCTATTGCGGAGCATAACTCGGCATTAGACGAGTAATGTAACAGACCGGGAAACGGCTCCGTCGCATTTACCCCGTGATTACATGTTGAAATGTGACGCGGACTAGACATGCAAGATAATAAAAATTAGACGGATAAATGTTGGATTTGTGACCACAGGTGACGTTTACAATATGCTGTAATGGGGAGATTTTTTGGTTGCCTAGCATTGTTTAAGAACCCTAAGGTTATATGAAAGAGATCGTTTATAGCGATAAGGCCGTCTAAATTGTGCAACAAGTGTCTATTATATCTAGTTGTAAGTCAATTGTGTGATGCGCAATAAAGAATCTGTCTAAAAACTAATATTGAATACTCTAAAAAGTGCAATTGCAATGAATAACCGTTTAGATCTTTCCTGTGTTTGTGAATGTTTACTGAATGATTTACATACGAAAAAAATATCTTCAGAGTTTGAATGATTTGCTACAAAGTTATTCAGCATTCCATTAACACATTAAATCTAATAGACAAACGAAAGCGAAAGGCTCTACAAATGATAGGAAAAAAAATCGCGTAATTTCTAATAAGCGTTCAAGTGATACCATAAAAGTCAACGTGTGCCATTAACCAGATGCCAAGAGCTGTAGAACGGCCGCAATCATTTGGTTAGAAAACTTACATCAGATTCAAAGAAACCAATGTCAGGTAGTGGTAATGCTCTCTATGTAAGGCATGTTACACGTATCGCACGTGGTACAGTAAATATTTCTGCTCAAAAGTTCGTAGATAAAGATTAGGGGGCCAATGTGTAAAAGTAAATAACGTTGAGCCCCAACATGCGGATGGTGAATGAAATACACTGGACGACAAGAATGAAAGCAAGTGGCTAAGTTTTGGACGAGTACAATAGGATAAGAAGAACACGCATTAGAGACAATGTCTTAATTTAGCTCCAAAAATACGCGATTTGTGAAATTGAGAATCGCGTTCTTTTGTTCATAGAGGGTCTAAGTCCAGTAAAAGATAGTCTTAACAAATGGATGGCCGTTAAGAACAGATTATTCAGTGTCACATAAAATGCCGATAGAAAATGATGAAACGATGTCTATAAGAATAGAGAAAGAGAAACGGTTCAATGGTATTGTAGTGTCTGTTAACTACGATCCAACTAGATATCAATTGTCCCGCTATTGTTTAATAGACCATTGCCTTATTTTCTTGTTATTATTATAACACAGATTTCTTAAGAACAAACGTGTGTACATAACTCTAACTAAACAACTATCTTCGCCACGCTAAACACCTAGACATATCTCAGACGCTAACAAGTCCTATTAATACCGACATTACAGACCATTCTAGACAAATTGAGCAAATCTTTATTTTCACGGAACGTTCACTCCGTAAGTGAGAAAACGTGCCTTTGAATCCTACCGCGACCACCTGTACCAATAATTTCTAGCCAGACTTGTTCGCAATCGTATACTTGCACTGATTAATCGGCTAATCTGAACTAATTATGGGCGAGAAATAGATAGGCACTAAATATATTTATAAACTACAAAGATTATTAGGGAAAAATAAAATGGAACAGAAAACCTGATACGAGTAAGATTTGCTGAACTTCTCCCGTGATCAAATAAATTTTGGTCCATTCGTCATTACCTAGAACACAACACATCAGCAATAAGATCGGCTACATTGTACTACAATATGTCTATAATATTATTTCCGGTAAATGCTCTAACACAAGTAACTAATCTTGACTGGTTTTATTCAACTTCAAAGTTGATAAGTTTGAACCTAAAGAAGACTATAAAAGAAACGGAGAACAGTTAATACGAATGTGTTACATTTGTCATTTCTACATCATCAGCTCCTTATTCCGAGGGACTACCGTAAAATAGGGCGTTGAACCAAAGCTCTCGCAAATTCTACAGAACCTTCTAATTTGACCGCTCATTGTCTCTTATTACTGCGAATCTAGGAAAAGATTAGCACCGTTCACCGGTAATCTAAGATGAAATGGCGCGAATTTTCCTCACCGCCATTTTGTCGTGGCGCGCGCTTTTCGCGATCGCGTCGGCCCCACTTGTGGGAAGAGGCGGGAAAGTGGAAAGTGTTCGGGTTATCATCTCATTGTCAGTGTCGAGACTGTCATTGTCTTCGGGCCGCGCTTCCCGTGTGAAAAGCACGCGTAGATGTCGCGATCAATGGAAAAGACAACCATTGAATGCATAATTCTTAGATAAATAAATATTTTTATAGAGCACTAAAATAAAATAAAACATAGGAAAAAGGTATTATTGACATATAGCCAGTAGACAGACATACAAACATCAAGGTATTACGTACAAAGTACTCTCCTAAAACTTTTTCCGTGATCATGGCGCTTGCAACAGTGCCGAAATACAGGAGCCTCAAACATCAGGTACACAGAAGAAACACGTGTAATGTCGTTATAATACTCTAAAAAATGGTGGTAGACCATGTACGTCATGACACACCAATAAAGACAATACTTGAACTATACTGAACGCAGGAGAGGAAGAGGAAGGCCATGATCTACATAATATACATACACAGAGGTTGAAGTAAAAAGTTAATTTTACCACGTACGGGCAGTTGAAGGTGCTGACTGAGTTCAAGCAAGAGGGGAAACTGCTCTTCAACAAGCTCTTAACATTTGAAAGAACGAATTTAATACTTAATTTCAGATAGAACAACCCACCTACCACGCCCACGATATGACCGCTTCGATTCTGCAAACACTTCTAGTTTCGCCGACTTTAGCTCCGCGCACGCCGGGCATTTCTCCACATACACTTCTCAGGTTTTATTAGCGGCACGATTAGCGATCAGCCGTAAAAACGCAATCAGCCACGTTTCATTATGCAAACAATGGGCCAATGAGAGTGAACTCCCGTATGCTGATGCATCGCCTTTTTATGGTAATTACCTTAATTTAGCCTTTCCCGTGGAACTTGGAAACTGTCGATGGTTTTTATCTGTTTGGTTTATGTACTTATTACTGTAGTAAGGGAGACAGGGGCTGGTTATTACTCGGGTAGGTGTAGTAATAATAGCTGGTTATTATTATTAACCATTGTTAAAGCAGATATATCGTCAGTATCTTTAAAACATTGGTAAGTTTCACGATACATAACATTTTAGTAAAATGCTATTTTGGTTACATTTTGATTGTCACTTTAATACAATAAAAACCTGTTTTGATTGCCACTTCGACACAATCGGGCCATTTCTCCCCAAAATAAATAAGACGTTAACAACTTATTATTAACACACGATATGATAAAGTTTTTTTGTCACTGTAATGAGTGTAACTTGTGCTAAAAATAATAATCGATAACGTCACAATTGCTATAAAAAAGTCACAAAAAAAGCAAGTCGTAACTATACAATCTAGTCTCAATAAATTATATGCTTATCACTAATTTTGTAAGAGCATTTGTCTATTTTTAGGTTCAAACACCTACATCTGCTTTTTTTACCAAACGAGTTAGGTGCGGATTAATATATAAAAGGATGCTCTTAACATAAGATAGGATCTTAGGAGCTTACAAAAAATAAGCATTTGCTAAGTGTGTCACAGTTTATGTTTAAAAAATAACGTTAGCTAATCGTTAACGAAATCGGCATGGAATATGTTTATATCAACTACCAAGAATAATAGTGCTGTCCCAGAGGTTCTCATCGTCTATACCCTAATTCGTCGGCGGTTTCAGATTACGTCCATGCACTATGAACGTTTACACTAACGAACATTCAAACATGACTATGAAACCCTATGCAACATTCGTACATTTTAAATTCCAATTTACATCACGTACCAAATAACATTATCAGCCAAACCGATACATAACCGCCACCAAACGGACAATATTATTTCTCAATAAATAACGGCTATTTCTATCAAATAGCAATCGCCATTACAGTACAATGTGTTGCAATGTTTACCGTCTTACTTTCTGCTCTAACGATACAAGTGCGGCAAATTGCTCTAACAACAACGCGAAAATTTCATTTCTATACAAGATATTATTTGATTACTACGATTATATTGGATTTTCTTTTGCAATGACACTGCTGCGCGATTTTCTATGTCGTTTATCATCCCATCTGTCCTAGTTGCCTTTGTGATGTTTCACTTTAGAACAGTGGTTCACTGATATTACCAAGAAACGTAAAAGTTTTTATGTATTTTTTTTTTGTTTTTGTATGTGATGTTAGTACTAGTAAATAAAGTTTATTCAATTCTACTACTACTGTGTGGTGAGAGCCTTAAAAAATAATGCTCCTTTGACCGCAACAGCTAATTTCCAACTACGAAGAAGATATTAAAGATACAAGGGTTTACTACGCAAACACAGGGGCACTCTTTGTTCCTTCACTTTTTTTTTTCTATATGACTACGATGATGGCCAGAGCGGCATTGTCATCATCACCGGACTGTTGGGGGAGCGGAAGGCTCTCATCCCTTGTCCCTTCACTGCCATAATCCAATGGACTGGTAGTTCGAACGGCTTAACGCGTCTTTCCTATGTGCCACCGCAAGCTTCCAGACACCAAAGTTTCTGAGGAATTTCCTGACAGTTGACTGAAAAGCAGTACATACCAATTTTTGTCCCAACCTGGGATTTTAACGTAGGTATTAACCATTTTGTCCGGGCCAGGATTTGAAACATTACCTGGAATGGTTTTGGTATCACTAGAGCAACGACGAAGTCACGAGTGTGTAGTATATGAACGGAAAACATGTGAACTGTACTATCAGGTTTCAAAAGCAATATTGCTAGCTGTTTCGATATCAGATAAGCAAAACAAAATTGTATATGCATAGAAACCACAATCTGTTTTCTTTACCCAGCATATAAACTAAAATGATTCGCATAAATATAAATCGTGGGCAATAACAATATAATTTAAGAGTTGAATTATTACAGTAAATACCCATTTATCCACCTTACATGCTAAAGCCTCTTGTTGTGGGTTCGTAGATAATTCGTTATACTAATAAAGAAGATTGGCCTGTCAGCCACCGAGTATCTAAAAGTAATAATCATTAGCTTTTTTGTACTATCCATCATCGACCGCTACGATTCTTTTACCAAATCGGTAACACGTCGACTATAAAAACTTTGTTTTTCTCTTCTCTCGAAACGTGTAATTTAAAATGTTTTGTGCCCATCCGTCTTTTATAGTTATTTTTATTACTGTTTCGTTTTTTAAGTGATGATAATGTATATGTATGTATTGATTAAAGTAATACTATCATTAAAAATACTTCATTACTGCGACACAGAAAGTTGAACAGCTTTTTCCACACATCAGACATATAATTATTTTTTATTTTTTTTATTTATGAATGCAAAGGTACATACAAATAGGTTACAATAAATATATCTGCCAAACTGCTGAGCAGTTTGTCGGCAGCCATTTAAAATGGGCTAATATAAAGCTTGAAGATATGATAGATTTGCGTCTTCATTTCACTGTTATTAAGAATACATTGTATGGATGGATGTTTCTTACTCTGTCACGTAAAATTTTATACATAGGCACATTATTTATAAGAATATACACGCGGGCAGAACCACGGACTGAAGCTAGTACATAATAAACAGTAAAAAAAAGAGTTCCCTGATATAAACTGGATGTAAATTACTGGATAAATATACTAATAAACAAACAACTTTAAAAGAAAACAACAACGAATATAGTCGTTCCCCAAAAGGAAAACCCGTCTATATAGCCACATAGTAGATTTCTAAACAGAAAGCAACTGTCCAGTTGTTTAACGACCCACCTTGAAAACAAACAAAGGATCATAAACACAAAAGCGGTGCGCAAAATTCTTCTAAGCCGAATTCTCCTTAGCGTTGAATGACGGCTACCAAAAATGGTACCAGCGCGTTACCAAACAAGAATCCGATCCGATCCGTGTGAAAGATTCCTAAATAGGATGGCGGTGTCGTCGAAAGGTTATTGTTGTCATGGTTTTATTGTTTGCAAATTATTTGGGAATTCCGCCGTTCAGTCGCCTGTCTCAGAGAATGCGAAGACTAATATTTTTATTATTTGTCGTAGTTATAAAACTTAAGGTACAAAGTTCGAATCAGCCTTCTTCTTGAATAGTTTGTCATGTGTTGATGTATCAGTCAGTGCAGGTTAATTTATTTTGAATATTATATATTGTTATTTTATACGACAGGCTCGGTGGCTCATTTGGTAGTGACCTCTGCCCTCTGAGCCAAGGGTCGTGGGTTCGATTCCCGCACAGTACAAACATTTGTGTTCATGAACATGTCTGTTTGTATTGGTCTGGGTGTTTTCTATGTATAATATGTATTTATTTACAAAAAAAAAAAAGTATCTAAGTAAGTTTATCAGTTGTCTAGTACCCATAGTACAAGCTTCGGCTTAGTTTGGGGCTAGGTGGCGCTGTGTGGCCCAGCGTGGCATGTCTTGGGTTATTTATTTTATTTATTTAAATGTATTATCTTCTTTTTACTATGCGATTTTTTTCGCAACTCGAATAGTTGCAAGGCTCCCATCACAATTCGGGTAACATTGCAATGCGAATCAATTCGCAAGTTCTTACGATGCGACGACGCATCGCAGTTTTGTGTACTAGCCCTATATCGATATTTTCTACAAGTTTGGAAACGGAAGCACAACTATAGAGGAAAATTTGCTTAAAAACCTATTCTAATCTTATATTAAATGTTGTACGCAAATAAGGATAATGTACGTAGGTATTGTTTGATTTTAATATTTTCAATCAATTCCAAAAAACACTTAAATCGAATTGATTATGAGGTTAAAACATTTTTGTTGAGGAAAATTCCAAATATCCATTTAAACCAGCGTTCAAAAAGAGTCGTTTTGCCCACTTGTTTATCACAAATGGCAATTCTTATTTGACAAACGTGGCTTGTTCCATACAATGTATAGCTACGTGTTCTCTAAGTTTAATACAATGGTTCCTAGGGATTCTTTCAACGAAGCCATTCACAATTCCAAAACTTTACTACACTACTAGACGAATTCAATTTGAGGGAGGGGAACAATGAAAAAATTCCCTCATCAGAGTCGAAATTCAATGAAAATTTCGACTCGGATTCGACTCGAGATTGGTGTTTTAAGTGAAACATAGCTTTAAGTATACAAATTCAGACAATGCAAACATGAAACATTATAATAAAACCTTGCGAAATTGCATGACACTGAATCGTATCTGTGGACAGGAAAGTTCAGAATTGACAGAAAATAGATAATTCGTCTACCAAATCAGTGCACTTACGGTTTAAGCCCACAAAAAACACGAAAAAAGTCATTATTAATGTTATCGGCGGATATTTGGGAATCCCGCGCGTCCGCCGCGTCCGCGGCGCCCGCGCAAGAATGCGGAGACGCGCGCATTCGGCGTGTTAGCGCTCTTCATTAGCATAGCGACGCCGGCGCCGCGAGATGACCGCCCGCGACTATAGTAGCCGAGATGACTATAGTAGAATCGGTAATCGGATAGTTGGATATCGATAAAATTCTGTTGCCAGCAGGACAGAATTCGGAACTAATACATACGGAGGAGCTTTAAAGTCGCACCAACCACAGATAAAATGACGGAAAGTCCATATAGTGAAAATCACACTAAGCTTACCGGAAGAAAAGTACAGGGCGTCCGCCATCGACCTGGTGGTCAAACATCGAAAGAGACCTTAAGAAAGCCCAATTGTCAAAACAGACAACCCAGGACAGATCAACCTGCTGCCGTAGAGTGAGGAGACCCGACCCCAGATAACGGGAATAGGGACGGAAGAAGAAGAGATCCGTGTTGCCAGCAGCACATACATATTTCCAGTATAAGCACACAAAAACTTTTCAAGTATCGCCAAGCTTTTAGGACTTTTTAAAAGTTTGTAAAGCGTTACAATTCGTCACGAGGGGAGTCGGCGTTGATGTGTCATCCTCCCACGGAAGGGCAAAGCATTAGGGCATGCCCACTAAACCCCACTGTATCACCAGTAAGCAGCGAATGACAAGAATTGAATTGACCGTAACATAGAATTGAATTCCGCTATCGGTGTCGTCCAATCTAGCGCATTTACGGTATTAGGACACTAAAAATTCAACTGTTTTACTACACGAAAAGAAAGACATTATAGAGGATATTTGGGAATCCCACGAATCCATCGGCGCCCGCGCAGGAATGCGGAGACCCGCGCATTTGGCGCTGGTTTGGCGCTCTTTATTAGCATAGCGTCGCCGGCGCTTTGAGATGACTGATCGCTCGTGACTATGAGTCGCGGAGATAGCGGTCTGTAGGAAAAGCTTTTTGACAGAAATGTATGCTAGTTTTTTTTTAAATTTACTTAGATTATTATATACCAAACCGAGCCTACGGCCTGCCTGATGTTAAGCTACCTGCGCGGTCAGCGCAGACTATGGACGCCTGCAATACCAGGGATAAACGAAGGTGCATTCTATACGTATGTTCAGTATGAAGGGATGCCCTTGCCGTTTCACCCGTACCTTAGAAGACTAGGATCATTTTACTCAGTCAGGTTTACACTACACTACAAAACCTCACGTTTTGTAGACTTCGCTCGCCGCTTAAGCATCGCAAGCCCACCAATAATCATCATCAGCCTGCAGACGTCTATTACTGCTGGATATAGGGGTATTGTCATAGTCACCACGCTTGGCAGGCGGGTTGGTGACCGCAGTAGGTTTTATTTGCACCCTTAATGTAAAAAACTTACTCCAGTACAGACGTAATGTAGGACGCCCTCAGACCAGGTGGAGTGACAATTGGACCGTGCTGGATGCGAGAAACCCAGGATCGATCAAGGTGGCGAACATTGGGAGAGCCCTATATCAGGGGTGGACTGATACGAGCTGATGATGATGATTAAGTCATACTAACGGCCAGTAATAAGACAATAATATACTCGTCATCATAACACACAAATCTTTCCGCTAGCTCTCCGCCTATAAGCGTCTCAGATCCGCTCGACGCGTCGGTGTAACAGTTATTCAATGTCAATGTCGAGAACGGTCTGTTTGGTCAAAACCATCGAATCAAAACAACACTCGCCCGTCTCGTATACATGAATATGGACCAAGATAATTGGACTAAGGTTGAATTTTATTTCATCTTCATTTTACGACAAATCGCATGATATGGGATAGAAATACATATATTCGGATATAGGTTTTAAATCGAATATGAGGTGCACCCTTGAAGTGATTTCGGTCTCGTTTCGGATCGTTCACTATATAAGCTCGAGTTAACTTACAGGCGAGCATGACTCTGGCACTGGCAACTGACAAGTGATTGATTTGGTTAGGTACTTAAAAGTCCGTTGTCGCAGCGACTTAGACTTCTCTTTCGATTTCCATTAGGCAACAGAACGCATCTATGTGGAAATTGGGTATTTTTTTTTTTGTATTTTGTATATAGGCAATAGGTTGTGTATGCACATATGACATCTAGTCTTATACATCTAAGGGCATTTTTTCTCGTACCGGTACAAATTAATTATGTTAATCATATGATAATAGTTTGTAACCCAATTTGAATATCGACTAAGCATAAGTAACTGATTTTAACCAGTTCTGCGTAAAAAAACGATCACGATCAATCCTAAACGTTTACAATTGACGTCAACAAACGTATTGGTTTGGGATTAAATTTGAATATTTGATTAAAGAGCTGTCAAACACGTGAATTCCTGTAGAAGACCACATTTTAGTTGTTAAAGTATGGAGAACGTGAGACGAATAGAGATACAGTGAACCGCATGGATATACATATTTGATTATGGAACTTATTGCATTGGCTTAAGGACGAAATAATAAACAAATTGTGTTGCTGACCGTCCTTCTTATTAGTCGGTTAGTCGGGTAAGGTCATCGCGACGGCGACATCCGTTCATTGATAGATCTTCTGATGATAACGCTATTCAATAGTATATTTCGCTACATGTACATATGCATGTCGAGATGGTGAATGAATGATTATGTCAAATGGTAAATTTGTGTAAATGTCAACTGTTAATCAATTATAGGTTGTTTAGGTTCAGGATTAACCAATGGCTTGATTCAAATCACTCTATTACTTACCTCGACGTGTACTACTGAAGTGCACGGGCTATCACAAAGCTAGTCATATATCTAACTGCTAGAGACTCGAATGTGTACCGTATCATAGACAAAAAAAATCTATGTAAAAAGGTTACGTCTAACTAAGTGTAACATCAGTCATGAAGTGTTAAAATGACCCCGAAACCTTGGTAATGAACTTGGGAGTGGTCCTCAAACTACAATATCATTTTCACATGCATTTTATTCAGAGTTCATTGCTATCGGCTTCGATAAACTACCTAAGTTACGCAAACGCAATATTCTTGCTAACTAGGGGTACAATGCGGTTATTCACACTGCAACTTTGATAAACAAAGTATTATTAGTGCATATATCGTAGGCCACAGGGCCAATACTAATTATATGCAAGTTAACCCCCCAGCGACGTAATATGATTACGGAGAATGCAACTAATGAGATCGATTGCGTTTCATATAATTAAATACGTTAATATAGCACTCAATGCTTGTGCAAACATCGTGGCTTTGCATCATTGGCCGGTGTGCACACTACCACTATAATAAAGAAATGATAAAGCTAGTGTTAGTCCATTCAACATGGCTTTCCTCTATGTTACTAGGACCAGGTAACATACTCGTATACTGAAAGTGTTGGTTACACCGAATAGACCACTATGATAAAAGAGATGATAAAGCTAGTATTAGTGCCATTCAACATGGTTTTCCTCCATTTTACTAGGACCAGGTAACATATACTGACAGTGTTGGTTACACCGATTAGCATGACATTTCATAATTTAAGAAATCGCGCACCCCACCTACAAATTTTAAACCATGCACTTTATGATTCTAAATATAAATCAAAACATTAAAACGAGAAAGTAGCAAAACTTATTAAACAGCCTTAAAATGAGATACAGCTTTTACCGAGCTACACTAACTATTTAATGAACAGAAGGCTTAGTTATATGGTCCTACTTTAGAAATCTACAATTGCTAACAAAACCATCGCATTTATAATGAGGCTAGTAGAAACAAGTACGACTCGCTAACCCGTTTATCCGTAGAAGTATCCGCAGTAGAATAGATCAGCCCTTTCCCTGAGTAGTATCCGAACAGTCAGTTTCTTTGACCACTTTCTACGTCCGCAAGAACTGGCCTGCATCCGTTGCATAACTGACATTATAACGCCATTATACGACATTAATACAGCTTTGAGATAAAAGAAAAGTGTTTAATTGCTAAGAATGGTTGCAAGCTTGAATACCAGTCTAGAATGATACAGTTAATTGGAAGTAGTTAGATATTTCCTTTAGCTAGAGGAAGGATACCGCCATAAATCTATTTCTGTTACTACAGCATTGTTGTATTTAATTAAAATACTAGCTATACGTTACAGTGTAGAGGTATTTACGGATTACATTGACCCTAATTAGTAACAAGTTTAAAATAAGCTATTCGGAAATAATGAAGACTGACGTAGAGAAATGCATTCTTTTGTTTCATGCTCTGCTTCAAAAGCCTGCGAAAGCAATACAACTACATTTTTGGTGAATAACTATTGAAACTAATTTGTAAAAAAAAAACAAGGTTCTAGGAATTGTGACCGATACGATTACAAGAATACGATTCAAATTCCAGAAATTACGGGAACTTGGAAGGCAAACAATTACATGTGAGAAAATTCTGTAGCCAATCGTTTGATCGTCATCATTTCTCGATACCGCTATCAAATGATCTTACGTTTCGTTGATTTATATATCTCAACAGCTGTACAATTTCAGCTTTATTTTCCGAGCACATGCCACCCCGAAGAATGTTAACGATTTCTCTATAAACGGTCGCTTGGGCCGGATCTCTTCCCGCGAATCCTGGTGGTTTAGCCGGAATATAAAACAGCAGGTACATTAATCGTCGGTATCAGATCTTGGACGAGCACGACGTTTGGACGTAAATTTTGCGACCATTTAGCGACAAGATGGCCTTCACGGCAGACATCGTTATGGCGTCTGTCGAAATAAAGTCACCATCAGAGAAAGAATGTCGCTTCAAAGAAATTGAGGGCAGAAATTTTTATTACATATTTAACATTAATAAGGTTGATTACAATTACTACATTTTATTTGCTGGTAGTACAATTGGTTCGGAGTATGATATAAATTTTATTAGTAGAATTTATCATTAGAGAATAATACTTTTTAAAAGTCAATGAAGCATTTATATAACAAATTTCGGTCTAATCTAAATCTTTGAGACATTATGTTATGTATTATTTGACACCATCTAATAAAACGTTATCGCAACAATTTGTAAAAAAAATACCAAAAAAAGCTCATTAGCAAGCTCAACTTTGACGTCAATCAAGTCTAATGCGAAGTAAGATCAAGAATTGGACTTTCAGAGAAAAATATCATTAAAAACTGGTAGCAAGCTTCGTAGATACGGGTATGTATAATCAACGGCCAACTTACAAAACATCTATTTATAACACGGATATAAATAACAATTCTCCTAAACGTGCGAGGTTTTTTAAAATAAATGTATCACGTCAAGATCTCTATACGATCTTATAACTCAAGACAGAACGAGTTATTCCTGCATATTTCGCGCTTAAACAAAGTGCGTTCCCAGAAAACTCTACGAGGTTTACTAATAAACTGGGTGAAGCGTGATTGTATTATCATGAAATCGCAAAGATCTTCAATATCGCGTAATAGTAGGAGCGTGTACGTACATCACATAAAAACAGAAAAGTCGTATAGGCATTAGTAGTGATGACGGCTACAGTGCGCGGTTCCGTCAATAATTCGTATTAACATAGGAATTCGGAGAATGTGAAGCGTTTTAAGTAGGCAGACGATGATTAAGTTATAAAAGTTGGAAAAATACGGTAGCTATATCAACAACAGCCTACGAGAATGGTTTTTTTCAACGTTACTCTGTTTACATGGGCATAAAACTATTATTAATGCAAATAACTATACGATTAGTTTCATCGGAATTATACTTGCTTATAGACTTTGTAGCATGGATAGAAATTAACACACACAATAAAATAATGTAAGAGACATCCATCACTCAAGGTTCCGTATATGTATTACTAGCTGCTGCTCGCGGCTCTGCCCGCGTGAATGTTCGTATAAAACATAGCCTATATGTTAATCTGATGTACAAACTATATTCCTGTAAAGTTTCATTAAAATCCGTTCAGTAGTTTTTGCGTGAAAGTGGAACAAACATCCATCCATCTATCCAAACAAACTTTCGCGTTTATAATATTAGTAGGATACTCGTATAGTAAAACATTTCTAATTTTGTTTAGAACTTGGTTTGATCGTCCTGTTTAGAGCGTCCTTGTTAAAAGCGCGGGCGATCCAAAAGTACCATTTCCATTACAGATCAAGTCAAATTAGGAAATTAAGTTTTCAAATTGTCTCTGGTCTCTCAGAAAAGCTTAGTTTGATACCATATGGTTGGTGCGAATGGTCTTGCCGGATTAATTTTTTTTATAGTAATCTTGACCGGTCACTACAAGTAACCGTTCAGAAGCCTATACGTACGTATCAATCATTAATTAACCGATCCGTCGTACAAAATTAATCATTCCGTTTAACCTCTCGACCCGCGGACCCCCATCGGACATGCTCGGGCGCCGGGATCCGCGTACATCCCGCTCGTTTGCCTTTTTTTTTCGGCGGGCGCGAGTCAAATCCGCAATCTCACCAGTGCGACGACCTTGCTCTCGCGCCGTTATGAATAATGCGCGCGCGCAAGGGCGCCACGGAAAGGTGACGACTGACGGACTTTTGTTACTCGCTTTTTTATTTTATTTTTAATGGTTTATATTTAATCCGGTACAGTAAATAAAAGTGGTCACTATATGTATATGCCTTGCGGACTAAGTATATTAAGTTTGAATAAATTTCTTGGTATAATACGTATTTTTAAGCCTAATGAAATGACTCGTTTTTGCATTTAATATGTCAAAAGGAGTACGCAAGCCAGAATATTTGCGAGCACTTGTATAAATACGTAGGTAATAATAATGGAATACCTCAATTAAAGCAAAGGATTCCCCTTGTGAATATAGAAGTATAATGTGCAAAAATTTAAACCACATTATGTTTTTACCTGAATAGGGTTTGGTTTTTTTGTTTTAGAGGTTAAGTCCCGATAATAACAAAGGAAGCTACTTAGTCATGTTTTGTTAAAGTGAAGAAATAATCTATTTGCTTTCAATTTTATTCAGCCCTTATAAATACGTGTATTAAGCCTCCCTGTTGAGAAAAGCTCACCACAATACAAACTAAAATAAATATATAGGTAATTAATAATAATATAAACACATTTGACACAAAAAGTAAATATGTGTGTTGCTGTAATTGTGATGATTGTGTTCATTGAATAATACCTATATACAATCATCAGAATACTTAGATGTCCAATTATGTCATGACTACTATTTATATTTACGAGAAAAAGCTTACAAAAAAAGTACTTTTTAAATTCTCAAAGTTTAAGTAGTTCTCCAAAATAAGGACTCCAAGAAAAGTGTCGTCCTACGTTTAAAAAAAAGTGAAGATCTAAAAGAGATTAACTTTAAAAGTCGACGCGGGCCGCATATGAAAATACGAGTTTTTTAAAGAAACCCTTGCGTTGTTTTGTATTTTGGAAGTGAAACCTTGAGTGTTTTTTTTTTCGAGACTCAGGTATTCACAAGATCCGCATATAAAGCTGATTAGGGTTATATTGTTATCCTTATATACAATTAAGTTTGTATTTACCTGTCTGGAAATATTAACATTTCATAAGTTAAGTTGTAAATCACCAATTTTAAGGTATAACAACATCACGTACAATGAGTGCGATGGTGCTGATGGTCACGGTGGCGCAATAGTTAAGAGCGATTAGCATAAAGGGCGGACGATTTCTAGTTCAATTCCCGGGGTATCCTGGGATCGTCTTAAAGTAAAAAAGAGCTTTAAGGACATGTATTAATACAATAGTAGAAAACAAAGTTCAATGTTTGAAAGATTCAGTATGACCAGATTCAAACCTTCGACAAGGAGTCAAGTGACTCCATCTCAACAATCGCTACCAACTAATGATGCTCGGAACTAATCATTATTCGCATAGAAATTACCTTTTGACACTTATTTCCATTCGAATGTAACCTTTCGTTGAATTTTAATAATATTTCCTGCATTTCTTGCAGTATTGAGCAAGAACCCAGCCAAGCATTTAACACTTACAACATTCTATTTGTTACTTTGACAAAAATACGTTTCGTAAAACCAACTTTTACTTATATTCATCATCGCTATAGGTCTATTATCAGATTATTTTAATGTCAAGAAGTTTCAAGGACAATGAACTTACTTTATGCACAAAACTATTTAGATCTCCACTTTAGATTTAAGAATGGTGGTAGCTCATTAGGCAAGAATCTTGATCTGACGATCGTTGGTTCAAGTCCGCACGTACTGTCAAGTATAAAATGTGATATGTTCGAATATTTATGAAAGGAATGATGATGACGAGAGGCAAAAATTAGTCCAGATATAATGTTTATCTTGTCATTAATTTTGTGAAATAATAGAGTTAAATAGTCTTTCCTTTCATGGATATGCCGTTTAACTTTATTTTTATAAATATATAATATCCTCTACTCCTAAACATAATATAGATCTAGATATTGACATGACATTTGACTTTTAAAGGCTAATCCCCTAAATATTAAAAATGTTACGTAGAAGACCCTCGGGCTAAACAACTTTTGGTGAAGACGAGCATTGGTGTCATATAGCATTCAAGTCCCGTTCCTCTTCCAGATCCTTTCCCAATTATTATTCCCTTCCACATCCCCGCCATAGTCTAAGCGTAAAACCCTGCTGAACCAACAGACATTTTATATTATTTAACGAGATAACCCTACGTCATCATAACACTGAACCGGTGAAGAAATTCAAGAAAGGTCCACCGTATAAGGGCGTCATTATTGTTTGCAGACGATAATTTCCGTTGCACAATCGCCACAGAAAGCGCTAATGCATCGAAATGTGCTAAAATAGGCGCTAACATTAATTAGAACGAGGTCCCGAATTGCACAACCTCATGAGAAACGCAAAGACCGAACAATTGAATTAAATAAAATGTATCGTCAAGAATGTCCGTGGTTGAATTAATAATTTTATTGTAAATGAACAAAATGGTGCTGTTACAAATAATTTTACTAAATGGAACGCGTCTATTGTTTTGGCAGATAACAATTAATAGAGTACAGTCACATTGAGTGATGTCTTGAAATGTACGATTGTCTGGGTGGTTTTTGAAGGTTGTATGTATATGTATAAATGATCTAACGACAACAATGTATTCCTGATTGAAACTTTTACTCATTATGCATGACTGAAAAAAGTTTAGCGTCGATAGCAATCATCTTAGTCAATGATATAGTTACCGCCACCACTTTGTAATTCTGCTAATATGTGAAAAGTAAAACAAAATTTTGGAGCTTACGAGTTATATCGCTATTGTAAAGACTACGCTTGCTCCACTCAAGTCAACTAAATTATGAATAACTAGTATCTGTGTCAATAAATAAAACGAAGGCTTAGACAGTTTCTACAATACAGTAGCCGGACCGGTAACATCTAAATATATAAAACTCAAAGGTGACTGACTGACTGACTGACTGACTGACATAGTGATCTATCAACGCACAGCCCAAACTACTAGACCGATTGGGCTGAAATTTGACATACAGGTAGATGTAATGACGTAGGCGTCCGCTAAGAAAGGATTTTGATCAATTCCACCCCCAAGGGGATAAAATAGGGGATGAAAGTTAGTATAAAATTTTGTCAATTTTAAGCCGATTAGGCTAAGACTTTGCATGTGTAAAGCTACTATGACGTAGGTATCCGTTAAAAATGGGTTTGATCATTTCTACCCCCAAGGGGATAAAATAGGGGATGAAAGTTTGTATAAAACTTTGTCAATTTTAACCCGATTGGCCCAAGAATTTGCATGTATAAAGCTACTATGACGTAGGCATCCACTAAAAAAGGGTTTTAATCATTTCAACCCCCGAGAGGATAAAATAGGTGATGAAAGTTTGTATAAAACTTTGTCAATTTCAAGCCGATTGGGCTAAAACTTGGCATGTATAAAGCTACGACGTGCTATGACGTTTAAGCATCCGCTTAAAAGAATTTTGATCGAGCCCCAAGGGAATTAAATAGGGGATGAAAGTTTGTATGAAACTTTGTCAATGTTAAACCCGAACGGGCTGAGACTTTGCATTTACAAAGCTATACCATGACGTGATAGATATTGCCAAGAAAGGGTTTTGATAAATTCCACTCCGAAAGGGATAAAATTTCAAAATTTTAAATCGACCCTTTATGTGATAAAATAGGAAAAGAAAGGCCGAGAAATAAAATAGCCCAAAACTACTAATTCCTCTCAATAAATGGCGTTACCGGTCAAATTAAATCTAAATATATAAGAGGAGAAAAGAAACTCACTGTCTGACATATCAACGCACAGCCTAAACGGCTAAACTTAGGCACACACATACACACACACATACACACACACACACACACACACGCGCGCGCGCGCGCGCACTCACTAACACACATCCTTCATACACACAATCACACATGCATGCAGCAAATTCAACATGTTTCTTTAAACAAGATTATTTTTCTTTTTTTTTTATTATTTCTGTGTAAATTTTTAAATATATTGGTAAGCTTATTTGTAACCTGAAATGCTCATCTGTTCGGAGGTGGGCGCTGATAGCTGCGACACAGTCTATGACTAATGTGGCTATCAACGCTATAATGTAAAAGTGAAAATGTAAAGTTTCAAATAAATATATTATCATTATCACTTGAAATTTAGAAGAGACGTAGCTTAGGTACCGTAGAGGTGCACTAAGAAAGGAATTCCCGAAATTCCCACGGGAACGAGAATAGGGAAATGCATGAGAAATAGTTACATGTATTTATCGTAAAATAGATATAAAAATATATTTTGATTTTGTTTTCACTATGAACAGTGAAAACAAAATCAAAATTGGCTGAAAAATGGGCGAGATAGAGTCGTTGAAAATTAATATATCCTTCTCTCTCACGAAAACAGATTTTTCTATGGGAATTGTATGGCGCGCACAGTACGTGACGTCATCCGCCACGTCAGATCTCTCTGTCTAAGCAATAATTTTTACGCTTTATAACACGCTTAATAGAAAAGATAGTTTAAAAATTCTACGATCTACGAAAAGATAAAAGATGAAATCTTTGATCTTTTAAATTCATAAAAAAAGTCATCCATATTCCCTATTAGCGGGAAAATCTTGAAATTAGGCATGCAGGTACCTTAGTGATTTTCAGTTGCAACAGGATATTGCAAACTTCCCACGGGATCAGGAGTTAGCGGGAAAACCTTTTGTATGAAAAATCTAAATCGCGTTAAGATAGATGATTGAAATTTAGCATGCAAGGTACCTTAATGAACGTAAAGATTACTTGCAACGCGATATTGCAAAATTCCAACGGGACCGGGAGTTATTGGGAAAAAACTTTTGAATGTAAAAATCTAAACACGCGGACGAAGTCGCGGGCAAAAGCTAGTCCAAGAATATAAGTATAGTATTACACACTGTTTGTTGATAAATCTCTGAATAATTTGTCAATAATGCCTTCCTAATTGAGAGATTAATCGTAGCCTTGATCTCAAAGAGAATATTTTTATTTTGTTGAACAATTACAGTTTCACTTCATAATGAGCAGTGTACGTCGAATTTCCTAACAATAATATCTTGAGAAACGGTTTTTTTTACTGACGAGTGAAAATTCCTTCGAGCTAGAGAAAAAAGACAAGCTTGCTAGAAGCCTTGACCCCCAAATTCGTGGGAAACCAGAATGGTTGCAATTAGAAGCAGCATTTCGTTTGAAAACAGATAGAATACAATTGTATTTATGTAATAATTTGGTAGTAAACGACGGTAACCCCACTTTTAAAAGAATATAAAATAGTTTGAGGAAATGTCCATGTGTTGTTATAATGTTTATGAAATAAAAATTGCTAATTTGTAAAATTTGGCAACTGTTTTTTTTGGGAAAAAGTACGTATGTACTATTTAAAATAGACAAAACAACAATTTAATTACTTGAACTCCGTAAGATAAGCTATTTAGCTGTAAGTGCAGCAAAGTCTGTAGATCGTAATTGCCTATATATCAACAGGACTGACATACCCCTACACCGCCACAATCATATTTATGAGCACACTGTTAATTAGAAGAGACAAGACAAATTAGTCTAGAAGAATCTGTGTTCAACAGTCTCAGGAATGTACGATAGCTCTTATCTCAACAACAGGATTTATAGCGTTTTATTAAACCAGTTACAATAAAATAAGCAATACCGGCGCTCATTTGCGTCAAAATATCGGAATCTCAAGAATCTTACACACCTAAATCGCTAAGACATATGTGTCTAAGTTATTTATTTATAACAAAAAAATAACAAATCCGTTTCGAAATTAATGGAGCACCGCAACAGACGTCACGGAATAATTTTATAGTTGTCTCGAATGTAGATTGGATATAACTATGAAAAATAAAGCGTTCCAGTGATAAACAATAACAATATCGAATAGTAATGTGGACGTAGGGTTGTCAACGTTAAGCTATGTCAACTCGGTAGAAACAACTTCGAGAAAGAAGCCGATAGGAGGATTAGATTGGATTGGGCAGCATTTGGGAAGCTCCGTCACATCTTTACGTCATCTTGTCTACAGTGTCTAAAATCTAAGGTCTACAACCAATGTGTCCAATCAGTTTTGACCTCTACGCTGCCGAAACGTGGACGCTTACGGGAAGACTAGTCCACAAGTTTAAAGACGCTCAGTGCGCTACGCTGGTCATGTCTTCCGTAGAGCCGATAATAGATTCGATATGGATCGTCCAACTAATAGAAGTCAATAGAGAAATGACTAGTTACCTTAAGCGACTTGGGCTCCCAATCTTCAGGGACAAAAAGAGTTAACAAGGTGTGACTACAATAAAAAAAAATACATAAGAAAAACTGTTCTAATCGTGAGATCAGAATCATTAAGTTAATTAAGTAACTGATCACAAATCGATATTACAAAACAACCAGCATGCATTCTGTCGAGGTGCTAATGGCGGAAATTGGTTTTTACTCGCAACAAAAAAGGTGGCGTCGCAAAAACAAGACTTCAATATAGAATTAATAGACAACGGTTTTTGTGTAATCGTTTTTGGATTAAATAAGGATTGAAGAAAAATTAACACGAAGCCAAATAAAATGAAGACAAGAAACAAAACAACTTAAAAGGTAAATCGACCTTCAGACGATGCGATCAACGATTAATCCGACTTATCTCGGAGAAGGACCCGATGTAATGACGACACCCGAAAAAGGAAAGCAGGAAGCGATAAAGAAGACGATGTTCGAATTCCACCGTACGGTTGTTGTAAAAACATGTATTTAAGGCAAACAAAAGTAACAGAAATATCTTAAATCGGATTACATCTAACTTGGGCAAACAATAAGGTTATGATTGCTCAATGCTTAACGGAAAGCTAGTCAACAGAATGGATCCGGAAACTATGTAAAGGAAGGTAGTGAAATAACAGTGAGGGCTTTTAATCTTTAAACTACGATTCGTAGTATGTATAGTACGCATGCAAACTATGAAGCTTCTACCAAATATTACTTTGTACAAGATAGAGAAAATATTGGACACATATTTATCTTTTTTGGATTAATTCATTCGGTTCGATTCATTACATTTTTTGATAGGCAGGATTGATAAGGCATCAAAATTTAGGAGTGAGAGTCTTTGACGTCAGCCCATGCGAAAAAATGCCACAAAGAGTGACGTCACACGTAACTTTAGAAGGCTATATTTTTGTAATTTTTGGTCTAATTTAGAAATTAAATATGTGTCTCTTATTTTTTAATAATCTAAAAGACGGACTAATCACATTTTTTACGGCAACAAGTCTATTATGTAAGTTAAAGGTTAAGGGATCTGCAGTGGACCTGGATTGGACAATGAGTAAACTTATCAAAAAGAAATCATTTAGATCAGAAGGATATGAACTATTTCTATGGTTCTACTTTAAGACCCATTCGAATACCCAGCGGAACTTGACAATCCAACAAGGTAGGTAACCCAAGCCGTTTCGACGCCAATCTTTACTGTTACCACCGTTAAACTGTGCTCCGCGGTAAGTTGGTCAAAACGCAAGTTGACGCGGATACCGATTCTAAATACCGATAAAACCGCCAGAGGAACGCGTGCAGATGATAAAATCGCTCGATAAAAAAGCAATGCACCCAAAAGGCGTCATGAATATTCGATTACATAATTTAAGTGGACAGACGACGCCGAAATTCGGCCGACGCGAGCGGTCTGGCGCCTTCGAGCATATTATGTGGCCTTACCATGAACCTCTGGCATAAAAACTGTTTATAAATCGAAAAATCATGAATATAAATGTAATTAATAGGCATCCTCGTGCGTCACACTCTTTTGTAAAAATATCTCCAGTGTTTATTAATGCGAAATGTGTCGCATATAATTTTTTGTATTTTTAGAGCTTCTCCATTTATTATAATGTAACGAGATTCTCTTTTATGGAATGGCTGTGTTTTGATTACATATGGTAAGTATAATTTATTTTACATGAAACTTAAATAAATGATTAATATAGTTTTGATGAAATAAGAATGTCTTCTCCGTTCAAGATGTAAAATTATTTTCAACTATTTTGCTGCAGCCTGCGGCTTTCACATATTACCGGTATTCACCACCCGCGTATCGGAAACAGCCTCATAAACCATAGCCTATGTGTTAATCTGATGTACGGTCTAAATTAATTACTTTAAGATTCATTTAAAATCGCTCCGTAGTTTACGCATGAATGAGTAACAAACTTACATCCATTTATCCAAACAAACTTTCGTATTTATAATATTAGATTAATTTAATAGCAACATTGCATATTTCCAACTCAGGTTGAGCAGCCGTTGTATTGATTTTAATGCATATCACATAATGACTGCACTTCACCATGAGCACAACTAAGCAATTTTCCGTTTGGTAACGGAAAGGATTACTAGTCACCGTCCCATTTTTTGTCGCGGCTGTCGTAAGAGTCTACAAAGGTAATTGAAATTTCACCGAACTTACAAATTTCTCAAGGGCCAGCTACGCACCGGTGACCTTCAGGCCCGTTTACCCCTGTCGTATATAAAAAAGCTTCTCAGTCGATAGTAGGGTTCATCCATCAAACAAAACGACAATCTCACCTTTTAACCTTCAACCAAAGCGGTCCCAGGAAGAAGACCATAGTAAGGCGGCCAAAGTTACGGCTCGCGCGCAAGCGCCGCCATGTCGCGGAATGTGGCGCGGCGACACCCACTACCAGCGCACGCGCACGTTTCGCAGAAAACCGAATGGAAAATTGACAACGTACGGTACAAATTTATGACCCACTTGTGACCTTATAAGACCTGGTTTGATCTTGAACTGCCCATTGTCAGATTCTTGGGGAGAAAATTGTAATGAACTGTACGTACAGTTTCGGCGAAACAGTAGTCTGGTTCTACATTGTGTCTGGGCTATTACATCCTACTACAATTACAACCTGTGAAAGTTTGTTTGGATGGATGTATGTTACTCATTCACACGCAAACTATTAAAGGGAGTTGAATAAACCTCTACATTAATACGTCTCATATGCCAGATTAACACATAAGCTTTAATATATAAATAGAGGTATTTATCAATTAGGATAATATCTCCGATATTCTCGCAGGCATAGCCGCGGACTGCAGTTAGTATCTATTAGTTACATTCTTCACTACTTTACGTATAATAATTCAATTTTTTTCAAAACTTTATAGACAGCCATCATTTATTTTTAGAAATAAAATTAAAGTGTGTATTTGTAACATCAAGAATAACGCAGAGCAACTTTTTAAGAAACATTTTGAACACTTTACGACTTATATTATTTATTTGTTATATGGAAAATAATAAACCAAAATGTAAGTCAGGTAGTCAGGACCGGTAGGGAGTAAAATTTAATTTCGTTTAAGATAACATTTACCATAAATAATACATAAATCACGCCAACGTTTGGCAGGCAATACCAAATCTTGGTCAACTTGGGCGAAATTAACTTAGCCTCAATATTTTGATAAAACTAAACCTCAATATTTTGATAAATGATCAATCCCTATTGAATGTCCGATATATTTATTTACATTTATCTGCCAACTTTAATAAATTGTGAATTAATATCATAAACTTTTTGGAATTAACTTTAGTACGTACGATTATTTTTTTAAGTATAAACTTATAATCTAAAATATACGAGACCTAATTTCTTGACGCCTTAGAAGTAGTATGACAGCGATCATATTTAGCAATCTAGATCCCAGTTAAGAGCTTGTATGCGACAGGACCTTACAATTATGTGCAACGTAGGTCGCATTTATAGCTTCAGCATACAAATATAAACAAAAGAATACTGTTACAAAATTATACAAATTCTAGAATTTTAGTAACTTAAACCAGTCGACAATAATAATTAGCAGAAGGCTGTAAAGAATGCGCGATTTCTCGCGATCGCTCATTGACTAAAACGACAAATCGCAAAAGAATGATATCTACCTATTAATAACACCGCATATGAGTAATATATCACGTTGTTAAACAGATATATATGACAGCATCGATCTCGGAGTACTAATTTAGACTTTACCCTATTGGCGGGTTTTTCTATGGGCTGCAAAAGTTCAACATCGGATCCTGATTTAAGGATCATGATAGGTATAATCCTATTGTCCGAGTGTAATCGGACTTTCCACCTGACAAACATAGCGACTAAGGCAAATCCCACCAAATCAAGATTGGGGGAGGCCTATGTCCAGCAGTGGTCATTTAAGTACCTTACCGGAAAAATAGATTCGTCTGCATTAAGTCGCCTATCTACGATGGATGGTCGTCTTACACTGAGTTGAGTTGCTTATCAAAAGCTCATTTTCCGTCCTAATACTATCTGATATTTGGGCTTTCAGCATTTGAACATTAAAGCACTTTGTTACTTACATACTTAATAACTTAGGAACTACTCTTTTAGCTACACGACCAAAAGTTATTCATGGTATGCGATAAAAGATTTCGCCAGCTAATCTAATATGTACTAGAAAATTAGACACGTCTAATTTTTCCTAATCCAAATACAGATTCACTTCGATTTAAATGCACGTGATAAAGTTAGCAACATCACAATTATAATTAAAGTGTAGTGTGTGTAATTAAAGTAATATTAGGCAGGAGTCGCCATAAAAATTAAACCTATTCCAATAAGCTCAATTTAAATCGTATATGTATTATCCATGTACTCCTCAAAGAATTGACTTCCAAATTCCAAAATCCCGTTGCCAATTAAACATTCCGTTAAATAAAAATATGAATCTCATTTGAATAGCGTAAAGTAATGGTATAATATCTCACTTTATATAAACGGAATTTTTGACTAAGTCAATATTCGTATTGAAATTCGATTTACAATAATTTATTTAACTTACGAGTATCACGATTGTATTTTTAATTGAAAATCATGCTAAACTGTCTGTTGTCCATTTTTAATACCGCAAATTGTTATAGACCGCTACACAGTAATCTCGATCGCAACAAAGAGATTGCTAATAGAAAATATCAGCCTGTATCCTTGGCTTTATAGCTAGACGCTTAAATGTAAGCTAAGAAAATGTTAATAAAAATAGATCCGGGTGGATAAAGGCGAGTCTATTGAATAACACGTTGATAAGGAAAAAAATCGGAGATAATATATGGTAATGGGGATCCCGATGATGGCCGAGCGACCTTCCGAGGACGCCGCGGTGTCGATGACTCGCCGCGGCGCTTGCGCAACGAGTAAACAAGCCGGTGCCATCTCGTGCGCACATAGCTTATACATTTTTTGGAGTATCTAAGGCTTTTTTAGTAAGATTAGCGATAATGGTAGTCGTTAGCGATTGCTTCTGTTTTTCTTTGTTATAAAGTTTATTGGAACCGGGATGGTGGGCGTATTCTGAGGGTGGCTTGTGTTCAGTAGTGGACGGCAAATAGGCTGATTATGTTTATGATAGTAAGAAAGCTTGTATTGGGATGCTTGCGCCAAAACTACTATCTAACTAGTAACTACCTATTAGTAGTAGTCGGGTGAACCTAGATTGTATAATACAGTTAACTACACTGGAAAAAATACTATGATACAACTTTAAATTAGGGCCGCTGGCGGAAACGTGTTTAATTTTTTTTTGTGACTAATTACTCGTCACGATTTACAATAATCATACATGTCTGATTGAAATTGATTGCTAAAACTTCCGATACATTAAAAATATATAAATCTTAAAAGCTACTCACTTCATTATTGATGGGAAACAAAGTGAGCAATTATTGGTCAAGGTATTGTATTAATTAATTTAAAAAAATACCGCAGAATGTTGTTAATTCAACAATAAATATATTAAGTTTCTACTACCTAATCAAAAAAGGATATTACATAATACAAGACTTCTTGGACGAAAATATCACAAGGACATTATGTTCTGCGAACCTGCACTTGATAAATATATGTAATTGTATTATGCAAAAGTATGTTTTATTTAGAGTTATTTGAGAAAAATTGAGTTTGTTGCGGCATTTCTTATCATTGTTTATGAATGATTTGAACGTGAATCTATTAGCAGAAGTAGATTATTTTAATCTCATTCGTATGAATATGAGCGCCAAGTTTGGTTAATAACTAAATGTAGAAATGAGATTAGCACCAATCACAAATGCTAGCCAAAGATTTGACAAATAAACAGCGCCAATTCGTAAATCATAAGTTACATTAGGCGGTGCACTTAACCGTCGAAACATGCACCATTAGTTTAATTTGATCATTAGCACGTCATAGCAACTGAATATGTTCTCACGGGGATGCAATTGCGTTTTACTGATAAAGTCGATGCATAAATTAATTTGAAACCAGCTTTACCTACTCTGGAGTCAGAATCAAAGTACTAGTGGTGATATTATCTCGCTGGATAAGTTTCAAACGGAAGCTGTCATGATTATCTCTTATATTAATTAGTGTCCCTATAATTTTGTATACTAGGGAACAGAATTTTTATTGGTATTTATTTTTATTTATTTATTTAGAACAACCAACAAGTTTACACTGAAACATGACATTTTTTGCTTAAATTAAATTCTAACTAAGTGTCAACTTAATTACAGGCTGTTACGGCATTCAAGTAGTATGTACCTACATTTAACGATGCTCAGGTGAGTAATTAATTTGTGTCACATATTATAAATAAAATAAATAAAAAAAATCGTTTATTTCAGGCACATGCCCATATTAAATAATAATAAAAATTTAAAATTACATTAAAAATTACATTAAGATAGGTAGTAATCCTTATACTAGGATCACTATAAGGATACTACATGTTGTACTGACGACCTCATTATCTTATCTGTCTTCTTACTTCGTAGGTACTTATTGTACAAAGAAATTCAATAAACGGTCTTGATTAAACGAAATTAAATTCAGAATTGCCAACAGCGCACTGAATTCCATCGGAATGCTAGTAAGAAATCTACAGCCCGACGCATCGGAACATCAAGAGCCAAATAAATCTAGACCCTGCATCCGGGTTCTAAAGTCCACAGTCGCACACGCCAGTTTGAACCATGGTAATAAGCCTATGTAACAGTACCATAAGACTTGATCCCGGTGGTGGTGATGCGACCTTTAGAGGACGCGGCAGTGTCGATGACTCTGCTCTTGCGCAACAAACCAGCCGGTGCGATGCCATCTCGGCAGCGTTTGGTGGTCGAGACGCGGAAGTCGAGTACCAAATACGAAATCGATTATTCACGCGTATCGAGATCTCGTGGTCAAAGACTCGGTATTCAAATGTTGATTTTAATAATTCTAAATTTACCGCAAATCGGACAAGGTGCAAACATTGGCGTTTGCGTCAGATAACTATGATATGTGACCGGCAAGATCGGTATGCGGGATCGAAAAATCTAGTATAATCTGCAATGTCCACCATTCATTTTAAGGTCAAATAAACAGATTATTTAGATAGAATATAGATACCATGAATTTGATGTGAACTAAAATAAATAAAACTAATAAAAGAAACATTGTTGGGTGTTTTCTATGTATAGTATGTACTTATTTACATAAAAAAATAATATAAGTATGTTTATCAGTTGTCTAGTACCCATAGTACAAGCTTCGGCTTAGTTTGGGGCTAGGTGGCTCTGTGTGGTCCAGCGTGGCATGTCTTGGGTTATTTATTTATTTATTATTGATTTGGTAAGCCTTTGATGCACCCTATCTATACAGTTACATCACCAGAGCTACAGAACTAAGTACCTATAATATATTCATAAAAAGAGTAATGACACATCAGTGATAAATAAGTACAAAACCTGTAAGTATTATGTGTGCTATATACAATAGACAAGGCAGAGTCCAAAAGTTGTCTCAAAAACAACGTATTTCCCAATGACTGTCATTCACCTATCACTGTAAACTGTAATGTAAGCTTATGACATTACATTTTGTTACTGTATTCTGTTTAGGTTAAATTAACACATCCACACTAACACCTTATAAGTAAAAAATAAGTGTTCTTTTAACTTCATGACGATGTGTGGACGATATAAATATCTAAGTGTTTTTGAAATACATACACTTAAGATTGAAAAAGCATTTAATGGTCCGGCACTAAATGCACGTTCAATTAACATACATGACTAGCATTTTATATTCCAATAGTTACCGGAGGATCCACTCCAATACGTGACCGAAAGCACCTATTCGAAGCAACAAAACGCATCATGAATAATTCAAATGCATGCACGCAGGTAATATCGCCGTTACCTTACATCCGCATGCAGGGCTCTAGGGATCTCCCATCAATTTCATCTCAATAGCCGTCATTAGACGTTTAATCGTGTGACGTCACACGTGGGTACAACGCAGGTTGTGTGTGTGCGCGCGCGCCGGCTCGGTGTGCGTGGGCGGCGCGCACGCGGCCCAGCGGCGTATTTACACCGGCGCCCCCTACCACCGCCGCCACTCATGCGCCGCGCCACCCGCCGAACACACGTGCACCCCACCACTGCGTCGACCCTAGGGAACCAACCATTCCGACGACGACCGACGCACCGGACAGTTCCCACTATGTGCCAGTGATTGGACACCAGTGATTTGTTTTTTTTATAAAAAAAAAAAGAACTCAAGTGAAGTGACTTTCAGCAGCGACGTGTGATGTGCGACTGAAGGGTGTCTCGGGAAGTGTTTACAGCCGCAGCCTCAACCGTTTGACAGAAAATGTAAGAATGTGTTTTAGCATAGTCCAAGTGCGTGATTACTATTTGACATGCCAGCCATCCAGCCGGGTCCCCGACCCAGATCTCACGGGCTGCGCCGGCGGCGGCAACAATGAGCGACTCCAGAAACAATGAGACTCGTATCGCGACACAATATTAGAGTCTAAGTTTCACAGCGACCAGCCTTCGAGTCGAAACTCAATGACGCGCGCCGATACACCTGTGAGAACATGCTAACAAAGTACTAGTATTGCGACGAAACTTAAACGTTTAACTATTCAGGTATTCCACTTGTGTAAATAAACACTACAAAATCATCTGGCTATTGTACGAAAATTTTTTTCACACACGAAAAAAAAAGAAAATAACAATGAAACAATATACGCATAAAACCCACGCGACTATTAGGTGTACTAACACAAAATATATTTTTACAATTCCGAAAATCGTGCGTAGGACTTTATGAATGGGTCGGTTGATGATGTTATTAGTAATCGTATTCAAGCCGCAAACGCAGCAATATCTCATTCGCGATAATCGGTAAAAGCAAACCGCTTACACCCACAGAGCCACCGTGCAATAAATATTGATAACAAACAACAGTGAAAAGAAGCCGCTAACAAAAATAGAAGGCATTTCTCATTTCAAATACAATAGTGAAATATCTAATATTTATAACTTCCTATTCAGTCTTAAACGAGGGCAGCATCCTACTAAAATTTTAAATTACCGTTGATAGTCTTAAAAAATTATAAATATTCAGTGAAGTTTCTAATTTTTAATGATCACACAGACACAAGACATGCAAAACTTTGATACTCAAAAATCTAAACAATGAGAAGTAACCTAGTAACTGTAACAGGTTTCATAAATTGATCCGAGTTTAGTGCTTACTCCGCGTAGAAGCTAAACAACAATTCCTTACCTAATTGAATTGCTACACAGAAACGCGTAAGGCATTAGTCATACACAGAAGGCATTATTTGTAATTATTCACGGTTAGATGATCATGAGACTGTCAAACAAAAATATTCGGGGAAATCCGTCTACGTTATTCTATACCGTACATGTATTGAATATCAATGATGTTTGTAATCGATTAAAAATATCCTGTGATGTGATGCGGATAACGGAATCTAAAGCATACGTAGACGATACGTGATCGACATAATAAGTTAACTAATATGTCAACTCATTACGTGACTATTGCAAATTCCGTTGACCGAACTGCGTACGACGCTTCGATTATATCACGTACGTACAGTCGATTGACTTGTAATTAGTCCTGAAAGAAGCAACGTTATCGCACGAGCTGATCATGGGAAAAATCTTAATTTGCATTTGAATGAATTGTTAAAACAGACTTGGCAAGGACATTAAAAATTACTCATAATTTTGCATCTTTACAACCGGATAATTTTGTAAGTATATTTAGCCGCTATCGTGCAGTGCCAATGTTAATAATCGTGACCAGAGACCGGAGTTAACTAATAACGGTTAGGTTCTAGAGAAAGTTTAATGAAGCACTAAGGCTCGGTATAAAATATAAGGAGCAGGAAACGAAATATCCGCAGTTATTGGTGTACCGATGGAGGTTGCATCATGCAACACGGTAAATTGGCCTCTTCCGATCGTATCTACTATAAAATAAGAGCCGATGCGAGAGCTGCTGCAAATCTAACGTGTGCAGGTGACATAACATGCAAACACATGCATAAGGCAGCCGGCCACCAGTTCCTGACTAGGTATCGAGTCAAATTTACTTAGAAACACTCGAGATTTTAACACAAACAATTAACTGTAGCCAATAGCTTTGTTGCCGCTCTGGCATAAGTCGTGAGAAAACACAAGCAGTAATTATAAAAACGCGGAAACATAAGAAAATTAACTTCATGTTATTTGTGTATATCCGTGAGTAAAACCAGCTGGTGGAATCGAAAATGATATCAACGCCATTGTGTTAGATAAAGATCACGATAATAAACTTGTAGAACGCGATTTTATTAGCAAACGTGATCTAATCTCGTAACCTTTGATCTGTATAAGAAAACACCATTAGCGCCTGAATTTTAATTAGCTTACAACACAAATATCACCAACTTTAGATCTAAAGCAAGATCGAATGGCGACACGTTGTTATTCGTTACAAATCTTATTATTCTTAAGCAAATTGATACTAATGAGCTCTTAACGCCAATTAAAATATTGCAGTGTCAAAAATATTTGACTTGCAAAATCAAACAGTGTGTGTATTACAAAGTGGATTTCAATATCAAGAGCAAATTACACAAAGCACAAAACAATACAGGTGTTCGAGATTAAAAATACTATGTGTAAACACACGAGATGATAGGAATGACTTTAACGATACGTATCAAAGATCAAGGTTGGATAAACAATGAGTACGAAATCAAAAAGGCATCAATACAACGATAATTCGAATCCCCTGTAAACATATCGCGATGACACACCAGACTCTGAATGCGGTTCACCTTCTGTAACCCCACTTGCATTACCGACGCTCCCACCTGAACTTAACATGAATCATGAAGTATAATGTATATAGGAGCTAAAATTATTTCCAGGCTCATAAGACGCAATTGCTATTTTCAAATACATCCAGCTCATATCAAGGATATGGCCTCGCTCCAATTTTGCAAAACCAACACTAAAATATCGAACTATTTTAGGGAGATTACTCTATCGCACGCACGTGTTATGCGTGTAAATTGTTAAAAACATTCACTCTACATTTATCTTAGTAATCAACATGATTTACATGCTACGATAATACATATAAACACGACATTACGTCATTCGTCCGTGCGTCCGTCAACAAAAAAACCGTATCCGGCTCGATGTTGTACCAAAAAATGTATGGAATGACAAAAGGAGCTAATAACTCTTGATGAGCCGAGTCGAGAACTCGACTGTTTCTGCGAAGCAAGGTTTGTGAAAAACGTAGAGAGTGAAGAACAATGCGATGACAATTTTGTTTCTAGTGTGGCAACGATAGTCGCGCGCTCAGTACAAACAATAGACGCGATCTTGCAAACGTTTAAGCTTCGTATTTCATTTCTCTAATAGCCGTGACCGACTGCATATTATAACAACCACCCTCTGTCGCAGGCATGTGCAGTCTTTTAGCGAATAATATAATCTCACCTTGAACGTAATTGCTTCGGGCCATGATCAGATAGCTAACCGACTGTTAGAGTAATTGCTCAAAAAAAAATTACAAAATGCGCTATTAAATATGCAGCTTTTCCTCGCACGACTCGGAACGAAGGACTCGGGCGCAATCTAAGGTTGCCTATTATCCGCCACGCTCCGAAAAACACCAAAAGGTAACACCAGAACAGCGGAAAAATTTTGAAACTTGTTGCACAAGCCGCGCTCATATTAAACAATACAGAACTAACTAATAGCGACGATTATCTATCTGGAATCAGTTAATTGATGTTTACCTCACCGCAACAGGGAGCGCGCCGCCCACAACGTACCGCGATCCGATCGGTACCTTTCGATTCGCTCCGAGCCGCCTCACCTCACAGATAACATTCGAATCTTACCTGCAACAATGCAAGAAAAAGGTTAATTACACAAATCAACGTGCACACGTTCCGTTCGTTAAACCTAATCACAACGAAGTTCAAAATGTTAACAAGCGCGTACGCCCGTGGAATGTCATGCGAAAAGTAAAATTTTGAGATGCTGTAATAGCAATTACGGGCAGATGACATGGGAACTAACAGCGGACATTACACGGAAGATTACGTCGCTACAATAACACTGGATAGGACCACTCTGTGAAATTACGAAACAAAGAAACAAGAAAGTTGCGAACTAACAAAGAAACGAAAGCGCTCTTAATAAAGGCGTATCACGCGCCTAAGCGCTTTTAACAAACACCGCAACTACATTTACAAAATCTTGAGAACAATTTAAAATCTCCTATTTGTATAGGTCCTAAACATATATGGTATCTGGTAATAACTAGACCGCTTCCTTTATCTCAAAGGCCATTAAACTCCGCATAAAGCTGTCAGAGCTTAGACAAGAATGACATATTTCGGCTATTTGGATCAAAGATAACGAACATTTTCACATACAATAGTTCGAGACCAGCATGCGGAAATCTTAACTTAATTGGCTTGAAGGTTGATAATATTCAAGGGTGAGACACATATTGTGTACAGAAAGGATGTTACCAACCACCATGCAGAGAATAATGCGATCTAACTAGCTTTGAAATATCTTCGAAATGTATGTAGCATGAAATGCTTACTCAATAAGTTTACCTTGGAAGCTATAAGATACGGTGTTATAAATCATAGAGCCGGCAACAATGGCCGTATGACAGAACACGTAGTAGAAATAGTTTCAAATATTTCACGACGAAATGGCCCCGAGAGCCGGCGCGTGCGCGCTCCACGAACGCAACCAGTCACGACTCGAGGAATCAGATCATTTTTTTACGAGCCGACCTTAGAATACCGGCTACAATAACTTGATACGCGATAGAGATGATGACATTTCTCATTTTGAAAATAATAACATCAATTTAAAAATTATAATGATCTATATGAAACATTAACTTAAAATTCTGAGACTAGCGGATTGTCACGGAACCTAACTTTCGTTAGTTACGCTAATCTCAGAATTTAAGCCCCTTATACTCGTAGTATAAATGTTTGATAGTTTAGCATAAACATTATTACAGGCAAATGAACCAACTATATAGTATTTTGTTCAACGCAACATTAAATATATAGACAATCATTTAAATATTATTGCAAAATGCACTATGTTAGCAATTTTGCAATCATAGGCAAATAAGGTGCAATATTTTAACAAAGCTTCAACGTTCGTAGTGTAAATCAGATAATACAAATTAGAGCTAACAAGATGTAGATGTTATAAAAGAATTCCCACATTAAAATGCAAGGCCGCAGAAACTTTGAGGCAGATATAGCATGGTTATTCATAAGCCGAGTGAACGTGTACTATTGATGACATAATGGTAGGCGAGATGACCCTACGGACCTTAGAACAGGTTGCAGCTGCAAGATGAAGTCGCCTTGGCCGCGAGCGAGCCTAGCGCATGCACCAAACCATGACACTATTAGCATTTCTGAGATGCTATGCCATAAACGAGCTAGTAACTAGCCATTTGTGGAGGCATTCCGCTCGTCTAACCATGTCATCTTTGCAACAACCCAATGAATTTGTAATCGATACATTAATTTCGCTGCGATTCTACAATACGGTTCTAATCGATTCGCTTAAGGCGTTTATTCATTAACGTTAATCCGTTGGCCGGAGGAGATCATTAATAACCGTGGTCTAGTTGCGAAATAGTGATCGCTTTTAAAATAACAATAAAGTTGAAATCGAAACAAAGGTTGACCATTAATTTTGGGTATAAACAAAAGGTTGGTATGCGGGAGGCGAGGGAGATAATGAGCCGATGCAATTGTAATGAGGTTGTAGATCGATCAAGACGGCACGCGCCCTGCGTCTGCGCATCATTAGGGCTGTCTCTCACTTGGAACTTTAAACAATGCTTTATGTTCATCATCACATTGGAAGCTCGGGTTTCGAAATAGTTTATAATCGGAAATCGTAAACATTGATATTGTTAGAAATGTCAAAATCTTTCATTTACTTCAAAAAAGGAGCAAATGTAGTCAAACCTTTTTATAGAAAACAAAATGCTGAGTTGTTAACACGACGAGCTATTGCTAGTAAGTATTCAGAGCATAACTTATACTTGAAAAATAAAAAAAAGTACCTGCGCTAATAGATAAGCATTTAAATTAGCACGGACATGCAATCCGAAGACAATACAATACAAGATCGCACATAACAATAATAAGCAAGTCACGCGCAGCCCTAATGGCGCTAACGATGCGTGAGCGCATACTCTATTACCATTTCGATTTGGTTGCCTACGCTGCGGTTTTGACGTTATACTAATATAGGGTTGCAAAAAAAGTTATAGGTCGCGGCACGTAAGTAGAGCGCTGAGCGTTTCTGCGCAGACGTCAAAAATTCGGTATCACAGGGGGGAGTACGGGGCGAGGGCGGGTGTGCGCACGCGCTTATTGGCTCTCCAGTCGTTCCTCGCTCCCCGCAACATCGCGTCCACCCGCTCACGCCCGACCGGTACAATCGCGTTCTAAGTTTTAATGTTCTCGTTGTTTAATTTGTTTGTTTAAATTTGTTTTATCAATACGCAATGAGTGTCCAAGTTGTTGACTTCGTAACCGAATAATTTATCATTCAATTGATCAAGACATTTCAGATGAAGATGTTGATGATTCAAATGATGAAGGCATACTGCCTTTGTCAGATTCAGACTATTTGTTTTTGAATTTAAAAAGAAATGTTCAATCGTTTCTATACAAACCTATGTTTTATTTCTATCTCACGTAAGTAGGCAGTAACCTCGTAACTGGTTACAAATTCCTGGCAGTTATTTATTTTTATTTCTTGTAATAATATTACTACATTAACTGGCTTTCTTGAAATCTGTTTTTTTAAATGAAATACACGGTAGAATAATTTACAAATAAAATGATAAATTAGTCGAGCTAATAAATGTGTGCGCAATAGTACACATGCGCAGCTATCCCCTCCATAGTCCGCTCAGCGCTCAACTTACGTGCCGCGACCTATACGTGTGTGTGTAAAAAAAACAACGAAATTCTTGCGATATCACCATTAATTTAAGTCTAAAAGATTATATTAGTGGTTGTTAGTTATGAAGAATAAGGCTTTGTTGCTTATAGTTCTTACGTTTTGGTAAAGCAAACAAGTTATTCTAGGCGAAAACTAAATAAATAAATACTAGACGAGATTTTTTCAACAGCATGAAATCTAACATTGTAAACGTGAAATTTACCCACTTACACTTATTTATACGCCTGATATTGAAAACGCAACCGATAAGAAAACAATCGGCATTCAATATGTAACAGAAATTACAAGTTTAGATTACATCGTGCGCGTAATTTTCGCGGCCACCCCGTATAACAAAAGCATTCGTGGCACGCGCCAGTTATGCGATGATATGACTATCACAATTTTAATATACACGCCTTGTAAGGACGGTAATATAATAGTACAATTTGTAACGCTTGGGGGTCCCAATGCCACATGGCTATAGTGCCCGATTGCGAAACCCAACTAACATGGCGACAAAATAACTAGCATTATAATTACACACATGTTCTTACTGCGCAGTAATAAAGGTCGTATTTGCGTGAATTCTTAAGACAGTTAGCCGTTATTGATTATCGACTGAACTCATTCTTATACATTGCGCAAGTTTGTCGTTTAAGCCGAGTAGGGCTGTTTGGTATCGACTTTTTAAAATTATCGATCGATAAGTCAAATAACATAGGTCCTGTTCCTTTATCTAATTTCCGATTATAAAATACAAATTGAACTTATTATTAATTGTCATTTAATTTACTACGGAATTATGACATGAAAGGCAGCCGAGCTGATAAAAATGAACAATTAAATTTGGGATGTTAATTAGCGTAACTGTGTTGTTCTTTTTCGCAATTGCTAGTAGATTTGTATAGGATTGAAATGTAAACGTTTAATTAAGTCGCAAAATGACTATAAATATTACATTACCTACGCGCTTTCCCAAAACAGTAAGTTCTTTTAAATTTTTAATGCATTATGGGTTTCTGCTTGGCCACAATTAACCTGATGTTAAATGATATTGAACCTATAATGGAGCGAGCTTACCCAGAAAATACCAACTCACTCTCGCCTAGACTAGCTGAATTATTTTCGGGTGATAAGAAATTGTCGAGTTAAAATTATAATGAAAAGCATCGATAACCAACTGTGGCCCACCCCTAAAGGCAAGTTGCAGACAAGTGCGCCGCCATTAAGGTGTGGTCAACAAACGTTGCCACAGTTATAACTACAAACTACTACAACTAACCCGTAATAAATAAGCATAGGTAGGTTTCCGTCGTTCCGCAAACTCAAGGAGATCAATGCATGCAATTACTGGCCTGCTAGACCATAGGCCTTATTCACGACCTATGCAATTACATGAATTACGCAGACCTCATTCGTGTGACGAATTTTCCTTTTAACTATATTGCTACTTTAATCGTCATGCCTATAGTGATACCTTGAATATTTACTTATGTATGGATCCTGTCCCACTTTTATGGTCCTTAGTCATTGAAGTGGGAAATTATGCGACGATCAACAGGTATACCGATATCATAGATTTATACATGAGTTAATAGCATTAAAATTGGTTAAAAACTTAAAGTGAATTTTAGGTAGTAATTTCAGAATGTTTCTCAGAATGTACATGAGGTGACAAGCGTTAGAATATTCAGTGCAGAACCAATTTAAAACGCTGCGCTATCGGAATAGTGAACAAAACCTTTCATTTGAAATTCCACTAGCATTTTATGCTATTAGTAGGAGCTCGGTTAGACCGCAAATTCGTTAATTCTGTCTGTAAAGTATTATTGGAAAGCGTGAAGAGGTGAAACTCGTCGTATCCTGGCGGATTCGTCAGACAAAGGCGATGGAAAGCGCAAGCCGTCCATTGAATACAAATCGGCTACAATGCACCGCCGCGTTGGGAAACTTCTCGGTGAAATGAGAACGCAAAGAAAGCTTACGACATGTGCACAAATAAATGAAATAAATTCGCTGTCAAATTGACAGACGCGGATTGGCGAGCGTCCGAACTATACGTAGGTAGTGATTTCATTCGTCTTCTACGGTAAGGAGATTATGGTTTAGGGGAGACCATTACGCCTAAGTCGGATCGCACTGACAAAAAAGAATTTAGGCAAACATTGTGTTAAAAATCCCTTTAGTTGCAATCTGATAAACAATAGTAGATCATCATCATCTTTGAATCTCTACATCGACTTAACGTAGTAAAATCTAAAACTTAAGACCGAGAACCGAGTCATAAATCTTCGAGGTGTATACGACTGGATAACGCAACTTATACGTATTGAAGGGCAGAAGATGTCTCTTTAGGAATGTTCGACATTTGCGAATAGACATATAACCTTTTATATATAGGAATTTCTGCTCTATCACGCGTTCTTTACACAATCATTTCTGAGACACAAAAATTATTTATGGATTAAAAGAGTTTTATATAAATACATGCGTTCATTAGAATACGGCATAAAGTTAACTATTATCAACAATTTCAATGACGGAATTTCACGCAGTAAATCCAAAAGAAATTTACTTCACTTACCAGAAACATTGAATTTTCTTTGTTATTATAATACACGGTTCACGTATATAATTTCTTAAGTTAATCCGAACACAATTAGGGCAACCACTTCGGCCTACCAGCAACTATTCGAGGTCGCAAAATCCCGTTTATTTATCTAATCCGCTTTGTCGTTCAACCACAAACCAGCATTGTTAACGACGCGACAACCGGTGGTTGTCGGTTGTAGGCGACCACGCCGCGTTTTGTGGTGACCGCAAAAAAAATCGACCGCCTGTCACAAGGTCGCCTTAGCTCCAATCGCTCATGTCTGGTAATTACGAAAAACAAAGCGGAGCGAGGCTTTGGGCGGGACTACGCTGCGCCCGCGCACAAAGAGAAAAGTCGAATGATTTTAACATAAATGTTTAGTTATTTATGTCAGACTTCACTGCAAAATGACACTGCAATGGTCCACTTAACATTGGATTAAATTATGTTTTAAACTTCATTTTACTTTGGTAAAATGCCCCAACTGAGTATAAATTCTTAAACCTTATAGACTTTTTATATAGAATAGATTTAGATATAGATTTTTTTTCTAAATTCTAGATTCTTTCAGAATAGATATAAACGGAGCATGATTACATGCAGGGCAGGAATCAGAGCGCTCTAAATAGCTTTCAGTCTGACAAGAGATTCAAATACTAAAGACACAACAACTAAGAACAATTCTTAGCGACAAATTGCAATACGTATTTCATTTGCCGAAAACACAAGGTTTAGGCGCCTTATCAAATGTAAATACATCTTGAGCTAGATCATAAGTACATTACAGATAAGTATACAGAAGCATCTTAAAGTAAAGACCTTATACGCTAGAACGGTGGCTTCGGTAAACAATCACGGCACAATTTTTAACGAAGGCTAACTAGTCCCGCGAAAGGATGCGCCTGCGTCGAGCAAATGTCGATTATAGCTAAGTTAAACCACAGATTAACAGAAGACACAGGTATTTTACATACAAAACAAAAGCATAAAATACTATCCACTTTCTTTTATATTCTCAACCATAAACAATGCATACAACATCGAATATATAAAAAATAAATTTCTTTTTAAATGACAGAAAATTAACAGTTGGCATGTCAAACTGCATGTTTACTATATACGATACTATAAGGAAAGACACATAGGACAATTTTGGTACTGTTATTTCGAAATGTTTAATGTATGCTATAACAGTTCTAAGTAGTCTAGTTCTAAAAGCTTTGGTGTGCAATAAAGAATACATATATTTCGAATTCAACGGCCAAATTACAATTCGTAACTTTTTAAACAGTCTCCATTTATTTTAAACAATATAATGACCAAAACTAGGCCACTACATTTTGACCCTTCTGTACTTCCTTTCTTTGTGCTCACACGCCAACTTAAAGGTGACAGTGTTATGTTAATGCAACTCTAAGTTGACATCAAGTTAATGCCATGTACCTACTGACGTATTGTACTTATATTATAAACAGTTATCGATTTCGGAAAATATACGACCGGTGTGATACGCAATTGTTGCTCAATGGAGCGACGTTGTACACAAACATTTATTAGTCGAATCAAGGTCATTCATTATGAGTCACATCACAAAAGAGATTTCTGGATTTCTAGTTTAAACTAATCCAGAACAGTAAACCTCTTTCATACATTCAAACGAAATTAAAAAGTTACTATTGACCAAACAACGAATTGTGACTCGTTGCAAATCGAGATAAAATTGGCTAGAATTACGCGAACCATTGGCAAATCAGTCGATCAAGTCAAACCAATTAATGTCCCGGGGATTAATCTATTATCCTTATAGTAATGCTTGAACGTTTTATTTGCAAGAGAGCGTTTTGTTACTTAGCAAATAAGATATCTTTAGTACGCGTTCGCGCGCGCCCAGTTCCAATACACTTTCAGCGCATAACTTAGCACAATTACAAAGTTGTCTTATCGAAAGCAAAATCGAACTAGTTAGGTGACCGTGCCTTTCACGGGCCCTGCTCGCCACGCCCGCCGGACTTTACAACGCCTTCACCGTCCTAACGCGCTCCAACCGTTACCCACTTCAATCGTATCTAGATCAACCAATATTGTTAAGTTGCTACTTTCCGTCAATACCCACACACGATAAAGCTCGATTTTATTTCAGAAAGCCGTGAATAGGCGACCCATTTAACTGTAATCATAATTTATAACGCCATTTCAATTTCGCACAGCGAGTTTGTCACATCCCACCTACGTTACAACACAGCGTACATTGTGAAGAAGAGACGCGATTATACACGCTCAACGAGCGTTCATAATAAGAATATTGTTTCGCGCCGCGGAAGATTACGTCGCAACGCTCGTGCCCGATTGAAACTGAAAAAAAATCCATAGAATCGTTTCTAAATCTCATCAGCAGCCGCAATCCCAAACAGAATACGAAGCGACTTAATTTAAGATTAAGCATGACAGTCCGATTTTTTAGTATTTAGGCTGCGCGGCCTTCCTGTGTCGGCGGCATTATTCGCCATTCAATTTCCAATTAAACGCTTGATTCTCAATGCCAGCGGGTCGGAGGTGGTCGCAGTAAACACTTGATAAAAAGGCGTGTTGTGGCGCGCGGCTCGCCAGTACCCGAAACACCCGCGTCGCTTTTGTCTCCGCGAACCTTTCACTTCGCTCATGCCGCCGCGGTGTGATAACAAAGAGACCCCAACTTAGATAAGTTTATTCAATAAAGTGTTGATTGTGCGCGTTGTAATACGTTTAATTAATAGGTGATGTTCTCTAAACTTTCAGATGGTGAGAGGGGCGGCGCTAGCGCTGGTGTTGGCGCTGACATGCGCGCGCGCAAGCGTCCTCGTGCCCACCTACGTGCTGCCGCCTGACTCGTTCGTGCGCGACCAGCGCAGCCTCGGCCCACCCCCCGACTCCGACCCCGCCGAGTCCCAGCGCACGATCAAGCGACTCATCGGCGGACACATCAAAATAAAACCAGACAAAGATTACGGCTCCACTAAAAACTCGATAGACTTCGAGGAGAAGCCGACTAGCGGCAAATTCGCGGGCGTACTCGCGCCGGACCAGTCGGGCGGCACCGTAGGATGGAACCAAGGCATTTGGGACGACGGCATGCTCATGTCGAGCGCCGGCGAAGGAAAGGAAGCGGTAAAGAAAGACGATGACGAAGACAAGAAAACGCTCTCAGACCAAGTGGCCGAGGGGAAATACGGACTGATACAGAATGAGATATTCCCGAAAACGCCCAAACGACCGGGAATTGTGAGCTACGAGCCCAACTCGGAAACTAGGTCGAAGGATAACCTTCAAACGCTAGGAGGTTTAAAGAAGGACGAGATATGGCTCGCCGAGGACCACTTGCTGGTAATCAAAGGTGGCTCGTTCCCCGAGCGCACTAAAGAGAGCGAAAGAAGGCCATGGCCGCCGATCGACGACTACGAGGCGCCCAGAAGGCAAGTAAAGTTACCGCAGAAACCCAAAGTGCCACCGCCCTTTCCAGTACGACTCTCCGACGACGGACCGCTCGTCTTCCTCACGCCAAACGGCAGTGTCCCTGCGGCCATTTTCCCTCCCTTCCCTGAGGGAGAGGGCGAAGGCCCTCTACCTCCTCCGCCATTCCCCTTCCCGCCGGGAGCGGCCTACGCCCCGGGTGACTATCAGGGAAACACTACTTCCGGGGGAGCGCCGTTGCCAATTCCTCCGTTCCCATTCCTACCCGGGAATGCGAGCGAAGGACCTTTCCCATTCCCTGGATCCATGAACGGCTCTTTTCCAGAAGGCTTTCCTCCGGGCGCAGCGTTTCTACCACCACCCAGCAACCAATCCGACCTGTACGACGAAGACGACCCTTCGATCTATTATCCGCCGCCATACAATTTTTCCTACCGCGCGGACTACAATAACAGCGTGCCTGCGGGTCCGTTAGTGCCTGGAATCATTCTGCCTCCGCCGCCGGACTTCTTCGCCCCGGTAGAGGAGAAGACTACTACGGAAAATGTGAGGACGACGCCAAGACCGATCGCGGTGCCGACTTACACAAGGAAGCCGACGGTCAAAACTACTACAACGACGCCGTCTTACCGCAAGTACAAGACGAGGCCCACGACGACAACAGAGTACCCAACAAGAACTACAACGGACATACCTACAACGTTCACGACGCCTCCTCCAGTGGAAATTGTTACCACACACGTTCGGAAACCTCAGCGCATACCGTCAAGGACGCCGGTACGAGTGCACAACTTGCCTGACGAAATAACAACAAGACCGAAAACGGAAAAACCAGTGTACAAAACGAGGACAAAAGTCACGTCCAAACCGATATCTGTCGCCGTCGTTTACGACTATCCAGAGCCGGAGTACAATCCGAAAACACCATCAACTTCAGAGAAGCCGTACATACTTTATAATGTACCAGATAAGACGCCGAATCTTAACGACAATCTTGTTACATCGACTCCCGTGCCATTGAGGGGATACTACACGAACGCGCAAAACATCCCCACAACGAAACTACAACCTGTATATAACCGTAAGCCAAACGACAACGCATTGGCTTCATTCTACTTCTACGATGAGCAGCCGAAGACGTCTCCCGCGCCTGCTACTTTCTTCGATGGGCGTAATTATTACAAGACTGTGCCTAGCAACCCGACTCCCTACCAGCAGCAAAACGTGAACCAACAGTCAGGGTTCGGCCCGGCTGTGGACGTCGCTTACGGAGCCATTGACCAGGCAGACGCCCTGTTCTTGTGGCCACAGAAACAAGGACCACGCACTCTCACACAAGAATACTTCAGCATACAAAAGCCGAGACAACAACAGGTCTACGTGCAACAGCAGCCGAAACAGCGACCGGAAACGTTTTACCAACAAATTGCTGATATCCAGCAAACGATCGAACTGTTTACAACGAAGAGACCGAAAGCTTACTCGCACAGACCGCACGCACACAAGCCGAAAGCTATCACATCACGACCGGTTTACCAATTCAGCTACCAAAATAACCCGAGGCCTGAACAGATTTCCTTCCGGGCGCCGAAACTGGATCCGGAACCTTTCCGGCCCATGGTTAGCTACAGCAAACCTTTCAATTTGGAGAACGACTTCAACGCGATCACGCCATCAATCCCTCACGGGTACCAGCAGTATTTAGTTGAAAACGTGCAAGTGACAACGGAAACGCCTACATCGACCAGGTTCTATCCCAAGACCAAACCGAGGGATGAGGACTACGACGACACTCCAATCAAGCCGGTCCGACCGAAGGGCAACAGGAACCAAATACCAATCCAAAACGACAAACCTGCTGTGCATCACGTGAACAGATACCCAAACACAACTCCCAGCCCAATCAGTCACGGTTATTACACAAAGCAAGACGAGAGATACCTGGACGACATCACCAAGAATTCATTTGACATATTCGGCAAGAAGATCGAAGACAGTACGCACGACGTGAACGGCTTGGCCGTGACGGCGCCCCTCGAGACTGTAAAGACTCCGATTGATAACAACATCAATCTGCAGTACGCTTACGAGATCATCGAGCCTCAAGGTGAGAACCCGCCGTCGCTAGACCGGGATACTCTGGTGAACGATCGCCTGCCAAGACCGACGATCAACCCAGACAGCGAGCCTATTCCTATTCAAGTTCAGAACGCGGAGCTGGTGCAGCAGAAACCGCCGTCTCTACTCCACGACACGGTAGTGAACGATAGGTTACCGCGTCCGCCTATTAATCCGGACAGCGAGTTCATACCTATCCCGAATCCGGGCCAGAGGCCGCAGCAGTACAGGATACAGTCGCAAGTGCAGCGGCCTCAGTACACGGGCGAGCAGTTTGATTTGAACAGGCCCTCGCTGGCGGGAGACACGGCGGTGAACTACAAGAGGCCGCTCCCGCCCGTCAACCCTGACGCGGAGTGGATAACGCCTGTGAACGCTGCCGGCGAGGGGAGGCCGGGGTCCTTCGTGTCGTACAGACTGCCCGGCGAGGGAGCGCACGTGTATTTCCTCACGCCTCAGGCGGCGCAGGCGGCGCGGGAGAGGTACCGATCGCCCGGCTACGGACGGTGAAACCAAAGCTCTAGTCTGAACTGTTAACGCCGCGCACGCGACGTACCGTGTAAATATAAAGCGCAAATGTGATGTTTTAAGTGTCCTAAGTAGTGTAAGGTATGAAAGACTAGCGGGTCGACCGCATTGCCATAATATTTAAAACGCGAGTTTTTTTTTTATATAACGTTCTTGTTAGCGAAATTGTTGCAAAACATAATGGACGCTTGACATTCGACGAGTTTATTTATTAAATTATTTTCTAAGAGACTGTGGTGCATGCGTTATGTTAGTTAATTTATTTGTCAGTATTCTCAATGAACTCTCAGGGATGATGTGATGTGATATGTGTGCTAATGATTGCGAGCATGTTTGTAATATAAGTAACATGTGTTACTGTAATTGTTATTTAAACAAATTAATCATGTGATTTTGTATTTTATCAAACAAAAGAGATATAAAATAAAATTTTAAACATTTCGCGCTGTTTATTTGAAATCCTTTTCCTTTCACCTGGCCCGTTGGCCTATTGGTTTTAACTTTTCAGAGATCGTGGGTTCGAATCCCACACAGTAGAGTTACACAGTGTTGACCATTCTTAATAACTTTGAGGGACCAGATTACAGGTGATACTAACTAGGATGGATAAACTAGCTAAAACATTCAATTATCTAGATATTTAGTGTCCCCGGCCCGGTTCAATAGCCCACTTAATCTGAGGTCAGTCACAATGATCAATATAGCTATTGATCACAAATGTCACGGTCCAAAACGGAACAAGGTGACAAGGTACAAGCTTACTCACGATTACTATAAAGGAAGTTACAGTAACTAACAGTTGTACACTACAGGTGTCACTGTCCATGACTTTTACGGGCGAACAGGCAAAGCGTTTTAAACAAATGTAGGAACAGACCGCAATAAAAAGTTCGCAAGTCAAGTTCTTATGTCAAAGCGGTAAGATCCATTTTCGAACTCCAATTTATCGTCCGACTTTTTCCGTTGATATTGCACTGAGGTAATAGCTGTTATATACAGTGCAAGGCTGACCTTAAAAGGTATTTAAAAGTAATGGAATAAGTTCTGCAATACCTTAGTTCAGAGAGGTAAGGATTATTTAATACAAAGTTCTTGTTTTCAATTGATCACTGGTGGGGAATCAAGAAGAAACTGCTTCTTACTTTCATAATCCTATAGGACGATATTTCATTAATACCGGAGAAATATCGGGCGTAGTAAACGTTTGGGTAATATAAGCTAAGTAAAAGTAAACATTAAATAATCAGAAATAAATTTAAATATTTTCGGACATTCATCATTATTGCATAACCTCATATTATTTCAAGTACTGTACGATCAAGAACAATCCATGAATAATTTCTAATAATAGACAATAATTCACGAAATGTCATTCGGACTTTTAGCGAATCCGATTGGGAACACTTTAGAATTATGATACGAGACCGTAACGGGTTAGGAATTGCAAGTTTGCAACTAAATATTGTGTCAAGTCATCTTTAATTCGTTCAGGCAATATTTGTAATGAGACGTTATGTAAAGCGGGGTGTGCAAATAGCTTGTTAGTGCTCATTTGAGTTGGGTCATGTTGCAGCGACATCTAGAGGCTTTTGTAGGAACTAAGTGTTAAGATAAGAGGTGAATAAATATACACTTGTTACTGTAAACCGAGTGGAGGAAATCCTGGGGTGGGAAGTGTCTATAAGCTACTATTAGCACTCCGTTTTTCCATACAAAAAAAACCCTAGGTTTTAAATTTTTACAATAAATAACTTTTATTCTTAAGTTTTTGCTTTAACTATACGCGCAAAATCAACTGCATAGTCAAGGGTCACTGAGATATTTCGAGCCTCCCTTACTCCTTTATTTCATAGTGCGTCGCAGGAGTGCCCAGCTAGGTTACTTACGCACGCGCCGCCAGATAAACGGAACATTTTTGAATAAATCATGTTTTGAAATATGCAGAAAAAATATTTTTTTTCTTGAATAATGTGGTCTTATCAAAATTTTTTAATGCTTTGACCACCGAGAAATGAAACATTATGAATAAATATATTTTAGTCATTGTCGCATTTACACGTCACTGGCATTAAGAGGGTTAAATAAGCGTTTATAATAGCATGGGACCAAAGAAAAAAGTAATCTAACAGCCTAATGGTCAAGCGACGGTCAATCTGCAACCAAGGTTACATTACAACTAGTTTGCGGAACAAATAATGATGCATACAAATATAGGTGTCCAGTTGTCTGAAGTGTTTAGTTCCGTGAGCGCTAAGTAAAGTGCACTTCAAATGGCATTTTCCTGATTATGACATATCATAAATAGTTTATACTACTGTGCGCATTTATAAAGTCAACGTAATAAGTACAAAGTCGTTCAAAAATAAACTTATCAATGGTATCATGGATTTAAAAATTTCAATAGATCATCAAAGTACGGAATAGGGACCGTGCACAAACTATAGGTGGCAGCACTACGTAGTGTAAACTATTTATTTATTGCACATGTAACATACATAGAAAGATCTTACAGCTAAGGCCTTAAAAGTAAATCACATGATCCGGATAGGGTGTTGCAGTATTGAACATTGTAGATGGCGCTTATGTGTGTTTATATGTTGGTTGGATGTTATGATTATGTTCTAAAGTTGGATATCTCAATATATAACACTAGCTTTTGCCCGCGACTTCGTCCGCGTGTTTAAATTTATACATACAAAAGTTTTTTCCCGCTAACTCCCGTTCCCGTGGGAATTTCTCAAAATACAGCCATAACTAAACTTTATATTTACTAAGGTACCTGCATGCCAAATTTCAAGCGTCTAACTTAAGCGGTTTAGATTTTTCATACAAAAGGATTTTCCCGCTAATTCCCGTTCCCGTGGGAATTTCGGGAATTCCTTTCTTAGTGCACCCCTACGGTACCTAAGCTACGTCCCTTCCAAATTTCAAGTGCCTACGTTTAGCCGTTTGGGCTGTGCGTTGATATGTCAGTCAGTCAGTCAGTCAGTCAGTTTCTCCTTTTATATATATATATAGATAATAACTAGGGTAAAACATTCAAGTTTATGACACCAGTTGGCAGCACCATCGATGTGCACGTTCCCTATAAACGAGAAATCGATCTGGATACGGATTAAGTTAATTGAAATTGTAGCGGGTTCGGACGTGCACACAGCTATGTTCACAGCAACATCCGAGACCTATGTACGCTGCGACGAACGCTTCCTCCTTTTTTTTATCTTATGATGCCTTGGATCTTTGCTATTTTTATTTAAATGAAAAAAGGAAAAATACTTGTCCAAATCTAAAATACGGACTAAATACAATACAATTATTCTGACCCCCAAAACATCCCTATTCGCTCCGCTGCCCCTGCCAATGTCACTGACCTGTATCCGGCTCCTGGTGCTGCACGGCGTCCTGCAGCGGGCTCGCGTACAGCCGCAGGTACACGCGCACGGCGACGCGCGCGCAGCGGAAGTAGAACGGGTGCGAGCGGAGGACGTCCTCCAAGCGCAGCAGGCCCACGTACGAGCGGAGCGTCATCTTGCGCATGCAGTACGAGTGGAAGTCGAACTGGTCCTCCATTATCTCGGAGAAGTGCTGCGGATGATAAAAAAAAATGTCAGTAACCGGTTTCGAGGTCAGGACTAACGGCCGTATTCACAAACGTTACTATGCGTCGCGGGAACGGACAGGTACCCAAAAACGTATAGGATTTTGGGCACTGTGCGTCCGCGCGTCGCATGGTAACGTTTGTGAATACGGCCGTAAGTGTCTAGGACAGCCAGACACTTCCAGAGGGCTGCAAATAAATAAATAAAAAAAACTTAATAACCAAATTCGAGGATGGGACCAAATATCTAGAACAGCCAGACACAGTCCCGGAGGTCTTCAACAGTTTGAAGGGTCCGGTGGGCTTCCTGAAGGAGTTGGGCAGAAATAATAAGTAAATAATCCAAGTCATGTGAGTCCATGAGGCACTTAAGATGAACACAGTGGTAGAGGAAGGAAGAGAAGCAGCTGAAAAGTACCAGGAAAGGCAGACTTCCCATCCCAATGAACTAGCCACCCAGCTACTGAGCCAGAGCTACGGTAACCGTCTCAAGAGACACGCCATTCACAAACTACACCAAAGAATGGTGTAGTACAAAAATAAGTAGTGTTCTCGGTGGAGAGCACACTTCGAACGAAATGGCCTCAACACATCCGCTCATAGTCAAGCGACTGATTGCAGATCAACAAAAAAAAAAATAATGTGATTGGCAAACTAAGCCATAAAATAGTATAAGTCTTATACTATACTTCGATTACAAATTTTTTGGGTACAAATAAACCTTACTGCGGTCAAACACTTGCCTGCCAAGCGTGGTGACAAAGGCAAATCCGCCCAAATGACAATTGTCATCCCTACGTCCAGCAGGTTCGATTCCGAAACGCGTCCGAAAGTCACTTCTCTGAGGCGGTACTACCGAATGATAAGCTGGAACCTCAAGAAGACAGGCTCGGTGGCTCAATTGGTAGTGACCCCTGCCTTCTGAGCCAAGGGTCGTGGCTTCGATTCCCACCCGGGACAAACATTCGTGTGATGAATACTTGTGTTTGTTCCGTGTCTGGGTGTTTATAATTTGTATTTAAGTATTTATTTGTGGTACCTTTGTTGTTCTGATACCCATAACACAAGTGCTTAAGCTACTTACTTTGGGATTAGAGCAATGTATGTGATGTTGTAAAAAAAAAAAGAAGTCCCATTAATCGACGCTTACGCCACCCTTCAAGAAGAAGGGTGGTGAATTGTATTCTTTCCCGTCAGGGCAAAGACAAAAGGTATTACTCACTCTGTCGACTTCATGAGCCTTCTTCAACGCCTCGCCCCAGGAGTGCAACCTCTGGTAGGCCGCCGCCGCCTCAGTCTGGAACCACATGCACTGCATTTCGTTCAGGTTCTCTGTCGCGGGCACTCCTGCAAAGGATAGAACCGTCATGTACAAAAGGAAGATAAATTATAACAACATGACATACTTGTATGTTGAGCCAATATGAGCCTTATGTTGTGGAAATAAAAGCCATTTAGATAGATGACTGGGGTGTAAGGAAGCGACCTACCATCTTTTCACTCCAAGCCAACCGCACCTGTCCCGTGTTGCATCCTGCCGAATAACAAACGAGGCGCTGGCAACAGACTGGTGGCGGTATAACCATTACAATTAAAGGCGTAGCTAAATACCATGCTTTGCGAACGGGACGTTTTGCGAAAGGGGTATTATTCTTCGAACGGGACGTTTTGCGACCAGGGGACATTTTGCGAAAGGGACATTCTGCGACTAACCATTTCCCAAAATAATGTTCTACTTGCTTACTAAGCGCTCAAGAATTTTTCCCCGCTCATTTAATCCACGTTCATCGTGAACTTGGCGCACATGTAGCGGTCCGCCGTGTCCATACCTGCGCCTGCTGCTGCCACTGCCGCATAGGCAGCTGTCTACTCACCTTCCCTCGTGAACTTGGCGCACATCTCCTGCTGCTGCCACTGCCGCCTAGGCAGCTGTCTACTCACCTTCCCTCGTGAACTTGGCGCACATCTGCTGCTGCTGCCACTGCCGCCTAGGCAGCTGCCTACTCACCTTCCCTCGTGAACTTGGCGCACATCTGCTGCTGCTGCCACTGCCGCCTAGGCAGCTGCCTACTCACCTTCCCTCGTGAACTTGGCGCACATCTGCTGCTGCTGCCACTGCCGCCTAGGCAGCTGCCTACTCACCTTCCCTCGTGAACTTGGCGCACATCTGCTGCTGCTGCCACTGCCGCCTAGGCAGCTGCCTACTCACCTTCCCTCGTGAACTTGGCGCACATCTGCTGCTGCTGCCACTGCCGCCTAGGCAGCTGCCTACTCACCTTCCCTCGTGAACTTGGCGCACATCTGCTGCTGCTGCCACTGCCGCCTAGGCAGCTGCCTACTCACCTTCCCTCGTGAACTTGGCGCACATCTCCTCGGCGCGCTTGACGTGTCCGGCGCGCAGCATGTACCGCGCGCACTTGCTGTTCACGTAGCGGTCTGCCGTGTCCATCGCCTGCGCTTCTTCCAGCCATTGGTACGCCGAAACAGGGTCGCCGGCATGCTGGAACGAAATATACAGATATATAATCATCATCATCATAATTGTCATCATCATCATCATAATTGTCATCATCATAATTGGCATCATCATAATTGTCATCATCATAATTGTCATTATCATCATCATAATTGTCATCATCATCATCATAAGTTGTCATCATCATAATTGTCATCATTATCGTCATCAACATCATCAAACTTTTCTTTATCAATCCTCCCGCAGGGCAGAGGCCTCCTCTTCTGATTGCCATTCACGATGGTCCTGCAATACTCTCTAAGGAATATTTTCTTGTTTATTACTGTTGGACATGCAGCGCAGATTGATATTAACACCAATGTATAAAATACTATTGATATTATTAGGTTACGAATCACAGGACGGGACCTCAAACTTTTAACTAGATAACACAACAGTCTGATTTTAGCTGAGCGGTTGATCTATATATATAAAAGGAGAAACTGACTGACTGACTGACTGACTGACATATCAACGCACAGCCCAAACGGCTAAACGTAGGCACTTGAAATTTGGAAGGGACGTAGCTTAGGTACCGTAGGGGTGCACTAAGAAAGGAATTCCCGAAATTCCCACGGGAACGGGAATTAGCGGGAAAATCCTTTTGTATGAAAAATCTAAACCGCTTAAGTTAGACGCTTGAAATTTGGCATGCAGGTACCTTAGTAAATATAAAGTTTAGTTATGGCTGTATTTTGAGAAATTCCCACGGGAACGGGAGTTAGCGGGAAAAAACTTTTGTATGTATAAATTTAAACACGCGGACGAAGTCGCGGGCAAAAGCTAGTTGCAGATAGAGGAAAGAAAAAAAATTTTTTGTACATCACAACGTGTACAGAAAACACATGCACACATCCTTACATACCTTATATATCCTTCCTTTAACAATAAACAGCTCAATCAACGTAGGAGTGTGCTCTATCGCAGCATCGATATAGTGCAGCGCTCTGTCCGTATCCTTCTTGTAGTCAAAGTGCTGCGCTGCGTAGTAATAAGCCCAGAGCAACGCACTCGCAGGTTGCTTCACCTCACTGGGGTCCGAACTAAATGTACCCAACTTTGATAGATTCTCTATGTATTGTACAATTAATTTCTCTATCGTGTCAGCTTTACTTTGGTCTGCGTATAATGATCTGGAATGTGAGAAATTTTTCTTGTAACTGGTCAGCTAAATATGATTTTATTAAGCAGGTCAGATATTACTTAAAATCAACATCTTGTCTAATCTGTACACAACAGTATTATACATCATAATATCAGACAAGAAACATTACCCCAATTCGCTTGATGTTAAGAATTCTAAGTAAGAATATGATGGAACGCAATCACCCAACAAAAACCGATACAATCTTGTCATGAAAATCTAAAGATTCTTCTTCTATCTTAATTTGAGTAATAAAACTTAGCAACTGATATACACACTGTCAGGGTTCCTTGTCAGCTGGTACCCTATATTAAAGACTAGCTGTGCTCGCGACTTCGTCCGCGTATAGTTATTTTTTCCCCGATTTTTTTACATATTCCATTATTTCTTCGCTCCTAATAACTGCAGCGTGATGTTACATAGCCTAAAGCCTTCCTCGATAAATGGTCTATTCAACACATAAAGAATTTTTCAATTCGGACCGGTAGTTCCTGAGATTAGCGCGTTCAAACAAACAAACTCTTCAGCTTTATAATATTAGTTAAGATTAAGATGGTGGGGCAAAATAAACCGGTGATTTGTGCCACATAGTCTGAGGGAAAGCCACAATTGCAGCCAATCTGCGACCTCTTTATTTCGTCTTTATACACCAGGTCCCGGGCACAGGACACCTGGGTTATGTGGGGCTCACTCCTATCTACTGCAGAACTATCCACTAAACACCTATTTGACCATATTGGTCCCACATTTAATCGGAAGATCATATCTCATCATCATCATCAGCCTATTATAGTCCACTGCTGGACATAGGCCTCTCCAGTTGTTCACCACTTAGAGCAAACATCTGGAGGATATACCCATAATCGCCACGCAGGGCAGGCGGGTTGGCGATCGCAGAGCGTAGTTTCTCGCTCCGGTGACGCTGCTGCTGCCCGTCATCGGTCTGTGGTATTTAGCTACGCCGTCAATTGTGATTGTTATACCGCCACCAGTCGGTTGCCAGCGCCTCGTTTGTTATTCGGCTGCACCACGGGCAGGTGAGGTTGGCTTGGAGCGAAAAGATGATAGGCCGCTCGCTTACATCCCAAGATCATATCTATCGATGATGAAATAGAAGTAACATACCTAATATCAACAAATAGAGGAGGGATGCCTTTGTGCAGCCCGTGCCTCAGGTACTCGTCGGCCAGCCGCGCGAACACGGGCTGCGCGCGCGCCTCCGACAGCTGCAGCCGGCGCGGCGCTATCGCCTTCGGATACTCTTTCCTGGAAACGGACATGCGTTCAATTATCGACCTTGTACTTTAGTGATTAGGTGTGGTTATAATATCAATGCGGCCTGCACACCAATTCAGAACACTAAGAATACATACACACATACAAAACATTTGACTGTGTGGTTTCCAGATTTAGAATAGGACCAACCCATCTCATCCCATAGGTGATGTAGACAACAACTAAGGGAATGTCAGGGCAGCAGTGTACAAATGAAAGCCAAATGAAAATTGTCATTTCCTGTATAGGCCTTGGTTTTTTATAGTGGCTTTCCATAACTTGATAAAAAGCAAAACCACGTCTCAAATTCAAAGTGGCTTGTTTCTGGAATTTGAGTAAAAACTCTCTAAACTTTCCCCACACAAAATAGCCGCGTCAGCACTCGAGTTACAGAACCGCACATTATACCTATAAATAATGTAACAACAAACATTGCCAATGCCTTTTTAAAACTTAGACATTGATAGATAACACACAAAAGAAGAACACGGGAGAATAATTAATTTGGTCATTAATTATTCTCCCGTGTTCTTCTTTTGTGTGTTATCTATCAATGTCTAAGTAATGTCCAAGAATTTCTGTATCTATTCTATTGAAACATTAAAACTCACTTATATACATCAAAGAAGGCCACTTTTTCATCAGGATCACTAAGTTGTTTAGCTTCTATAAGTTTTTGATAATACATCACATTTTCAGGGTTTCTCTTGAGCAGGTCATCATATACTGCTTCCGCTTCCTTGAACCTGAAATTAACATTTAATTCCAATCATTAATTAGTCATAAAATATCAGGAATATCATTATCAGACTGCAGACATGCACTGCAGGATATAGGCATCCTCCTATGACAGTTGTGACTTGGGGGAATTTGCTACCTTGAATTAAGAATTGTGATTCTGTTAAAATAGTTTTTTATTTAGCAACTACTTCAGCAATTGCTAGAGGAGGCCTTTGCCAAGAGGCACACTGAGCTCCGGGACATATTATGATTAAACATAAAAGAAGCCACAGATAAACGGATTCTCAGAATACAAAGACTATATTATTATATTATATACTTCAGCATATCTGTAGAACTGCAGGGGTGTTGCAGATTTATAAGAAATTTGCACACTCCTAGCTTCCTAAGAATACCTTAGTACTACCATTTTGACAATACCACTGCTGGAAGCTTATTCCAAATAACCATTGTATGTGGGTAAAAATTGTTGTTATTCTGTTGTCCTTAATGATGTATTATACACAAGCTATAAAAATGAGAATAAATGTTAATTGTCATGTCATGACAAAATTTGTAACTATTACTAGGAATCCAAAGATAAATTACTTATTATGGAGAAATAGTACTCATATCACAAATGTGGGTTGCATTTCTCTAATAAAGTACTAAATCTGCAATACTTTTACTTGTTACTGCTGCTATCAAACTTCCAGTTAGACTATACATTATGTGTAATCGAAAATACATACACAAAAGGTACAGTTGTAACTAACTTGAGACATGTTGATAAAATATGTTCATTGAATTTACTGTGTGATAATTCATTTTTAAATTAGCAATTAACAGTAAACAATAGGAGTACACAATAGTATTTGTGTTTTATTCATGCTTCATAGCACACAATAACTGTCATTATATCATCAAATTAACCATGCACTGGACTTATCATGGTTGCATTTAGAAGATTATGTACAGTGCAAAATCAGAAAACTTACAAGAAAATTACATTCCTTCACATAAAGTCATGGATTTTATTACTGATTTAGCAGTGCCTGCTATTTCATCTGCATAGACAACAGGAATCTCACATGAAAAGTCCCCTAGCACAGACTACCTGTGTACTAAATTCCATTTAATTTACATTAAACATTTATTCAAAATTTTGGTGTGAAAGTGCAACAGACAGAGTAACTTTCATATTTATAATATTTAGTCTTTTGACCTCTGAGAATAGAGACATAATAGACACACTGGGTTACGGATAATATATTTTGTAGTTAAGACATTGATAGCAGATATTGTATTCTAGAATTTTTTGATATTCATTGTGCTTTAGGGAGAGCACTCATATAGTAGTAGCTAAACAGGACACTCACCTCTTTAATTTCAAATAATATTCACCGGATGTCTCTTTCACAGATAACTTATCAAGAATTTGGCTTTGGAACTTATGTAAGTGTTGCAGAGCCCTCTCATACTGCCCTGACTCCGCCAACACCATGTTCTGATACAACAGCAACTCTGAATGCTCGTAATCATAGGGTCCCTTCATTTGGTTTGTACGGAACGCGTCTAGAATACTATTGGCCATTTCATAGTCGCCTAGCAAATGATAACTCATCGCAAAACCGATCCATGATGCCCTTTGCGTTGGTCTGAGCATGAAAAGTTGGTATCTGGTATCCTGAAAACAAAATGTTTAACTTTAAACTATGATACAAATTTATGAGAAGAACAAAATCGAGCACAGTGGCGAACCTTGGGAGAGGCCTATGTCCATCAGTGGACTGATGTGGGCTGATAATGATGATGATTACAAATTTATATAACTAGCTGTGATATCAAGGTATACTGTTAAGTTTCACATGCATACAGAGATTTTTGCATGAAAGAGTAACAAACAGCCATTCGTCCATCCAAACAAGCTTTCACATTTAGTAAGAGTATAGGAATTAGTAAGATTAAAGTAACATTTCTTAAATTAATTAAATTATTATCTATTGGGTCTGGTATTATCTATTTAAATGCTCATATATTGATCTGATGTATGACCTATGGCACTGTGATGTTTCATACCAAAAACATACAATAGTTTTCACATGAAGGAGCCACAATCCAACTAAGTAATCTCACTTGATATTTTAAACCTCAACTATTGCCAATAAAAAATGCACTTACTTTGTAACCTTCCAAATCCCTCATCTGGATCTGGAGCAGGGAGAGATCCCTCAGGATCTGTATATTCTCCTTTTCCCATTTCAGAGCATTACGGTAACATTTGATGGCCTCATCATACTTTTTATCAGATCGCTGGAGGAGACCGTAAACATGCCAGCACACAGGTGACTTTAGATCATTGCGAAGTCCTCTACGCACATATTCATATGCTTCATCTTTCCGGCCAAGGCAGTTCAATGTCAGCCCTTTCATAGCCAATGTTTCTAAAAGAAAATACACACATGAGACATGCTTATTTAATATAAAGATAAGAAAATAATAAAAAAATAAATTATCTTCATGTCCAAATAATAACTTCACATAAATATTCTAGCTTCTAACAATCTCTGCACTAGGTCAAGTTTGTATGCAGTGGCCAGTTTCAATTAGTTACTGAATATTGAATTACCAATGAATTAGAACATAATGAAAAGCTATTAACTTATAAAATTCAGTCAATCATTACTGATTTTTAGTACTGGTTGAGATAAAAATAATTACAAGTCAGAAAGACATTATCTTACCTCCATGTTCCGCAAATTTTGGATTGGACAGTATTTGCTTTGCAAATTTCAAGCCATTTTTGTATTGTTTGTGTTCGTAGCAACGCTGAAATACGGTAAAGTATTATCATCACAAAGTGCTAACCTCTATTTATTATTAGATTCATCTCAAAGGGCGAATACTGATAGCGAATTCAAAGAATAAATAGCCGCTTTCGATATATACAAGTGTAAATTAAAATTAAAAGCCTAAATGGCGTAATAAAGTAAAGAAATTTATTTATATAAATGTACAAAAATGAAATGCACTGAAAATCCAGAATATCGCCTAGAACTGACAAAGTATACAAAACTAATTGGTGTGTTTATTATGGTACTTACCAAAATTCTTTTAAAAAGAGCATTTTCTTTAGGCGGTAAAGGATTACTGGGTGGCATTTTGTTCAAATGAAATGAATCTTTATAATATTTCACTAATAAATTGAAATATTTCTAAAAACCTCGTGGCTATAAACCAAAGAAGTCGATGAAGTATGTTGTCTATGGTTCTCTTGTAGTGGTCACGTGATCAACCAGTGTCGCCAGTGAATTATATTTTCGATTAATTTTAAAATAACAATCCTGGTTATATTTTCAATTGATTCTTCCTTATTTTTGTCCTTGACTATGCTTACTTTTATGACGGGCCCTTCATTTAATTGTGTAATACCGCACTTTTTTAATGTTCATGCAGTCTTCGACTGTCTTCGTAAACGTTGATTCATTCTGTCTTTCACCTAAAAATACCTGTGTCCCAAAGCCCCATTCTACCCTTTATAAATAACGTACTGTCAATTCCATTGTCTTTGGTCACTAAGTTTACGTCAAGACAATTTACGTTTGTCAAATTCGGCAACGATTTATTTGTGTTGTTTTTTTACACTTCAACAAAAGGTGAATGACATAGTGAATAGAATTATATCTTCAATTAGCCCTGTGTCCTAGCAGTATAATTTAATTTATCGTTTGTCAAGATATGGGCTTAGAAAACATGCGTCGTTGGCCGATGTATATTGTGTTTGCCGTGTGCATTTTACTCATACTTTCACTATTCAATAGCTGGAGTATAGAAACAGAATTAAGGACGCGGGTTGCCGAAATCAGTACTCAACTTCAAGAATGTTCAAAGCAACAGACGTCTTGCATGGAGGAATCGCTGACGCTTCTCGAGCAGCGAGACGGATACGTAATTAAAGTGAACGATCTAGATAAACAAAAGGTTAAACTCGGCGAAGACCTTTCGCTGTTCAAGAACAAGCTGGCGAAGTCTGAGACGCAGGTGAACCGTACCCTTATCGACGTGGAAATGTGTAAGACTGAGTTGCAGTCGCTTCAGAACTTGCAGTTGAGTAAGACGGCGACTTTGGAAACGCTACGGCTGGAGAAAGACACGCTGACAGCCCAGTTGACTGAGAGGAAGCAGAAAATCGCTGATTTAGAGAAAGAAATTGAGAGGTTAAAGGCTTCTTTCACCACTAAGAGTGCAGCTGCCGCACCCTCCAAGGTAACACCGGCGGCTGAACCGCCAAAGCTGAGCCCGGCTCTCAACGTCCATAACCCACTCGCTATCAATGAACCAGCTCTTGACAATGATGCTAAAGAGGATTTAGAGGATACAAATGTGAATGATGGAAATGATTTCGATCAACAGCTACAATAACAAATAGAGGTCATTTTTGACACCAACTTGGCTGAAAATTAGGAATAGAAACTAAATTGATAATATTCATTATGTTTTAGTAGTTTTTTTACAAAATGTATACCGTAGTTAGGTGATTTGAATTGATTATTAGGTGCAATAGGCCTATTAAGTGATATTTAATATGTTGTGTTGTTCTTGTGTTTTGACTACATAATTGTGGAAATAATATTCATTTTTATGATCAAAGTATATTAATGATAAAAAAAAGTTTCAATATTTGTCAAATTTTACTAGATATTCAATACAGTCACACTCATAATATTGTTGTAAATTAAACAAGATTACTTTTAAATGGCTGTGAATATGCTACCGATTGGACACAATATTTGATAAGTAATTTCATACTCACTACATACAATGCAAATGTGCTATGGCTTATATGTTATAGCATAGATGTATGTAGACATTAAGTGATCTGTATAGTGATATGCTATAAGTATGTCACACTGCTATATGAATTTTTGAAATCTATGTGTTTTTCTCAAGTAAAATATTTTATTTTATATAGAGGTATACAATCACTAGACATCATCTCTTATTATGCTCACTGAGTTTTCATACTTATATACTTATTACATTACAGTATACATAAGTTTGAAATTTTTAAGCATTTTGAATACTTCACAATTATTATTTCAAACTTTTTTGTAATAAAAATGTTTTGTTCTAAAAAGTCTTCACAAAACTTGGACAAGATTTACAGAGGAGACAATTAGTACCTACCTATGCAGTTATTCAAAAGCAGAATGATTTTTTTAAATGTTTTTTTTGTTTTAATTTGGTAGAATTTGGCCTCAAAACCTACTTAGGACATAGCTATAGAATTTTTATTCTATATGCTTCTATTTCTAGAAGAATTTAGTTGTACTTTCTGAAGCATTCTTGTATGACTGGTTATATGGTAAAGGTTACTTATATACCCTTACATACATGAATTTCAAAATTATAGTGCTTAAATTAAAAGAAAACCAATTCAGGCCTCTGTGAAGCTATAAACCTATTATTAGTTTACTTAATAAGTCATTATTACATTCATATTGCCATGATGGTGCCACAGCAATGTAGATAAGTAGATCTGATGTAATAAGCACATAAAAACTTTATATCATTCACTAAATTTTGTAATGCTTGTATAAGCCTGTCTTTACATGTTTTTCAATACAATGCCATGCAATTTTGATAGATTGCCAGTATTTATTAAATTGGTAAAGTATTATTATTATATAATAGTTTAAATGCAATTAAATCTGTAGTTCTATACACCGGAAAAATGGTGAAATTTACAGATTCCTGTTTGCAATTATTTTGCTCAAATGCTTTTATATTTATTTTTACAAAAAATGAATGTACCTATTATCATCATCCAGTGACAATATTGCATTTAATAATTTTAAAGTAACATACTGTTGCATGTTTTACCGCTTCTTTTAAGAATTAAAACTTGCAGCAGGCAAACTCTTGTAAGTGAATTTTTGCCTGTGGGCTCTTGGGAGTTGGATGAGACAGGAGAATGTTTGAGATCCGAATGGCAGATGTTCCTTGTGTCAGACCCATACCTATTCCAATCTCATCTTACTTTCACACTCTTGTACCCAACAGACGAGTTACCTACTAATTAATTTAATTACCAATTATTCTGGAGATATCATGTACCAATGTATATTATTTTTGACGATAATATTATGATATGCAATATTCTGTGATCTTTTCCCTTCTGTTGTCCGTTCTCTTTAAGCGATATTGTCTATAGAAATAAAAATTAGTAGTTTATACAAATATTTTGTTTTACTAAATTACTTATCATGAATGAATAATTTTAATTAACAACGCCAAGGTAGCAACACAGTAGGGGCTAAGCAAATAGGCGGACAGGGAAAAACCCACTTATTCTTACATTTTTAAGGATTGAAACACATCATCAAAATGTAAAATATGTAGATCCACCAACTAATACTAAAATGTTCATCTTCGAAAGAACGTAAACTTAAAAAAGCGGAAGGCCACCATAAAATTTTAAATGAGTGCCGGAGTTGCATGGTAGGTACATCCTACGGTTACTTTATTAGCTTTATGGTTTTCCCAAATATATTATCTTGGGCCTTGGGGTAACTTGAAGTAGTCATGCTCGCTAAAATGTTTCTGGGAATGTTGGCGCTGTGTGTGGCGGATCGTTTACATTCCCTTCAATATAGTTGATTGAAGCGATGGCTGGTAAACACGTCATAATACCTACTTGACTGCCTTTTTCAGGCTGGTCTACTCTTCATTACCTGTAAAGTATCAGTCTCATTCTTTATTATTATTGTAAGCTTTCATAAAGCCGTAGACTAATGACGTGGTGAAAAGTAAAAAACTATAATAAAAACAGCTACACAGAGTCTCTCGCATGCCGGTTTTATTCTCGGAAGAATGATGCTTACCAAGCCGTAGGCACCTCTGGGATTTTAAACTTGGCAACTTAAGTCGGTGGCACAATCGAAGACCATAAGGTTGCGGGTTCGATTTCCGGTAGCGTCATTGTTTTGGGTCTGGGTGTTCCGGGGTCCCCCTTTCGGAGTGGAAGGACAGACCCTTAGTCATCAAAGAAAATTCACACGAACTTATACCTGATGTCAAACTAATGGGTACCTTTTGTACCTACCTACCTTAGGTACCTATGTGGGTACCTACCACAGGTACCTACCTACTTTATGACCATAGTTATTGTATTACTATTATATTAGTCTCTGGTCTGGGTGATCTGAGAGCCCCAGTTCAACCCAACCCAAACCAATGGTCAGGCTTTGATCTAGCTAAACCAGTTCTTTAGAAATCACCCTACTTGAATGGGATTTCCCCCTACTTTCTGTAGGTACGTTATTCTGCACATACTGACAAATAAAAACGAAATAATACAGTCTAAACAATATTTATTTCTGTCTTATACATTTCTAGCATAATCAAAACAAAAATCTATTCATTCATCGTTACTTCACAAGTAACGATTATAACAACATAAATCTTAAACATAAACGATATAAAATAATCTAATTACTTGCAAATCTCATTTACAATCCATGGATGAAATGAATCACCTGATATTGTAAAAATAAAACACATACACACAAATGTGTAATATAAACCAAATAGACACAAAAGAAGCAGCTAAACCACTTGTGTTTAAAAATAAAATACAGCTAATTTAACAGGCAGACATAATTTCAGACAAATCAAGATGGACATAATGGGCAAATGGATCAATGGGCCGAAAATGTCACGAATATTTCTTTGTACTTTACTTCGATTTTTTAGCATTAGAAAGAACATTAATAGTTACTAAAAATGTATTGTTAAAGTCGTAAAGCCCAGACTTCCAGACACAATAGATGAAACAATAGGAATTGGATCACATGAGAACATTGGGCCTTACGAGGTTAAAATTAATTTCAGTGTCATGTTTCACTGCTGCTCTTCCTTTACGCGGAGGAAAAGAGCAAATACATAATATTCAAATGCTTGACCACTGGGAGTCACGTAGCGTGCGCGAGTGATAATAATCTATTTACTGCTGAATGATACAATTTTTTCTATATAGTTCTAAGAACTACTAATTTGTTCAAATTTAGTTTCTTAGGTATTACTGGTTGCATTAAACAATAAGTAAGGCGAATAAAGCTACATTAAGGCGTTGTACAAACACTAAAAAACATTTAACATAATTAAACAACAATCATGATAGTTCCTAATTTTCACCACTCCCTAGTATTTAAATCCTACCCTAGGACTACATCTATGGGGTTAAGACTAATTACTCTAACTATCAAAAACTAAACCTAGTGAGTAGAAATTAAAGTCGGTGGTATTTTGAAAATGTACCTAATGGAATAGTAGGAGATCTCTTTTGCAAAGATTGATAGTGACAGTTAATTAAGTAAATGAACAAACAACCTACAATATTCATAGAAGCAGAGGAACTAACTTTCAACGAAGGTTTACAAGAATATTAACATCACCTATTCTTCATACAATTCATATCAAGTCTACAGTATTGTCACATTGTATAAACATATTAGCATATCATAAAACTGTAAAAAAATAAATGCTATGTTATAGAAAAATACAATCTTTATATCACATTACCTATAAATAATGTAGTAAATTGCAGATAGGTACATTGGCTTTCACATATTTACAGCCAAACACACGAGGCTCAAAGTAGTATGTACCTTAAATCCTTAAACTTTCAGCATCATTAAAATCTGTCTACATAAAAACATCTGTCGACAGATCAGAATCATCATCATATCTGTTAAAATGTCAGATCAGATTTTTTTTAGTTCAGTAAATGTAAGTATCTAAATAACTATACAACATACCTATTACCAAAACAAAACTAAACAACATTTGGCAGTGAAATAAGTATAGTTAAGACAATGTGATTGTAGCAATGTTATAGAAGAATCTAATTCAAATACTGATGCATTTCAATTAAATAGTACCAAAATAGGGGTTACTGAGAAAATTGTAGATACATTAGTATTCACTGAAATGTACCCATTTTATAATGTGATGGAATATTGGCAAAGCTCATGTCAAAACTACTTCATTTATTGACCACCATGAAATGAAGCATTACAAAATCCTTTGTCAAGTATAAGCATTACTCATTCAAAGAATTAAGATTCTACTATAAGACATTCTTGAATATCTTTAATATCCTTTCATCAAGGCATAAATGGCTATAAGGCAATTGCTGTCATTCTTACAATCCTCTTATTGATTGATTTTCTTTTCGTCATTGGCCACCTCTTCAAAAGCAGGCAAGAGGTTTCTCCGGCACTTACTTTCGTCTGTATAATGCACAGCCCATATTATATATTCACCAATATTCAATGGGTCCTCTGAATAACTTATCTGCACTTTACATTTCCTTTCCCATTTCATTGAATCCGTCTCAGTGTTACGATGGCTTTTTGTTCGACTAAACTCAATGTAGCCATTGCATTCAACAAAGAGTCTGGGCAATTGACCATTCAGTGCATCATGAGATTTGTCAGAGTCAGCGCTGGTAGAAGGCAGGCAATCCCCTTGTCCTACTTCTTGGTTTGGTGGTGTAACCTGAACAGACTTGTGTTTGACCCTCCTACCTAAAACTCCATCACCTTTGCTATTCAAATCTAAGGCCTCGTCTGATCCAAAGCTTCTTTTCAAACCATTCTTTTTACTGTCCTGTATCTCCTCGGAATCAAATTTTTCCAAAAGATTCTTTTTAAACCTTTTATTATCAGCTTCTTTTGATTCATCTGGAGGCCTACAGCCTTCTGCCCACTCAGGGCTACTACAGTTTGAGCGTAAAATCCTTCTTTTTCTATCAGGCTTATTTTTAATGAGTTCTGGCGAGTCTGAAAGACTAGGCCCAGTGTCATCTTCTTTTCTGCAACATTACATTTAAAGCCTATTAGATAATTAACATTGAATAACACATCAGAGCTTGCTTTCAAGAAGATATCATTAAGGAGTATGAGAAGTGGAAAGGTAATAAAGAAACAATGAAATGGTGAAATGATTTTGCTTTATTTAACTACAAACCATTACAAATACGAATATACAAACCTTGAAATTCTCATGTGTCTATTTTGTATCTTTTCAATATTCTGAACAGAGACAAAATCATGTCTTGTACATTGCATGTCATGTTTGAGAAATGACGATACTTTCTTTCGTGTTTTGATCGTGCGACCGAACCACTCCAACATAGCATCATCTGACAAGTACAAGGCCAAGTTCTGCCTTTCATAGTCAATCATCTGTTTATACCATGATATAAAGCTTTTGGCTTTTTGGCGATTTCTTAACTTATTTGCATTGTTATTGTCTTCTGGAAGATTCTTATTGGCTCTTGTATTGTGTTTATGTGGAGTTGTTGGTTGGGACATTTTGTATTTTCTGAAAGTATAAAACATTGCACTTATTTATATGCTGTTTGTTTAATAGTTAAATTGAAAATTCAATAGAATGTGCAAAATGCTAGAGAAATGTTCAAAACTAGAAACCAAATTGTTAATTGAATTTTAATCATCATCATCCTAGCCTTTTTCCCGATTGTCTCAGGGTCGGCTTCCCAAACTGAGAGATTTGGCGAGGGCTAAGCTTTTACACAGAGCGACTGCCATCAGACCTCCGCAACACTTAGGGTAAGCTATACCCATTCCCAGTTTAGGCGTCAGAGTTATTATCATCTCTGTTATGATGTAACGACTGCTATCTGAGTTGGTAAAGATAGCACCCGGGACCAACAGCTTAACGTGCCTTCCGAAGCACGGAGGAAATCGGTGTCAAATTTTGGTCACCCATCATCAGATTGACCGCGCCAATGGTTGCTCAACATTTGCGATCATTGTTAAACGAACAAGACCGCGGCGCCACCGAGCTCCTTAATTGAATTTTAATATATTTAACTATATCTCACATTTTTTAATTTGAAACTTACATTTATCCGAGAGTATTTCTACGACGCTGTAAGAATCTTTGGCCTCGTGGGCCAATTCCAATCTTATAGCTCCTAAACGGCGCTTACTCTCTTCAATATACGCCGTTATTGATAAATTAATTTCTAATAACTCTTTATGCAATAATGCGAGATTTTGGTTGTTTATAAATATGTTTTCTGAAAAGATAAAAAATAATGTGTAGTTGCGTGACAAACAATAAACAAATGAAATTACTATTCGAATTTCAAACATATAACCTACGAGTACACTTTGCTGCTTCAAATGCTAAATGATCACGGGTTAAATCTTCAGATATTGTGGAATTCATCTTACGTCGGCCCTGTTTACTAGCATTAGTCGATAAATCTTTAAACACTTTCCAATACAGCAAAATAGCTTCGAATCACAAATAGCGAAGCGTCTTTCTTTCAACTTCAACGCTGACACAAAACAAAATGGCAACCATAGATAATAATGTGACCATAAAGATAGAAGTTTTCTTTTTCATTGGTTATGGTACAAACCTAATCTTTTGGCACGTGGTACAAATCGGAACTAGCACCCTGCCTTCAAACAAAAAGTCGTTTTTGACGTTGATTTCTGACATTTTTGTGTTACAGTAACCTAGGACAGTAACGCCCTCATTTTAATGTCACCCACGCGCCTATCTATTCATTTCTCGTTTTTAGTCCACTATCTATGGAAGTGAGTTTTGCTGGGGGGTGCCAGTTTACTAGAAATCTGCAGACATGTCGTGTATTTCACCAATGTTTTCACATATCAACAGTTTAAATAAACTGTTAAAATAGCCATTTCATTATTTCAGTGGTTCTCAAACTTTGCTTTGCTTGTAAAAAATTCGGAGGGAGGCCTAGATCCACTTCGGATCTGTAAGCCAGGGTTAATCTCTCCCTACTTGCCATAACTTAGATAATGCAAAAAACTTGTGGCTGTCTGCACAACTTCTTTAAGGATAAAGCTTGGCCAGGTATTGCCCAAAATAGCGGACATCTGGAGACATCTATGTCCAACAGTGAACTGCGATAGGCTGATTATGATGACGATTGAGTTACATGTTTTTAACCATATTCACTTTCAACATCATCATCGTTATCAGCCCTTATTATCAGTCCCAACTCCTGCAACCTTACCTAATACAAAATTTCTATAAGAGTTTTTATGGACCATGTTTTACAGACAACCAAACAGATGTGTATTTCCTCGATTTTCATGTTATTTGTAACATATGACAAATTGAAAGAAATAAATTTATTTTTATTATAAGCGCTTTAAAAAGTATCTTTTGCAAGAAATAAGCACTTACGAAACACATAAAATTGTATTTCATACATACAGATTTATAATAATTTTGAAACGATCAATAGGCAGCCCTGAACCAACCATAGACAAAGCATTAATTACGTGAACGATTGGATAGTTCGGCAGCCGCGCTTCTTTGGGAGTGGTAATGCGCCGAACCAATCTACTGCGTTCTCGCGATCATTGACTTCGGCCATTGGTCTATCCTTTGTCAACCAATCATCGAAAAACCAGTGAGGAGACCCAATGTAAGTTTACAATTTTCGGCGAATTTTCTTTTGCGATATGAGTGCGAATAAGTTTTCATTTATTACGAAAGTGGCGTCTTATTTTATGAATTCGTTTATCATGGCTGACGAAATTACGTGAGAAGCAGCCATTTTGGTTACGCTGGCTTACTTCGGCCTCGCAATAGTGACGTGTTAAATATTTATCTTGCCTGAAAGTGAAGTTTCTGAAACTACTTTGCACTTTACAATGGGGAATGTGCACGTGACTTAAATATGGACAAAATATATTTTTTTGTAATCTTTATTGCTACTGAAAACACACTATACAATTATTTTTAAAATTTATTTTAATGTAATAGTGAAATTTAATCATCAAAAAGTGGCTGTTTTAAAATTACCGCGCAAATTTCCGAAACGCAACACTATTGGTGGAATAAAATGTGACGTGGGTTTTACACGAGACGTCTGCTGTCAACAAGCTATTTGTATGGTTTCAGTATGAGGAATAATTGTTAATGTATTGTGTCGCTGTTTTTTTTTATTAAGTTAATAGTTTTATGTGTTCAAAGTATTAATTAATTGTGAAGAATGACTGAAACCGGTTTCGTAAAAGCACAGTCGGATAATCTTCCGAAAATCGACGTGTTTATGATGGCCACATATTTCGCTGCAAATCCAGATTTTACGTCTGCTGAATGCAGAGGAGTAAAAGCTGCGAGGTAAATTAGTTATAGTATATTATATATATGTATGTATATATATATATATATATATTTAATGATTGTTTTCATGGTTTTGTTATTATAATGTAAACATAACCTCGAAAGCTTCTATGCTAGACTGGGAGTAAATAAAAAAGCATGGTTCATATCATAAGGGTGATAGGCTGATCATCTGTCACTATATAGTTCATCACATTCATCTTAGGACTCTGTATCAAGTGGTCGCAAGTTGTCTTGCGATTGCTTGTGGCTCTGCCATTAGGTATTAGAAGTGTGATTTTATGTATGCATATGACTTAAAATTTGCAGCTAATTTTGTTATTTTTGTGACAGATCTGCACGAGAATCATATGGGGATTCAGCCATCGGCTATGTACAAGTTAAACGGGAGAAAGAATTATGTATTGTAAAGGCCAGAATAACGCCAGAGCATAATGTCCGTTGTAAATCTTACAATGTAACAGCAACTTGCAAGGAGACTGAGGGGCATATTCTGTCTGTGCAGTGTGAAGATTGTGCAGCACATTTAGGTAAGTATTTACTATAAAACAGTGATTTGAATCTGATTAAGTAACAGAAATACCAGTTCTATATGTATATTATGTAACTTTTTTATTATCATTCTGAAATCATGATGCAGTTATTTAATAATTTAGACTAACCATGATTATTTTGTTTTAGGTGGCTGTAAGCATGCTGTTGCTTTCTTAGCATGGCTTCACAGACGGAGTGAAGATCCCCCATCCACAAGTGTGGAATGCTATTGGAAGAAAGCAAAGTTGTCTACAGTTGGCACGAGCTTAAAATATATTAAAGCTAAAGAGATTAGTTCATCATCATCACCAAATGGAAATATTGAGCAAAGAATGCCACAAAGTGCAAGTTTTCTGTCTATATTGAAAAATTACAGTCATGGTGTGAACGACATGAACAACCAACTTATGAAATATTTTAAAGGTTATGTTTTTGTAGTAGTTGTAGTTTGTAAACAAGTAGGTAAATAAACGTAAGAATGATTTGTATTTTACTTTTTTAATATCCTTACTTACATTGAAATGGTCTTCACAACAGTATAAACAGCTCAAACATGATACATTATCTCTTCTCATCGCCTTGCACCACTTTTTCCTTAGATTTTCACCTTTCGGCATAAGGAAATATACTTTGTCAGGTGCAGTGTTGATGTTATTTGGGCACATAGGTACGACACAATATTTATAATATGGTTTTCTGTGCTTTTCCATGGTAATAATTAAGTCGATATTCACTCACTTTCTATATTTTTGGTAATTTTTTGAACCAAACACCGCTGTTTACATCGAACTCGTGTAATGGTGACGTCACGAACAAGCGCGCCAAAATGGCCGCGTTTAAATCACCCAAAATTAATAGCGATTTTAATATTTAATTTTTTGCATAATAGTTTATATTTTGGACGTGATATTTGTATGTTTGGTAATGTAATAACTAGTAGAAACGTATAAAAAAATAAAAAAAAATCATGCACATTCCCCATTTCGTGATGATTTCATCAATTCATGTTTCAGGTATAATATAACTGATCCGTAGGTGAATCTGAGATTGTCATCTCGTAGGTACCGCGAACATACATACGTACCTATTCATAATTGGATTGGGATGGAGAAAAATATTATCAATGTGTGTGTATGTGATAGGTAGTGCTGGTTCGATTCCTGTACTGTACTCTTCTTAGAACACTATGACCAAGACGAGAAATAACAATATCTATTAATTTTTGAGAGGTTGTCTTTCTGTGTCGTTTTATTCATTTAAAGTATGCTTCCCTCTTTGGGTGGAGTATCCGTCCTTCTACTTCCATGGTGCTGTCTGTACCAATTTATTTATTTGCTAAAATTAATTAAACCTAGGGTAGATAATGTACTTGAAATTGAAATAAGTGTGGCTGCTGATCGAACAGATTGATGGGTTTGGAAGAGGCCTATGTCCATCAGTGGACTGCTGTATGTTGATAATGATGACGACGTGTAATAAATATTCCAGCTATGAACAATGGAGCATGCTCAGATACAGAGCTCGGACGGGGCGCAGGTGATGACCATCAACGGGCAGCAGCTGCAAGTCCTGCAGATGAACAACACCCCGCACATGATACAGGGCCCTAATGGGCAGCAGATAGTTGTACATACAATACCTGCTACAGCTCCAACTATACAGGTAAAGATTTGTTAGTTAGTATTAAGTAGTAGTAGTAGTTTGAAAGTATTTAGTTAATGATGCTCAAATCTAGGATGCTAAACAGTACCTTTTAGCTGCAATTTTTACTATTGTGACAACCTCAATGGCTAAACATTCTCACCTAACCTGTCCAACACAGACTGTTCAAAGGTACCATCCCTAAATGGACTATCCAAATAGGTATATGATGACAATGCAAATTAATGATGGTATGTAATTATATAAATAAAACCCAGACTGGCATTGTAAGTGTGAAAATAACTTTCTCAAATACTGCTTTTATGACCTAGAAAATAACATAAGAAATACTTATCGCTAACTTCAGAGATTTTATGATAAGATTGCAATTAAAGCTATTATAACTAGAAATTCATATACTTGTTTCAAAGTTTTACATTTATTTACAATAACATTAATTACAAATATTTCATAAACTACTATACATTTGTTTTAATAATATGTAATGTAATTGCGCATGCATTCAGCTGGGAACACCTCAAATCCAGGTAGTAGTATTAGACAAATATTAAGTGATGATTACTTAAGTGTTTTGCAGATTACTCTGCATACATTTGAGGCAGTAAATAATATGTGTCTCTGGTAAATTTACAGGTGGCTACACCAAACAGCCAGCAGATCCAACAACTACAAGTGCTACCAATATCCAGTCTTCAAGGTACATCAAATAATTCCAACTAATTCTACTAATATTATAAATGCAAAGGTTTTTTTGGATGGGTGTTTGTTTGTCTCCTCTTGTCCACACCTTCACGTAAAAACTACTAAATGGATTTTAATGAAACATTCTATTTAGTAATGAAGCTACATCAAATTACCCTAAATATAGATAGATATTCTTTATTTGCACACCAAACAAATGACTTATTAAAAACTAGGTACAATGATAACTCAACATGCAAATAAGGCGGCCTTATCGCTTTCAGCGATCTCTTCCAGACAACCTTTGGGAAGAGGATAGTTAAAAGAAGGGGTAAGGTGTCAATTGACAAATTGAACCTAATAAAACGATAGATAATTAAAAAATTACTAGGGCTATGGGATATGATAAATAAATATGTTTTTATAACCAGATTTAATTACTCTATTTCAATGGAATAAGGTTCAAAATGTGGCTGTAATGTGTGGTGTGTGTGTGTTTGGTATAACAAATTAATAAGCTAATCTTTTTCTTTCTAGGCACAAGTAGCAATTTACAACCTATGCAGCTAGTACAAACTGCCGATGGCCAGACCTACATCTACCAACCAACAGCAAGCACTCAGCCAGCCATAGACCAACACCAAATCTTACATCAACCCACTGGTAAGCAAAGATACATAAACGATCAGACTTGCACAGAAGGATTCATTCATTCACCTTGTATAGGTGTTCACAACAAAAGATTCTGGGTCTTATTCAAAGGACTTCAAAGGAGTATCTCAAAAGGAAAAGAAAATGCACAAATAAAGACTTGTGCTGCATATGCATTTCTTGAATAGTACTTTGTTATCTTGCACAATAGTCCCCTGTGCCACAGTCTACATAATATCATGGCGGGCGTTCCTCAAGGCTCTGTACTCGGTCCTGTTTTGTATACCATATTCACGGCAGATCTACCACAAACTTCTGGCGTTACAATAGCCACATATGCTGACGACACAGCAATATTAGCAACCCACAGATGCCCAATAAAAGCATCAGAACTACTGCAAAATAGTCTTGCTGATATCAACAAATGGCTAGAGAAATGGCGAATGAGAGCCAGTGCTTCCAAATCGGTCCAGGTCACATTTGCACTGCGGCATGAGATGTGTCCACCTGTCAAACTGGGCGATACTCAGCTCCCGTGTAACAACTCAGTGAGATATCTGGGGATGCACTTGGATAGACGTCTCACATGGAGGAAACATATAGAAACCAAGCGGGATGAAATAAATATTAAATTCAGAAGTATGCTTTGGTTACTTGGCAGAAACTCGAAACTGTCCGTGGACAACAAGCTTTTAATATACAAGACCATACTGAAACCAATATGGACCTATGGGATTCAGCTGTGGGGTTCTGCCTGCGATTCGAATATCTCCATAATCCAGAGAACTCAGAACTACATACTGAAACAAATCTCTAACGCCCCCTGGTTCATAAGGAACTCGGAAGTCCACGAACATCTCGAAATGCTCACCGTGAAGGAAGAGATAAAGGAATGTACAAACAAATACAAAAGCCGACTTTCTACTCATCCCAACCAGCTCGCCGCTCAGCTCACTAAAGCGTGCTGTCCGAATCGCCTCAAGAGGCGAAATATCCTGAACACTTAGCCTTTATATAGGCTAAGTACTACATTTGGTGTTCCTACTGTGGTTCACCTCATCCTGCCAAATCTCATGCAACCTATCTGCTCATGGTCAACTGACTGATCGCAAGATTTAAACTCAACAAAAAAAAAAAAAAAAAAGTACTTTGTTATGTCACTTTTAAGCTCATAAGCTTCAATGCCAAAATTTATATACATACAGATAAGATAATAAAGTGAACCTATACCATTATAGGCGGAGGACAGAGCCCAATGGAGAGAGCTGGAGGAGGCCCATGCCAAAAGGCACGGCGAGCTAAGGGACATACTTTAGTCTCGGATTGAAAGGGCTATCATCATAATAAAAAAAATAAAATAAATAAAAATTGTTTATTGCATAATTTCTTACAGTACATCAATATAATCTAAGGCCGGGACCTGCCTAGTAAGCATTATACAATACTTGTGTCAGGAGGTCATCATCGTACCATTATACTGTCACTTTGTTGTTCATTGTGGGTTCAGAGTTAATATAAATTTCTTGTTGCAGTGATAAACCTGAATGGCAATTTAGTGCAAATAACGGGTGTGAATAATGGCGGAGTGGTCCAGCCACAACAGTTAGTCAGCCAACCGAATATTGTAATGGTAAGTATAATGTAAATATGTAGGTATGTTGATTAATGAGCAGTCAAGGTGGGTTTTGTTATTCTGAGCTGTTGAAGAACTAAGTACAGTGTGCCTAGCACGAACATTTTCGAAAAAGTATGTGTAACGTTACCGTAAACATTAGTATGAAACTTGGTACAGCGCCCCTATCGCGCGTAAGAGGTACTACGTTTACGTACGATAACGTAGTGAAAATTATCGCCCTGTTTACGGTTACGTTACGCATACTATTTCGAAAGTGTTCGTGCTAGGCACACTGGTTATAGCGCTTGTTCGCATCGTAACCAGCCATCTTGTGCAAATTGTCACTCCACTTGGCCCTACACTATGTTTGGCTGGAAGCGGGACCCACTCTAAAACTCGTGTACCTGACCTACCAGTTAGCTTACTCATCTGCTGAGCTACACCTATTTATTTAGAATCTTGGTTTGCTGTATTATCTTTCCCGAGAAGCAGTATCTACTCTAAAACTCGTCTACCTCAATGATGATATGGCCAGCCCACCTTGTGTCCATGATGTTCTTGTTTGTCTGTTGGATCACCTCATTTCCGAGAAACATCATAGCCCATAGATGAAACATCACACTAATATTATCACACTCACACTAATATTATAAAGGTGAAAGTTTGTGAGTGTGTGCGTTTGTTACTTCTTCACATCTAAAGGGCTGGACGGATCCGAATGAAATTTGACAGGAGGATAGTGTATGGTCCGGAATAACACATCATCATCAGCCTATTGCAGTCCACTGCTAAACATAGGCCTCTCCAGTTGTTCGCCACTTAGGGCAAACATCTGGGGGATATACCCATAATCGCCACGCTGGGCAGGCGGGTTGGCGATCGCAGGGCGTAGCTTCTCGCTCCGGTGACGCTGCTGCCCGTCATCGCCCTGTGGTATTTAGCAACGCCTTCAATCGTGATGGTTAAACCACCACCAGTCGGTTGCCAGCGCCTCGTTTGTTATTCGGCAGGATGCACCACGGGCAGGTGAGGTTGGCTTGAAGCGAAAAGATCATAGGTCGCTCCCTTACATCCCCATATAAACACATAGGCTACTATTTTTCCCAAAATTCCCACGGGTATAGGAAACCGCGGAGAGCAGCTAGTAAGAGATGTTTGAAGTCGTGCAAAATTGGCATAGTGACGTAATTGGGATGATGACTAAAAAATAATTTAATGTCCATCAGATAGATTAATGAAAAATATTGGATACGTATTTTTTATTTTGCCTCTTGTTCAAAAACTTACGAAGATACATTGATTTTAAATGTCACATGACGTCACGTTAGAGTACAAAATATTCTCTAACGTGACGTAGTTAGCCCCCACTCCGTAACTTTAATGCGCTATATCTAAGTATTTTCTTGTTATTTCGACAAAACAAAAAATACGGGTCTTATATTTTTTTATTATCTAAGAGACGGACTAATTATTTTCTTCATTTTCATACCTTGTCATCATCCGTATTCCCAGCAGATGGTGAACGGCGGCAGCAGCGGCGCGACGAGCGCGGCGGCGGGCGCGGCCGACGGCGCGGCCGCGTCGGACGAGGAGCCGCTGCTGTACGTCAACGCGCGCCAGTACAAGCGCATCCTCAAGCGGCGCCTCGCGCGCGCCAAGCTGCACGAGCAGGGCAAGATACCCAAGGAGAGGCCGGTCAGTGCACGAAACATTGTCTCGTTGATAAGTGCCTGGAGCGGCCGTTCAGTGCGCTACAGAGTACCTAAACAATAACCCCTAGGGACCCACTGTAATACGTCTAATAAGATACCCCAAGGAGAGACCGGTCAGTACGCTGTATTTTTATTTTATTTTGTACACTGCCTTGTTGATAACTGCCACCCGGTCAGTGCGCTACAGAGTACCTAAACAATAACCCCTAGGGACCCACTGTAATACATCTAATAAGATACCCCGAGGAGAGACCGGTGAGTACAATGCACACTGCCTCGTTGATAGTGCCACCTGGAGAGGCCGGTCAGTGGTCCACACGCTGCCTTAAATGCCAGCTAAGACCCGCAGGGACCTACTTTAATAGCTCTAATAGGCCAAGACATGAATATGCACAACATACTATGTGTTAACTGTGTTGTTGATAAGTGCCAAATTAATAAGATGAATATCCGTCTAGCTCTAACTAACTAATTTAGCTCTTTGGTTTTCCAGAAATACCTGCATGAATCCAGGCACAGGCATGCTATGAACAGGATACGAGGAGAGGGAGGAAGGTTCCACTCGGGCAGCAGAAAGTAAGATGAATTTATATGCATTTTTTATCACACAACCATTAAAAGCTCAAATAAAGTGTCATTATTAATATAAATTACGAATGTTCTAGGGATATGGAAAATATTGAGCTTGGAGAGGACTTAAAGCAATTAGAAGACATGAAACCTGATACAGTCTCCATAACAATAATACAGGTACATATGTTTTACTTATTAATTTTATGATACTGAAAATGCATGTCAAGTCATCAAATTAAGAGTTGAAGTTGCATATTTTTGTGGATTGAAGGAAACTTTAAGTCAAAATGTTTAACACAAATAAATGTTCCTTGTCAGTTACGCAATAGCCCAAAAAGGATGAAATTCATAGAATACAAATACAAGGAATGCATATTATAACCACTGTGACTTTATTTTTTTACCCATATATGTATGCAAGTTCTTATTTCTTTTTCCAGGAGGATGAAGCGCAAGAAAGGCAACCTAACCAATGGAGACGCCTGGCGCCACACCAGCCACTGCCTTCCACCTAGCGGCTCAAATTTGAGGATGAAGACTCGCTCCACACCGCCTGAGACAAAACTCAACATCTATGTTTCAAAACAATCAGTGCGTGTTGAGACTAGGTCGCAAAATCGACGTTAGCGGACGAGTGAAATTAACGTACAACTCGTAACCTTGTCTAGTAAAGTGTGTGGTCTTGCAACGGACTTCAACGGATTAGTGAGTGAGTGACGTGCATAACTATTTAAAAACTTATTGTCTGTGACGACTTAAGTTCTTTTATCGAATTGCTGAATTGCGTTGAGAGCAACTATGTTTTTATTAGAACTTCAAGTGTTGATTTTTGTCTAAATTTATGATTGGTTCGGTCGAATGCTATAGGATGGAAGGAATCATTGTAAGTATTGATTATACTTACCTTGTGATTGTTTTTGGATAAATTTGGTTATCTACTTAGAATTTACTAAGCTTATATCCTTTGATCGCTGAGTAACCAGACACAATACAAAATCTAATATTGACGCATATAAGCGTCAATGGCGTGAAAAGGATTAAAGCTACCTCTCAGAACATGGTAGTAGGGGTTGGGCGAGACTAATGCACCATTAAAATCATGAAGTAAGAGAAGATTAATTAATGCTATTCTATTAGTGGACTTTAACAAGTTCATTTACATTCACTACAGACAGGCACCTTACTCTGATTATTGTATGAAGCAGTATTGTCTTGTCTACCAATTTTGCAGTAGATCTTCCATTATACCTTGTGCCCGATGTGTACCAATCTACCTATTTTACAAGTTCTCATAACAATATATCTTTTCCTCTCTGCTCTTCTTATCCCATTTATTGGTCTGGTGTTGGGTGTCCTCACTGTTCTGCGCCAAGACAAAAGATTTTGGGGAGAAGTTACGTCATTTTTCATTTTACAGGCTCCAGGAGTTGCGACCCAGTCTTCCTTACTAAATCCAATATAAATAAAAGAGTACTTTAGCCGAAGGTGCCCAATGCTTATCTAAATAGTATTATTTTATTTTGTCTTTTAGTTGCTGAACTACATTTCCTGAATATTCGTCGTCATAGATTGTAAATTAAACGAAAACATTCTGTGATTTAGAAAAAGCGGAATACCAAATCATATCTCGACATTGCGCGTCTATCGAGTGTAAAAAGTCCCTTAACGAAGCCATGAACTACATGTTCTCCTGGTCATGATGAACAACGTTAGTTCTAGAAAAATACCTGGGAAATGTATGGTTCCTGAGATATTGACATTCAAAGTTAAAAAAAAATCTACGTTTTTCATAGTAAAGCTTTCGAAACGTACAACATTGACAGGCTCGGTGGCTCATTTGGTAGTGACCTCTGCCCTCTGAGCTAAGGGCCGTGGGTTCGATTCCCGCACAGTACAAACATTTGTGTTCATGAACATGTCTGTTTGTATTGGTCTGGGTGTTTTCTATGTATAATATGTATTTATTTACAAAAAAAAAAAAGTATATAAGTAAGTTTATCAGTTGTCTAGTACCCATAGTACAAGCTTCGGCTTAGTTTGGGGCTAGATGGCGCTGTGTGGCCCAGCGTGGCATGTCTTGGGTTATTTATTTATTCTCAGCGAACAAGGCCTTTCACTTCTCGGCCCGCAATGTACATCGGATGCGCCCGCTCGCGTATGTATTTAACGAAAGAGCGGAGGTATGGCCGCGCCGCAAAACATACCTACGCGCTGTACATTGCGAGGTCTAGAAAACAGCTGTTTTTTTACTCATAAAAACCAAAATCGTTTCCCTGCCAAAATATTTGAAAATAACACTCAGCTACATGAACAGAATGCGTAGTTTCAGGCTTCGTTAAGGGTCTTTTTACACCTTGTATATTAATTTAGAAACATACCAATAACTTTCGTCATTGACTGTAAAAATGTTTAATTTTCTGAATTCAGGCATAACTTTGAAGTTAATTCATATTGTGTTGTATTAATAATAATTGTTGTGATTAGATTGCTATTTATTACATAATATAATTATTATTTAGTGTTTGGTTTAGCTTATAAAATATGTTTGCAATATAACAGTAGGTATTTTAGGTATTAAATAATATCTCGGTTTTTACTTTATATTTTTATATCAGTTTCTAAATTGTAGAACTGTGTAGCTTGATTTTTAATTCAAACGTTTTTACTCTGATTGGTGAAATGGCCTAAAATTGTGATTTAAAATAAGCTAAAAAATAAGCTGTTAATTTGTCAACGTTTATCTAAAAAGCGTTTTGTTTTCTGTAAATAATTCTTGTAAATATGACTAACTAGGGACTGAGTAGTAAAACTGTAGAACTTTTGTATCGTCTATCTATGTAAGTACAAAATAAAATGGCACAGAAACTTATTTGTTATTTAATTTTCAATGAAACCAAGGTGGTACTTGTAAAACATCTTTATTAAAAGATTCATAAACATCATCTCCAAAAGGAATAATGCAGATAGATTAGTCTTTTAAACCTACTAATTGAAGTGTAGAAGTTGGCATCACATCATCTATTTGATTATAAAGTAGCTACAGTACAGAAATATAATATCAACAAGACTATAATGTCAAAATAATAATGCTACATAACAGAAATGAATAAATATTATGCAATAAAAATGAGAAATTGTAAAACAGTAAAAGTTAACTATAAAGCTTGTTTAAATCTAACTAATAAAACTTACACTTATCTAACTTATAATGAGATTCCTAATTATTAGTTAAACTATTGCACTATTCATTTATCTGTATGTATTGGAATTTGAACAAAATATGGTTATGCATCTAGGTAAAACCACTTGAATTAATTCCTTGTTGAGCATAATATATTTCATTCTTTGTATAGTGGCATGGTTGGTGCACTCAATGGCGAGTCCAAGTTGCTGATACAATGGATAAGTAACCAAAAGTTGCCATCCCAATGTCTGCCTGTAAGACGGCTTCAGCTATACACACACATTGACCATAAAATTACATCTACTTACTCGTTGAAGAGTATATCAACCAAGTCCAGAATGTTGGTGGTAATAGGTGTACAGACACTGAAATAGATATTGTATTTATTTGCATAGAAGGAGGTGTCATCAGTGGTCTAGTACCCATAGTACAAGCTTTGGCTTAGTTTGGGACTAGATGGCGCTATGTGGCATATCTTAGTTATTACTGTTGCTTTACAGACGGTCATTGGTTAACTAAGTGTTTGGTTACGTGTCGGGTTTGTGTGCGTGTTCGCGGATGCGCTGGATCTCGCTCTTGATGGCCGATATGAGCGGGATGGCGGGGTCCTCTGGGGGCAGGCGGCCTTCGGACAGGATCAGCGCGGGGTTGACTGTGGGTACTGGCGGGCGTGGAGGCCCGGTTAGCGACTGGTAAAGGTAGATTTCATTTAGTTTTGTTTTATTTTAATACCATAGTGACTTCCCTCGACTGATGGAAGCGAAAGAGGTGCTCAAGTTTTTGCGGCAACGGGCAAGTAACCAAATCATTCTTATTTATTTCATGCTGGCTTCTGTGACTGGTATATGGTGCACGTCGTGCTAAGTGTACTGTGGTCACCAGCGAGCCGAGACTCTACCTACAGCTGAGAAGCAGAAACCTCAAGTCCTTTGGTAGAGTCTTATGACAATCATGTGAAGAGATGGTGATATTATGTTCTTTATCCCGTATTATCCGTCACTAGATGAAAAGCTTTTCCGATCAAATGTAATGCAAACTCAGGTTTAATCGTTTATTCCCAATGTCCCCCACTATTTATCCATCACTGGTGGACATCGGGAAAAAAAGTTGCTATATCCCTCAGAGGGGGAAAACAGAACTTTTTTTGGGGGATATTAGCCCAGTGGGGGACAACGCTAGGTACTGAAATCTTCTTGTTGGGCTCTAGTGGTGGACATTGAAACCAAAAAAGTTTCGTTGTCCCCCTCTGAGGGGATAAAGCAACTTCTTTTCCCGATGTCCACCAGTGGTGCACAAATAGTGGGGGACAACGGGTTTAATCACTTGAGAATTACACAATGATATTTTGATAATATTTTGATAATGATAATTGACTGGCTCGGTGGCTGAATTGGTAGTGAGTCCTGCCTTCTGAACCAAGGGTCGTGGGTTCGATTCCCACCCGGGACAAACATTCGTGTGATGAACACTTGTGTTTGTTTCGTGTCTGGGTGTTTAAGTAGGTATATTTGTATTTAAGTATTTATCTGTGGTACCTTCGTTGTTCTGATACCCATAACACAAGTGCTTAAGCTACTTACTTTGGGATCGGATCAATGTATGTGATGTTGTCTGATATAATGATATGACTGTGGGCGTTTTCCAAACCACCCAAACTCGATGTAGAAAAGCTGGTTTCCCAAATTGACATGACCAGTGGAGTGAACTCACACAAGTGGTGGTTAGGGCCGTCTTTAAATTATTTGAGGGCCTGGGCACATTAGGATCATGGGGCCCCTACGACCTAAGAGAGGTAGGGCATAGCGAATCTTCGCTCGAATTGAGCCGCCCGTCCGGGGAAGGACCTCCACCCTATAGAATACCGCAGTCAAATGACCTCTGGGTCGTGTTTCTGCCGGTGAGTAGGGTTTTCGGAGCTCGTGGGGGGTTAGGGTTGGGCCGGCATGGCGGTGGCAACTGACAGGTAACTGACCAGTTACTTGCCCGTTGTCACAGCGACTTGGGCTTCTCTTTCGCTTTCCATCAGGTGTAGGGAAGCCATTATGTCGAGCCACTATAAAAAAAAAAAAAAATATCAGTTATCATTTGGTAATCTGGCAGGAACTAGGGGGCCCCATTCGATCACGGGGCCCTGGGCACGTGCCCATAGTGCCCAGTGGGAAAGAGGGGCCTGGTGGTGGTACTCACGTGTGGCGGCGTGCGCGCCCACGCCGGCGCCGGCGCGCGTCGCTCGGGCGCGGCGCGGGGGAGAGACGTGCGCGCGCGCGGCCCCGCCCCCGCCGCGTCTGCGCCCGCGCCGCCGCCGGCTCTACGGCAACGGTACGAGTGAACATAACCTAACTTAAGTATGGCTTCATCATCAGTCTGCAAACGTCTGCTGGACATTGACCAGACCGCCGAAAATGACAATAGGCTATTATTTCTCTGTGTACCAAATCATAAATGTTGCCATACCCTTACAGGGTCCATGTTGTACTAGTTAGTAAGTGTACTTTGTATGTGAACTATCTTTATACATGGTGCAATAAATTTATTCTATTCTATTCTATGGCAAAAAATTGTAATTAGTCCGTCTTTTAGCTTATTCAAAAATAAGACACGTATTTTTTTATTTGTAAATTAGACTAAAAATTACAAAGTTATAGCCCGTTGAAATTACGCGTGACGTCACTCGGTGAGGCATTTTTACGGGAGCGAGTGACGTCAAAGACTCCCTACTCCTAAGACTCCTAACTTTAGACGCCTTGTACTTGTATCATTGCTATTGTTTATTGAATGAAAAAAGGAAAAATACGTGTCTTTTATTTTTGAATAAGCTAAAAGATGGACTAATTACAATTTTTAGCCATAATAGCCCATTGTCATTATTTTGGGGTTTTATGTATAGGCTCATAGTAGGTAGCTCAAATAGTTCATTGCCTTGTACAAGGTACCTATTGAATTACCCCTACTACAGTAGGTAGGTACACCATGTTATCCTATTGGGCATAGTCTAAGAACGTATTTTAAAATGTATGTTGTAAAAATATTGATAAGGACTATTGAGATTTCTTAATTTTACATCAAAAAAAACGAATTAGTCTATTTTGCCCCACGAAGGGAGCACCTTGTGGGGCAAAGGAGATCGCTTTAAAATTGTCTGTGTAACCTGCCCCACTGCGACGATTTAGTGGGGCACACTACACAGATTTATATTCATGTTTACTTCACACTTACCCGGTACCTGCTGACCGTCCCCTCACAGTATCCAACGCAGTGTACGGAGAACCTGGCAGACGCACGTTGTCGTTGCGTGCTTGGGTCAACTGGTCACCTTCTGCTCCTGCCCACATAGTAGGAGTAAGCATGAACTTTTATTATTAGGATTCTTGGCGTCATTGGTGAATATCCCATAAAACTAGTTGGGTAATTATCATCATCATCAGCCTGCAAACCAATTGTTGCATTTCTCCAATGACAAAAAAAAATTGTCATTAGGGTTGGATAATGCCCTCGAGTTAACTGGTCACCTTTTGCTTCTGGTTATCTATCTATACTTATAATAAATCTGTAGAGAGGTCAATTCTGTACATGAAATATATTTTCAAAATAACTATCAGGGGGTGATTAGTGATCGATACTGATGCCAAAAATGCAATCAGTAAAATTTTTGTCTGTCTGTCTGTCTGTCTGTCTGTCTGTCTGTCTGTCTGTATGTTCCTTATAGAAACAAAAACTACTCGACGGATTTTAACGAAACTTGGTACAATTATTCTTCATACTTCTGGGCAGGTTATAGTATACTTTTCATTACGCTACGATCAATAGGAGCAGAGTAGTGAAGGGAAATGTTGGGAAAACGGGAGAAGTTACTCCATTTTTTAAGCTTCCGTCGCGTGTGCAGCCTTAATGGTTAAAGTTACATAGAAATTATGTATGACAGAAATATTTTACATAAAATTGACTAAAAAATATCCCGCAACAGCATATGTCTATCTTTTATGGTTGACTCACAATAACACGTGTAACTCCTGATAGCTTAGCAGTTCGGAGCATTCTGATGATATTTGTTTACTCTTACGTTTATAATACTCTTCTTCATCCCTAATTAAAAAAGTTATCATTATTACCTATTCAATAAAAAAAGAATCATAGAAATCGGTATAGAAACACCAAACTTATACATGAAATAAGCCATCGCGCCGTCGCACGTGAATACTGAATCATGCTATAAGGATTATTTTTGTGTAACGGTTGCCGCGCTCGACACGGGTCGCGGCGGCGTAGGGTATAAAAAGGCGGGAGGTCCGGAGCCTTCCGCTCCCCCAACAGTCCGGTGATGATGACAAGGCCGTCCTGGCCATCATCGTAGTCATTTAGAAAAAAAAAAAAAAAAAAAAGAGCTAGCTTCATTCAATATTTGGCTGTTGATGCGTTTCAGAGCGATCGACCTTATTGACAGACAATAATTGATATTGAGAAACCGTGCTTACCAGCGCGACTTTTAGTGTTTAAATAGTTTATTTGAATTTCTTTTGTTGTATATTGTAAAATATTCGTTCGAATTAAAAATTATTAAGCGTAGGTACTTTTATTAATTAGAGTAGTTTATAAGTATTTATTTTTAAGTGTAGTAGGTATAGGTAGATAGTTTGCACAGGCGTTTTCAGCTTTAAAAATATATTTACAAAAAAAGTATCAGGGGGTGATTAGTGATCGATACTGATGCCAAAAATGCAATCAGTAAAATTTTTATCTGACTGTCTGTCTTCCGTCTGTCTTTCTGTCTGTCTGTATGTTTCGTTATAGAAACAAAAATTACCTACTCAACGGTTTTAACGAAACTTGGTACAGATTATTCATCATACTCCTGTGCAGGTTATATGATACGTTTCATCACGCTACAATCAATAGGAGCAGAGCAGTGAGAGGAAGTGTTGGGGAAAACGGGGAGAATTTTTTATCTGATGTTTGATTGAGCATTCACGCAAAAAGTACTGCATGGAATTGAAATGTGGTTTCACCAATGTATTGCTAGAGGTCTAACTTAAGATTTGGGCATCATTTTATGGAAGTCCGTTAGTTTTGAAACCCGATATCCACGCGTGCGACGCCGCTGGCACAGCTAGTATATCATAGTAAGTAAGCACGTACTTTCATAATCGTTCGCCATCGCTTTTATTGAAACGTGGCTCACCTCACTGGCTTCAGCTTGTCCTCGCTGTCCCGGCCGGAGTCGGCGGTAGCGTGTCCCGCGACTGTCCCCGAGGCGCTGCCGGACAGCGTGAAGCGTCATCAGCTCGTTGAGTACTGTTAGTGAGACGCTCACCTGGCTTCAGCTTGTCCCCGCTGTCCCGGCCGAAGTGGGCGGTGAGCGGTACCCGCGACTGTCCCCGAGGCGCTGCCGGACAGCGTGAAGACGTCATCAGCTCGTTGAGTACTGTTAGTGAGACGCACTAGGGCTTCAGCTTGTCCCCGCTGTCGCGGCAGGAGTCGGCGGTGGTGAGCGTGTCCCGCGACTGTCCCGAGGCGCTGCCGGGACAGCGTGAAGCCTCGCCATCGCTGCCAGTAAGACGCTCACCGGGCTTCAGCTTGTCCCCGCTGTCCCCCGGAGTCGGCGGTGAGCGTGTCCCGCGACTGTCCCGAGGCGCTGCCTGACAGCGTAAAGCGTCATCAGCTCGTTGAATGCTGCCAGTGAGACGCTCACCTGGCTTCAGCTTGTCCCCGCTGTCCCGGCCGGAGTCGGCGGTGAGCGTGGTCCCGCGACTGTCCCGAGGGCGCTGCCGAACAGCGTGAAGCCTCGCCATCGCTGCCAGTAAAGACGCCTCACCTGGCTTCAGCTTGTCCCCCGCTGTCCCGGCCGGAGTCGGCGGTGAGCGTGTCCCGACTGTCCCGAGGCGCTGCCGAACAGCGTGAAGCCTCGCCATCGCTGCCAGTAAAGACGCTCACCTGGCTTCAGCTTGTCCCCGCTGTCCCGGCCGGAGTCGGGCGGTGAGCGTGTCCCGCGACTGACCCCGAGGCGCTGCCGAACAGCGTGAAGCGTCATCAGCTCGTTGAGTGCTGCCAGTGAGACGCTCACCACGCTTCAGCTTGTCCCCGCTGTCCCCGGCCGGAGTCGGCGGTGAGCGTGTCCCGCGACTGACCCGAGGCGCTGCCGAACTGCGAACAGGAGTGCTGCCAGTGAGACGCTCACCACGCTTCAGCTTGTCCCCGCTGTCCCGGCCGGAGTCGGCGGTGAGCGTGTCCCGCGACTGTCCCGAGGCGCTGCCGAACAGCGTGAAGCCTCGCCATCGCTGCCAGTAAGACGCTCACCTGGCTTCAGCTTGTCCCCGCTGTCCCGGCCGGAGTCGGCGGTGAGCGTGTCCCGCGACTGTCCCGAGGCGCTGCCGAACAGCGTGAAGCCTCGCCATCGCTGCCAGTAAGACGCTCACCTGGCTTCAGCTTGTCCCCGCTGTCCCGGCCGGAGTCGGCGGTGAGCGTGTCCCGCGACTGACCCGAGGCGCTGCCGAACAGCGTGAAGCGTCATCAGCTCGTTGAGTGCTGCCAGTGAGACGCTCACCACGCTTCAGCTTGTCCCCGCTGTCCCGGCCGGAGTCGGCGGTGAGCGTGTCCCGCGACTGTCCCGAGGCGCTGCCGAACAGCGTGAAGCCTCGCCATCGCTGCCAGTAAGACGCTCACCTGGCTTCAGCTTGTCCCCGCTGTCCCGGCCGGAGTCGGCGGTGAGCGTGTCCCGCGACTGTCCCGAGGCGCTGCCGAACAGCGTGAAGCCTCGCCATCGCTGCCAGTAAGACGCTCACCTGGCTTCAGCTTGTCCCCCGCTGTCCTGGCCGGAGTCGGCGGTGAGCGTGTCCCGCGACTGTCCCGAGGCGCTGCCGGACAGCGTGAAGCCTCGCCATCGCTGCCAGTAAGACGCTCACCTGGCTTCAGCTTGTCCCCGCTGTCCCGGCCAGAGTCGGCGGTGAGCGTGTCCCGCGACTGTCCCGAGGCGCTGCCGGACAGCGTGAAGCCTCGCCATCGCTGCCAGTAAGACGCTCACCTGGCTTCAGCTTGTCCCCGCTGTCCCGGCCAGAGTCAGCGGTGAGCGTGTCCCGCGACTGTCCCGAGGCGCTGCCGAACAGCGTGAAGGCGTCGTCCATGAGCTCGTTGAAGCGCTGCCGCATGCGCGACGGGCCGGCCTTGCCTCCAGGCTGGGTGGGGCTCGATGGCTTTGAAGCTGGTACAAATATTTAGTACATACATACATACATAAAGTCATACATTTCTCCTAGAAGGGTAGGCACTTAGGCAGAGACCACGTCCTTCCGTTGCTTCCATGCTACGATCCTGGCTGGCACACAACATTTGCTTCTTCCACATTCATCAACATCTTATTTTTATATATATGTATCTACATTCTATAATTTAAATGTAATTAATAATGCTCGACAATGTCAAGACATGCTGTTCACACATGTTAGTGGAGATACAGCCTAAACTCATGTAGCATAACATGTACTGCCATAACTGTATATACTGTATGTCTGTTTTGTGTGACTAATAAATAAATAAATAAAATAAATCTTCATACATGCTCGTCGTAGGGTACTTAGTATTTTACCTTTTTTTAGTAGGACTTTCTATTTGGTAAATATTTAGTAGTAGGTAGGTAGATATGAACACGAAAGTTTGTTTGGATGGATTAGATCATGGTTTCCCGACTTTTTATTACATCACGCCTCCTCGTATCACAAATAATATTTTCATGGTCTTAGGTGAACATTTATTGGGAAAATATTGCATAAGGGTGGAGGTAGGGGATAAGTTTATCAACCTTCAGTTAATTGCAGCTAAGGTGGCCACACGATCATCATCACCAGCCTTTCGCAGGCCACTGCTGGACATAGGCCTCTCCAGTTGTTCGCCCCGCCACTAAGGACAAAACACCCATAATCACCTCGCTGGGCAGACGGGTTGGCGATTGCAGGACGTAGGTCCAGTGATTCTGTAGCTTGTCATCGGCCTGTGGTATTTAGCTACACCTTAATCGTGATGGTTATACCGCCACCAATCGTTTGCCAGAACCTGGTTTATTATTCGGATGCACCATGGCTGGTGAGGTGGCTTGGAGCGAAGAGATGTAAGGTCCCTTTCATCTCCAAAGGTACAAGGTGGCAACAGCCTCCAGTATACAGTCTGTAGCGACACGTAAGACCTATCTCCACACCGCTACAACAACCTCCACGTCGCTACAATATGCAAGTTCCGCCAGCTAACAACAGATGGCGATATAAAATGGAAAAATTGTACAGAATCCTACAACGCGCAAACGAAGTTTTCATCACGACTCGCTATATATACGAAAAACCAAGATGGTCCATCGGACCGCGGTCCCGAGCACGATCACCTAGCTCGGCGGAAGTACTTCCACTTTTCGTAGGGACAAGTCTGTTCATACAAGTCTTTTAGTAGCCTCAATGTTACAGTAAGATATAGAGAGATATTTGAGTTCTTACGGACTCATTACTCTGTTCACTACCATCTTTAATCCTCTGACAATGCAGGTCCCAGACCAGAGGCCCGATGACGCCTGGGTCCTTGTCGATGCTGCCCAGCCTCACCAGCTGGGACGGCATCTGCCGCCGCGGCACCACGTCCCTGTCCCGGCGCCTCTGCTTCGGGCTGGTGACGGGCGAGTCGATGTCCAGGTGCCGTACCGATACTGGCTCTAGGATGCGCGAGAGAGGTTCCACTATGTTCCCTCTGTGGACAGATTTGGTGCATTATGGAGAAAAGAGAGGTAGGGCATAGCGAATCTTCGCTCGTATTGAACTGCCCGTCCGGGGAAGGACTCCCACCCTATAGAATACCGCAGCAAATGACATATCCGGGTCGTGTTTCTGCTGGTGAGTAGGATCTCCGGAGCTTGTGAGGGGTTGGGCCGGCATGGCAGTGGCAACTGACAGGTAACCCAGTACTTGCCAGTTGTCACAGCGACTTGGGCTTCTCTTTCGCTTTCCATCAGGCGTAGGGAAGCCATTATGTCGAGCTACTATAAAAATAAAAAGCTATCACCATTTTGGTTTTCTTTAATATCGACTGGAGTAATTCTTCCGGTTTTCAAGGCGATGAGCGCGCCTCATCGTAGGCTGCAATACCGCATACCTACAACCAGGTAAGTTTTAATCCTCTAAGTCAGATACCTACGTTTGGGGAATAAACAAAATAAAAGAATTATGCGTGATGTTAAAAATAGTAATAAAGATCCCCAGTAAACTTACTGTTTTCGTCTGATTGTACTTATTATTAAGAAGGTATATATTTATTTATTTTTATTTTATTTATAGGTATATTTTAATTATTATATCTAAGTGTATTGTGTACCTACCGCACTACATTATACCTAGTTTTTTATCCGTCCCTTTTTTATAGGTACATACTCTTTTATGCAATAAAATTAAAATTATTTAATGTAACTACTGAATCTGAACTTATCGAAGAGCACGTTCAACCTGTATGGGTCTTATTGATAATGGTGGTATCACTCATCCATCGTTTTTCAGTTAAATCAGCCATCTTACCTATTTCCTTAAAATATACACAAGCAACTTTATCAACGTTAACGAATATCAAATGTTTACCTCGGGAATGAATTGACCGATGGCATGGAGAGGTATGATGTTGGCGTATGGGGAGCTGAAGCCTGGCTGTCTGAGCTATCCACGCCCGCTGCCTCCAGAAGACTATCAGTCGTCCCCACTGAGAACAAAAAATTGTTCAGAAGGTTGCAAGTCTGAATCTCAAAGTTTCCTGAAAACTTGAGTAACGTATACCGACCTCTTTTCTTCTGTGGCATTCTCAGAGCGTGAGGTTTCTTCTGTCGACGCCGAAGCGCTGCCGCTACTTCGGAAACTCCAGAAGATGAGGTAGATGAACCACTTGACAGAAAAACGAATTTTAGGTATTTAGTCCTGATAATGAGACTTTAAAGGTGCCAATCTTAGACAATAGGTTTGTTGCCGTAAAAATATGTGATTCCTTATGTGAGTCCTTTTAGATTATTTAAAAATAAGAGACACGTATTTTTTAATTTCTAAATTAGACCACAAATTACAAAAATAGCCCGCTAAAGTTACGTGTGACGTCCTTGTGGCATTTTTAGGGTTCCGTAGCCAAAATGGCAAAAACGGGACCCTTATGCTGACTCGTCATGTCTGTCTGTCTGTCTGTCTGTCTGTCTGTCTGTCTGTCCGTCCGTATGTCACAGCCAGTTTATTCCGAAACTATAAGAGCTACATTATTGAAATTTTGTACGTAGATGTATTCTGTAAACCGCATTAAGATGTGAAAATGAAATCAGAAAAAAGTTCAAAATTTTTGGGGTTCCCCAATCCCCATACATAGAACTGAAACTCAAAATTTTTTTTTTTCATCAAACCCATACGTGTGGGGTATCTATGAATAGGTATTTGAAAATGATGTTGAGGTTTCTAACAACATTTTTTTCTAAACTGAATAGTTTGCGCGAGAGACTCTTCCAAAGTGGTAAAATGTGTGTCCCCCCCCCCGTAACTTCTAAAATATGGGCATGATAAAACTGAAAAAAATATATGATGTGTATTACTATAAAAACTTCTAACGAAATTTGGTTTGAATGAAATCTAGACAGTAGTTTTTTTTTAAACGTCATAAATCAAATTACCAAATTTTTTCATTCAATCAGTGATACGGAACCCTACGTGCGCGAGTCCGACTCGCACTTGGCCGGTTTTTTTTTTCGCAAGGGGTGACTCCCGCTTCTAAATTTTGATGCCTTGTATCTTTGTTATTTTTTATTTAATTTAAAAAAAAACGTCTCCAATATTTGTTTATAATCTAAAATAGGGACTAAATATAATGTAAGTAGGTAGTTTGACCTATCTTGTACCTGGAAGCACTGGCAGCTCTATAAATTGGCAGCAAAGTACTGCTCGGTCTAGTTCTGCTTGGAGACACAACGCTGATCAACTGGAAACAAAATCAGGTATGTATTCATTTCAATAGACCATTCCATAAATGAAAGGTAGGAAACATTTACTTATACGTACTCTTCCATCTTTCTCTTCGTGCACTTGTTTCAGTTGGTTCCTTTCGGCTTCTCTTAGCAACTCGTTCCTGTATGCTCGAAGTGATGCCGCTGACTTCATTGTTTTTCTCCTATATTATAAAAAAAAATGTCAGGTCACTGAAATTGCACATTGTATTTATTTCCACTTTTAGCTATATTTTTTCAGCTAATGGTTAGTTGTAAATAATAACCAACATAAACCATACATTCTGCGAGTTTCCCATTTTACTTTCCACAAACAAACAGCCTAGCTACTGGACGTAATTCATCAGTCGTCTGAAGCATTAAAACCTTCAGGAAGAAAATGTTATAAGTACGGTGAGACGTCGGATTATAGGTAGCTATGGTCTAAGATTTCTGATTCCGCCCATACCCATTCCTAAATGGGATTTGCCAATATGTATGGACATATTTTAGTACATCACTTAAAAACAAACATATCGCTCTCGACGCCGAGACGCTGGTCTTCCGCACATAACTGCTCAACATCAGGCGGCGGGACGTAGATTTGTCACCTTAATCATATGTATTTCTACACTAGTTATAGTATATCATAACCGCTCACCTATGCGCCAAGCACAGCAGAGCAAACAACACCAGCAGCAGCAAAATAGCAACGGTCGCTCCAACGGCCAGCGCCCACAGCTCGGTGCCGTGCACGCCGCCCGTGCCGGCCTCGCCCTCCAGACCCTCGGCTGCCTTCAAGTACGCTGCTGGCATCGACAAAGCGCTTGTTTGTACGTATGGGGATTAAAAATGTGACTTTTGGAACACCTTGTCTACTCTACCAATATCTTGAAACATCACGGGTTTCAGAATATTGGTGGATTACTTACTCAAGCGCTCCGCATTTAGTTGTCAATGCGAATAGACGCTACGTATTTCATTTATTAAGTCATTACATTGAAACTATCCGTATTCTTGGGGATCAAGAGGTGACCAAGAACCTAGAACCTCTTCAGCTACGTAGACACATTGCCAGTCTTAGTGTTCTCTATCGTCTTTACAATGAGGAATGCTCCGAAGAGTTATTCCAACTTGTTCCATCCTCTCCTTTCCCCTCCCGAACAACAAGTGCTGGAGAGTGTTGTCATCCGCATACCATCCATACGATGGTGGCGCGCACCAAGAGGTTTAGTTCCTCGTTCTTGCCCCGTGCCATTAAGTCATAGAATGCCCTTCCAGCTCATGTATTTCCTTCCTCTTACAATCCTGGGTTCTTTAGGCGGGACGTGACGGGACCTCACTCCACCATCAGGTGGAGTGAGGTCATCCTGAAAGCATTTCTTATAAAAAAGAGCTTGTTTTACCAAAGGTCTAAAAGCATTATGGATGACGTTCCTTGATCGCGATCCACAGCGACATTGCTAGTTAGTGCTAACGTAGAGGATCTGGAAAATAAATTAATAAAGACTAGACTAGACTGGCCTTTGTTAAGTGTTTTTAGTTTACCAGTTCCCATCGAAATATCCTTCCTTTCAAGTTAATTTAATATTTTATTGACCTACAAAGAGATCACAAGATTTGCATCTCTTGAATAGAGGTCGTCTAAGACCTTGAATTGTCCTATCCGAGAACATGACATTTGTTCTAAATCCTAAACTCACGCTCAGCCTTGGTAGTGACGACTGCTCCCAGCTCCCTGGCCACTTCGGCGTCCCTCACCAGCCTCATGTCCCTGGCTGCCACCGCGGCCGGCACCGCCCTGCCGCCGACCAGCACCACGTAGACTATCTGAACGCTGCCTGTGTCTGGGGACTGAGTATCCTTTGTTGATTTATCTGGTAGCGATTTCTGATAAATCTTGACAAAATTGTTGCTACAGAATATCAGAGCAATTCTGTTGTAAATATATTGAGAACATCAATAGGAATTTTGTATACCTAACTAAACTTGTCCCAGTGTCCATAATTGCTTCATTTCTCCACGTAATAGCTTTTTACGCAAATATGTCCTCAAGATTGTGACAGTATATTTATCGACATTAGCTCAAGGACTAATAAATGATTTATTAGATTCTGATCATCATTATATTGTATGGCTTCCTTCTGCTAGAGTCCTCATAATTCAATATCTTATTGACGAAGCACTATGATGTGGCCGGAGTGAGTTCATGGACCTCTCGCATTCTGCCAGGAAAATATTGTGGAGACATGATATCCATATCTATCGTAGTTTAATTAGGAATCACGATAAATATACTACCAATTCAATATACTACCATTTGATTCAAACCTACTCACCTCTGTAATATTTTGAATATGGACTTGGACTGGTGGCTGCTGTTCCGGTTTTATAATCTCCCTTTTGAATATCGTCGTCTCATTTCCAGTATCAGCTTCCAAAGGTATATCAATTATGTCCTCTTTTGTATCCTCTAACTGTTCCCTGTCTCTTATCTCCCTTTTCCTCAACAACACAGTCGGTGTAGCTAGTACCCACGATTCCACGTCGCTAATCCTGGTTGCTTTTATTTCTGATATCACTGAAGTCGGATCTACATTATCGATTAGCGTTAAGTCTTCATCAGGGTATACCCTCAACATCATGTTTGATGAACTAATCTTTGAATGGCCTTCAACTACGTTAGTCAACGTACTAAGAATGGTTTCCACAGGATCGACTACAGAACTGTGGATGTTATGATACTTCAATGTTTCTGAACTATAATCTAAGTTTATATTATTGTCTTTGTTAACCACAAATGAATGAACGTCGTGTTTCTTTCTTGATGTTGGTGCGTCTAGTGATTTTATGATGCCAAGGTGTCGTTCTTGTTGTCTGCAAGGAAATCATGATTGGTGCTAAGAAGAACTTTGAATGGGAGATGGATGATCAACGAACAGTATAAACATTCCAAGTAAAAAACAGAACATACCATTAGTTATAGTGTTAGTAGTATTATAGTCTACAGCCTTACCTGAGAAAAGCTTTCTGGTATAGTCTAGCTAGTCTTAATTGAAGACTGTCCGGCGTTGAACCCTGTATAACAGTTAGCAGCCAATATCGTCTGTCGTCTGGTATTTCTGGCTCCAAGCTATTAGCCACTCCTGGTTCTCCGCAGTTCAGCACACATTCTCCAGTGGTCTTATCTGTCACCGCCTGTATGTAATATTTTGGTGCAAATTAGTAGACAACTCATTAGGAAATATATGTTAAGCTCGAGGCATACCTACTCATATCTCCAGGGATTTCTCATTTTGCCCAATATTTCGATATCCTCCCCAAAATTATATGTTGCTACGAATTGCCTATTATAATGATCTACTTGTATGATCTAACTAACGCATCGGATCCTGCAGTCATAGTGAGGAAATAGTTACAAAAACAAAAGACTAAACTGGTGTTTGAAGGATTAGCATACGTATTTTTGGTCGAAATGGAATTTTATTACGGTTTTTTTTAATTTTTCACCTGTGGCGGATAGGAGTCCAAGTAAACAGTAGCGAGCACGGTGGTTGTGTGCACGTAGGTGGAGGAAGGCTTCGCAGGTACGTCCACTGGTGCCTCTGACGGCGGCGGCGGCCCATCCCCGGAGCCGGTCCAGAAGAAGTCCTCGAGACGAGGAGTGCGCTCGTGCTGATCGTGCGAGACGAGGAGGTAGACTAGGAAGAGATTATAATCAATAGGTAAACGCCACAAAGGCCAAGACTTCTGTAAGATCTAACAGTGGTACAAAGTGTCGAAGTTTACAGGGTTCCTATTAAAGGCACGGTATTCGTAACGGTTTTGTGTCATCTATTCAGAGTTCTGTATATTAGACACTAGCGACCTTCCTCTTGAATCACTTTATCTATTAAAAATACCGCATCAAAATTCCTTAAAGTTAAGTTTTAAAGATTTAAGCGCACATAGTGATATAGGGACAGAAAAAGCGACTTTGTTTTATACTATGTTTATGTTATACCACCTGGATTTTCACGTCACTATTGCGCCAAACTCGCTGTGTGAACCTCGGTGAACCATAATGGATTTTTTACATTTCCAAACTATCCTGGGAGAAATTTATGACAATCTATATTAGGATTCTCAAACTTTAACTTATACCTTCAACACAACGATTGATTTTTCCTTCAGAGATAAATGAACTGAATCAGTCATGACTCGTTTTGGTAGCTAGTGACCTTACTTTTTAAATCAAAAGTCGTGGTTTCTAGGAGAAACATTCCTGTCTGTGTGTTTAAATTGTATTTCAGTAGGCATATATATGTGGTATCTTCGTTGATTCCGGTTTTCCATAACAAAAATGCTTAATGAGGTCGGATCAATATGTGTATGTATGTGATATTGTTTGATATATAATTTGAGATATAAAAGGAATTAAAGCTTTCAGTGACTGGGATAAGCTGGAATAATGTTTAAATAACAACTACATTAAGCTCAATCATTTAAGCATTGCAAACACTAAAATTGTATCTAGGGGAGAGTTGGCAATTACCGCGCGGTTGATAATTTCGCGCCCTAATATATTTAAAAAACTACACGTATTAAAGACCTAAACGACGATTATCCTGGTTGTACTAATGACGCCTACCCCCCCGATACCTCTCCCAGTTTCATCCGAGCAACCAAGCACGGTACACATGCTTCTTAAGAAAATTGCAATTTCATCTATTTTTTTCGTGGTATCTTCATTAAGAGGTAAGTTTTGTTTAAATTACAATACAGTTTTGTGTTTCGTTGTATTTTGAAGTTAAGATATGGCATAATATTTATGCAAATCATTGCAATGTTTATCACAAGGTATCTCTTAATTTTAGATATTAGAAAACAAATCAGTCGAGTTTGACAATTTCGTGCCCAGGGCGCGATATTATCGATCCTAAGCGCGGAATTTTCGATTATGAAAGTTATAGGCCTAGATTAATTTTGCGATTCAGATGACTGATCCTGGCGTAAAAAAGTAAAAAAGTACTGGGATCCAGATGATATGAATCTGGATATCAGTTAAAGAAGCACATTCTAAACCCCTTAAGTAAAGGAAAGCTACATTTTCTACTTCATTAACGACTTCTGTGATTATCAGGAAGATTAGAAATTATAACTTGTTGACTGCTTACAACTAAAATGTAATTAAAGATAATTTTTATAGCTACATCTATCTATATCTAAAAAGAAAATGAAGGTTGGACAACTATACAACCTACGTTGTTATTATATGTATTTAAGGCTTTTAATTTTTTTATTTTGTTCAATCAAAATCATTTGAGACTGACTACCCATCTGTCCGCTTAAAAAGAAGTTCCTAAAATGTTTATTAAGTAAGTAACTTTTAAGTTATTCTGGAAAAATTTAAAAAATTGAATGCATTTCTTCCATTTCGTAAGCGAAAATTATATATTTAAGTTACTTGAAGCCTTCAGTCAAATAAATGATGATTCTGATAATAAATATTTATAGACTTCTTATTTAATATATCTATCACCTAACGATACCTTTATTTTTTATGTATAGTATACTTATAATATTTAAAAAAGTATTTAAAATTATTGGCACGGTTTTATCAACCGGGGCACGGTTTTATCAACGCGGGGCACGATATTTTCAGACCTGTTTGTTAATATCGCGTTTTCCCATTTTTCACAAAATTCTCAATATATCTTAAATTATTGCATAATTTTAAGTTAGAAAAGTACTAAAGTGTAGCTTAATAAATATCCTTCCTATAAATAGTAAGCAGTATATTGTAATTTAAACCAGAGCTTAGTTATGGCCGTCGGCCCTTAGGGGCTCGGTATTTGCCAACTCTCCCCTACAGCAAATCCAAAATGGATACACAATAGAACCAAACCCTGCCCACACCTTACTCGATTTATACGTGTAAATAGTTTCAGGCACAAGGTCTCAGAACAAGTTACAGAATTCAATGAGCGAACATTCAATTACAGAAAGTCTCATCGTGTCAAGGTGTGTGGGCGAACAAAGGACTGCACCCAAAGCGCTGAAAGAAGCGATCGTGAAACAAGTTAAACAGACTACAGCAAAAAAAAAAATTAAACCGACTTCGAAAAAAACACAAACGACCAAAACTAAAAAGCGATAAATAACGTAAGTAATTCCATCCTTAATACATAATTATTTAAATATTACAATTATCACTTATTTTTGAAGTCGGTGCCAGCCTCTCGGTACCTAACGTAGACTGTTGTTGTTTGACGCGCGCGGCCGGCAAACACGACAATATATTTATTTGTTTGGCACCGACTTCAAAAATAAGTGATAATTGTAATATTTAAATAATTATGTATTAAGGATGGAATTACTTACGTTATTTATCGCTTTTTAGTTTTGGTCGTTTGTGTTTTTTTCGAAGTCGGTTTAATTTTTTTTTTAAAATAATTTTATTTCTCTATTTTTAGTTGCGTTAATGTGCTGTGAACTTGAATAAAGGCTAATTAATGTCCTTAAGAGTTTTACTTAGGAATGAAAAATTTTGCTTTAAGTCAAGTGAAGACTTTGCGATCTAGCATCAAGCAAATCACTTGTCCAAATCACCTGCCCTATTAGCCCTGCATAAGTACATACTACTACCTAGTTTAATATCGACAAATGTCAGTACTGTCCCCTAACTCCTAACCGTTAAGGAGTTCTGTGGCTTCATCATCAGCACCAGATGTTGACGCCCGGAAGCATATACCTGAGTAAAATATAATTACGTAACAAAAACACCATATGAGCATACAATTTTCGGTTGTTGCCCTCAATTTCTCCAGGATCCCATCATCAGATCCTGACTTCGTGAAAATGGGACCACCTCGGAAGTGTCCTCTGTCGAACTGTCGAAAAATTTTTGAAATCCATCCATAATTGACGGAAATATCGGTGAACAAACATAAAAAAAAATAAAAAAAAAAAATATTATACATACAGACGAATTGAGAACCTCCTCCTTTTTCGAAGTCGGTTAAATACATACGTCTCCCGTCAATTCGTGCCCGATGACAGGTCGATACACATTTCCGGGTTCCAGGATCGCGTGATCTCAGGAATAACGTGGTTTATTGGCCCTTGCTGTAACTTCCAGTAACTACAGTTTCATAACAAGTTGCAAGTTAGGAGCGATAGGCAATATGAATGAGCAAGTTCCTAACTTGGTATACTTACTTATTAGTCGTATTTCGTTTTAGGCTATGCCTTGGACATTGTGTTCAAGAATGACTTGATTGAGAGGCTTCGGATTTCCATAGCTCAAAAGTCGGTTGTATATTTTTAGATACAATCAAACAGGAAGGTTCAAATTCTTTATTAGTAGGTACAGACATTTTGGTAAAACATTTTTATTTTTACATACACAGACAAACCACGAGAAGGCTTAACGTTTCTTTGCTTTTTTTCATTTTCGGTAATCAATTAGTGTGTGTTAGTGACATACAAAAAAGAGATATCATCATTTCTGCAGCAATGGTCCTACGCCCTAAGACTAAGACGATGAATATAACAATTTACAAACAAAGTTGTCCATTTTCCGCTGCAGCGTTTGAATTACGCGGAGGACTTGCACAGGGATGTACGCTGGCACCACTCCGTGCCAACCACGAAGTTTATAGTAAAGAAACGCATTTCCTGCCCGGACGCTATGCGATATTTATAGATTATTGTTATACGTATACTGGGAACTTTTCCGCAACAACCTCTACGGTATTTCCTATTATGATAAAGGCTAATATTGCTCTTGTACAGTCCCTTTTACTGCCCATTCTCGACTATGCGGATAGTTGCTTTCTAGACCTTAATGAAGTATTTCTTGACAAGCTCGAACGTCTCCAAAATTTTTGTATTCGAATCATCTTTGGTCTACGTAAGTACGATCATGTGTCTGAATATCGCTCACAGCTTAAATGGCTTCCTATCCGTCGACGCCGCGAACTACATATTCTATCTCTGTTATATACTATGCTATTCAATCCACTTTCACCTCCCTATTTGAAAGAGCGTTTCAATTTCTTGCAACCCACCGCGGATCATGGTATGCGTTCCTGCCGTGAACTCCTCTTATCATTTCCATCTCATCTTTCTAAATCCTACTCCCAGTCTTTCACTGTCCAATCCATCCGTCTGTGGAATTCCCTCCCCCTTTTCATCAGACGTTCCCAATCCCTCCCAGTTTTAAGCTTAGGCTTAAATCTTATCTCCTGTCTCTCTAAATTCTATCTCTTTCTCTTCTACCTTATCTTCCTTAATTCATACTCAAATATTATTGTATGTATATGTGTAATATATTACCTATTATGTATAATTTATATATATATATATTTATTTATTTATGTATGTCTATGGAATATGTATTACTTGGTATATTTATGTAGACTTATTTTACGTGTTTATTGAAATAGATAGTTTTGCACTAGATTACCCATCTCTGTTGAATCTGGTTTCCTCTACCTGAAGGTTGTCTGGAAGAGATCGCTACTAGCGATAAGACCGCCTAAATTGTACTTTGTTTTTGTTTGTAATGTGTTTTTCTGTAATGTCTGTGTTTTTGTGCAATAAAGAGTTTCTATCTATCTATCTATCTAATAGAATCTGTAACGGATAAAGCAAATAACCTGTAGCACATACGTATTTGAAAGAAATCTATTACTTTGATTTATTATCATGTGATCTATTATTTAGTCTCACATAACTTTTTGCTACCAACCTACTTCGTTTGACCTAGTAACTACCTTTTAATGTTAAGTATTAAATTGGCGTCTCGGCAAACGTAGTGTAGGACGCCCTAAGGCAAGGTGGAGTGACGATTTGCGCAGGACGGCTGGCAAGTGCTGGATGCGAGAGGTCCGGGACCGATCGAAGTGGCGAGCATTGGGAGAGGTCTATGTCCAGCAGTGGACTGATGTGGGCTGATGATGATGATGATTAAATTGGACCGCCATATCTCTTAGTGATGGTGACAAGAATAGGCCATGTAGGTTATTTAGATCACATTCTATATGGAGGATAATATCTATCAATCATATGTGGTTTTGTCTCTGAATGCCTTACAAATGGTGTATAATTGATGGTCTGATGACTTGAATAAGGTGACCGGCAGTGTCGTGATCTCCACATGCAAAAGAGGGTGAGTGAACCTTATATGATTCGTTTCCTTGTGCTGGACAGTACAAAAGAAAAAATACTATCGGCTAAGGTAGTAATTTGAGGGAGAAAGAAACTTTGCGATACTAATTGCTCAAATCCAGGTTAGTGGCTGGCTGTTGTACGCCAGCAGTCGACGGCAATAAGCTGATTCATACTCCCTACATGCTATAATTACCAAAACTCTTAAAACAATACAAGACATCGTAAGAGACAAAGTTTATTAGACATGCCGCAGTGTCCTGAACAGGGCCATTTAACGTCGTCTTAAGGCCTGATGACTCGGCTGCTAAACTTTAGTGCTCGACTGGCCCATTCTGGCAAACATTCACTAACTTTAGTGACTAAAGAGCCCGCCAGATTCCAGTCGAGCGGTTGGATAACTAAGCTAATTTTATGCAGACGTCGTAACCTTTATCTGATTGCGAAATAGCTATCTTTATTGCATTGTCATCCGTTGGGCTTCGCGTGGAGCGTTGCCCTCGAGAATCGCAGCCCTGTAAGTATAATACCTACTTTCCTACTTATACGTACTTAGTATAAAAAATGTACCAACGTCAATATTGAACGTCTTATAGGTTATAGGCGATCCTTGATAGAATTAGTTTCCGTGTGCCGTAGGGTACCTACTCGTGATACCATACCCCATACAATACTGAAATGTAATAAGTGATATCAATATGTGAAAATATCCGCGTACCTACTCCTATTCAAAAGGCCGGCTGCAATCCCAGAGCTCGATTTGAGGTGTCCATGGGCGGTGTCGACGGTTACCATCAGGCATCACAAATGTGATGGTAATCTGATGGTAAACGAACAAATGCTCGTCTGCCGCCTTTCACATAAAAAATTAAAAATATTATGCCCTGTTACGTATGACATACGTTTACACATTGTGTAATTCTGATGAATAAGGGTATAATTATTACCTACTGTAAAATTTCATTCATCATCATCAGTAACAACCTTTCGCTTTTATAAAATAAGTAGGAAGGGTGTACAATTGTGTGTAAATTAAATTCATTTCAATTGGAATTTTTGTTGGTAAATGAAAAATTCTCAAAAAATTTTGAAGTAGGTACCTACTAACTAATCTGTTTTCAGGACATTAAAAAGAAATTAATTGTAAGAAGTTCGTCTTCCGGTCTAGTAACACATCTCAGCTATGCAAATAAATCAATCTTCATCTTCAACGCTAGCTTTTAACTCAACCACACCTATGGTCCTTCGAGCCGGATTGTTATAACTAGATGTCGACTTTCCGACTTTCGACATACAAACGCCCAAACAACCATATAATAGTGCTGTAATGCCGACGGTTTCACGCGGTCCATGCGCCCGCGCATCCTTTGTCCGCACCGGACGTGGACATGTGGTCAACAATTACATGCGTGTGTTACGCCATAATGCAATGGGATTAAGGTTCAGATTTGTACGGCAAGTGTTGGGATGGTGGCGAGTGGAGCGTCGCAGGCGCAGCCAACCGTAATGATGACCCTTGCCTTTGATTGATATCGTGATTGTCTGTGTGTGAATTATGTTTATGGAACGAAAAATTGGACCAACTTTATAACGGCCGAGGTTTCCAAAAGGACTTTGATTGTTGTTTCTTAAGTTATACTAAATTGATGTACAAAAATTTGATTCACTGTCTAGACTAGACTCTAGATGCAGTGCCGTGCCCTCATTTTCGTCTAAGTAGGCACAGAGACATGTCAAACTATCGCATCTACATTACAAGAAGAATCTATTATAAGAAAAAATCACGCCTTTTGATCAGATAACATCGATTATATCCTACTTCCTATCCTACTAATTATATAAATACGAAAGTTTCCGAAGGATCAGTCCTGTTAATGTACGAGTGAATGTGAAATGAACTTTATTTTATATTATACGTATTCTGGGTGTTCTGGGAGACACCCTATCAGTACTCTATTCTATTATATATATTCTAATCTTTATTGCACACTCAAACGCTTGATTTAGAGCTAGACATAGTATAATTTAGCAGCTCTTATCACAAGCGATCTCTTCCAGGCAACATTTGGGTAGTTAAGATATTTTAAGGCGGCGTAGTTCGATCGATCTAAGTTCTTATAGTACGAAGACTCATTATAAGCAACATTTTGGTCTATGAAGAAAACTTTCTTAGTTCTTTCTTTCTGATCATCGATTTAATATCTACTGAATAGCAAAACAAAATAATATTTAGGTAGGTACGTAGGATTGTAATCTGTTTATCGTTCAAATATAAAATCGTCAAGTTTTTCGAGGGCTGTCCAATGTAATAAGTACTTAATGTACCTACATTGTACAATCGGGCACCACATTTATTTATTTATCCTATGGAAGACTAACAAACGCAAAAAACATTTATTATTCGTATTAATCAATGCTAATGGTAAGTCTCTCGTCATAAAAATTATATTTAAGCACATACCTAATTCGGGAATTAAAATCTTTTAACAGTTCTACGACAAAATTAAATTAAATTGTACAATGTAATAAAATAATGAGAAAAGTATTAATTTCTTTAAGACCTATAATGTAAATGTAATTGAATATTAAAGATAAAATGATCTCAAAGAATAACATTATTCTACGTAGGTACTTACTGTAATAATAAAAAAGTGTATAAAAGGTATTGGTAAGCAACTCACTTTTGTCGTCATTTTCATAGTCTTCCGCATAAACATCATAAATTATACCAATGTAAAATAAATTGATTAAAATTCTCTTCCTCAACATAATTTTGTTTTATACCGGCTACCTATTTCGATTGTATATCGAACATTTTCTGTGATAGGTATTTTATTATCGAATAATTTATTGCTAACACTTTTAACTATGCACTCTTTAAATGTGCATCGCGGTAAAATAACCTCGGTTGGCACTATAATCACCATCCATTTACCAAATCGTACAAATACTACTGTGCGTTGAGGATTGTTGTCACGTTGCTACGCAACAGAATTGAATTACGCGCGCAATGCGCCTCACTCCGCCATGATGGAAGTAAAGTTGTGGCTGCAGTATCAGCGGTGATTTCGATACCCCCTTTTTATATTTTTACATGTATCGTTATTTACTTTAGTTGTATAGTTTTATATATTATTTTATAGATATATATTTATTCTTCTTTGCCTATATAGTGTCCTTTATTTGACGATAATTAAAATATCATCATCAATATAGGCTGATATTGTAATAAGCATCGCTTACAAAATATAAACTAACACTTAGACTAGATATGATGCTAATGCTAGGAAAAGATGAAACATTAATTAATTATTATCAGTTTATTAATAATTTACAAAATAAATTTGCCCGCGTGCACTTTGGCTCCAACTTTATGAATGCTGCCAAAGACTAACAATTTTGAGTCAAATTATTTTTTCATCACTACGACTGTATTCGTTTCATAAAATTATTAGATATTTACTAATATAATAATAACAGTACTATAAATATTTACATGTTCTGGATATTATTGGTTTTGTTGCAGATAATTTAAAATATTTTTAATTTATGGCTTTGTCTATGACGTTTCAAGTTTTTAAAAGTGTTACTATAATTTAAAAAATCTACCATTACGTACATTTTTGATCTAATTATTCTCTCACAGTCCCGTTTTAGATAAATCTTACGTAGCATCCGATTTGACAGAGTAAATATTATTATTTCTACCACAAACAGTCATTAAATATAAATACATACTTGGCTAGTTCGAAACTCCTTACAGCCTATAAATATATACTTTCGTTGAATATCTAGGTTACTAATTATTTTACTTTATTTTTCTTAGTTAAAACGTTTAAAATTAAGTAGCCTTTATTAACCCCTGTCTAATATGAAAAAGTTGTAATACAAAAATGAAAAAATACTGGCGATGAAAAATATTAACTATCGAGTTTCTTACGTTCTCCTCGATAGAAAACCACTTTCCGAACACGTTGGTAATTTTTATTTATTAATGTACCTGCATGAATTCACGATAAGTGCTTGTCATTATAAGTCTGTGTGAATAAAAATATTTTTCACTAGCGACCCGCTCTCGCTTCGCTTCGGGAGTTTCCGATAAACATTTTTAATTTAAATAAGTATAAGTATAGCCTATGTTACTCAGTGTAATGTAGGTTTCTAATAAAAAAAGTATTACCTATTAAAATCGGTCCAGTACTTTTTGCATTAATTCAATACAAAAAAAATACAAATCTTTCCTCTTTATTAGTGTAGATTTTCATAGCTATTTATTCCACGTCGCCCGGTTATGTTTACTGTACAGTAGATATATTTACGGGTAGCAGTTATTACACGACCCTAAATTCAGGGCACTGAATACCGGGTGGGCGGGGACCCTAGTTAGTGCGGCGCTTATAACACTACACTGAATATCGGTCCCTAAATCAGTTGAATGTCGAGAGAGTTGGACGTATTTACATCATGCCGCCGTCACTATCGAAACATCAAAAAGTTGCTGTAGTATTCACGGCAGTGCTCGCAACAACTAATTTTGACTTTCAGGAGATATTTTTTCAAAAATCCCGGAGGTATATGACAATACCTCGAGAGAGATCGGGAGATGTTTAAAATAAAATAATTTTATTTTAAATTGTGACATCGAAGTTGCATCTGTCACTGGTATAGTAGTTTATTGTTTTATTTTCTGACAACACCGCCGTTCTCCGTCGCACCATTTCGTGTTGTTTCATTCGTGTGAGTTCGTCGCTTCCGTTCGACGGACTTTGTGCGACGTAAGCGGGTGTGTGCGAAAGTATGAAGTGAAATCGTACAAAAAGTGTGTGAAATGTTTAGTGTTAGTTTTTATTGTGCTAAAAATCCAAAATGAGTGCGAACGGATAGCCTTAGTTACTCTATTCGGTCTTTTAAACACTAAAATAGTGGTACACGTAACATTTCGTATGAACAGTTTCAAAATGGCTGTGTTTTGAAGGACCCTTTGTCCGCTTTCGTGTTCTTCTTTCAGCATGATAGTGGGATCGTACTGTCAGAATTTTGACTTCGAGAGGTGAGGGAGATACATAATAAGATTTAGTGGTTTTGGAGTAGAAACGTGGAGTGGAAAATCACTGGTTCCCGCCGTAGTGCGGTGGCGCTCGATTGCTTTCTACGCAAGCGATACCAAACGCTAGCTTGCAACGTGTGAGTTTCTAATAACCTTTTTATTTTCTTGGTTAACTAATAAAGTGGTTTGTGGCACGTACGTGGGCTGGCGGCTCACGGCTGATATAATTTTAGCTTGGTGTTGATTTCCTGGCGTGTGTACTCCATTCGAACTACATGTCATACGGTGAGGTAAACATATGATACTGTGTATTTTTAGAAGAACACATTTAGAAACCGTATTGGAATGGTACGTTTAATTAGCGAAGAACTAATTGTGCCACGTTATGCGATCAACATAAAGCTAAATTATTACGTTATGTATGGATTGTTCGAGCTTTTTTCACCCTGTCTTTGACTACCTACTGTTATCAAAACAATGATACCTACCTACAAACCAACACACCATTATTATAGAATATAATCCACCCCACGTGCTTGATTCATGCTTTTGTTACTTAAATGCTAAATATTATGTAGTCTAGCCATACCTACATCAAAAGATTTCATATCATCAAAAAGTAAAAAATTATGAAAAATGAAAAATGTGTCCTGTTAGAACTACTGATTTGGTCTAATAAGAAATTGACTGGCTGGTATGAAAATAATTATTGTTGTTTTTGTTTAATCAGAGTTTCTACAAAATAATAGATTTTTTACCTGATGCAGAGTCTAATTTACCAAAGTTTAAATTAGTTAAACTTAAGGAAAAAAAATAATAAAAAATTACTGTTAGCTACTTAATAGGAATCTGGTTTAAAATTATCTGTAATGATTTTAATTGAAAACTTTGATCCAAATAAGCAAAATTTTGTCAATCTAAATAAGCAGAAATTTAAAATCCTTTTCATATACCTACTATGTACTAAGATAAGGGTATAATGGTTAAATATATATTTTGAAGATAAAGAAACTGCATAATTGGTGTTGTGCTATGGTTTTATATGGGGATATTTAGATGCAAATGGTTGCAGCAAAAATATGCACCTGCATCCTTTTTAAAATTTCATATTAATGCTTCATTTATGTACCCACATTTCAGACAATATGTAAAACCTATTGTTCACTGGCCTTATGGCCAAATACTTGTCCAATAGGAATAGGCATGACGAACGATTTTGAAATCCTCTTCCGTAAAGAGGGTACACATGTACTGATTACGAAAAAACCTTTATTTCGATAAAAACTCCAAATTTAACGAAGATTAAAGCTAATTTTCTAATATTTTTTCAATGTGGCTCAAAAACAGCTCGCAGTGTCATGGCGTCGGGTCTGACGTCACCATATAGTGAACGTCAAATTTGTCAAATATGCGTCTAAGGACAATGTAAACAAACATTGTTTAGTTTCGTGTATCGTTTATGAAATGAATAATAGATGTTAAAAATGGTGTGCAGTGTAAAAACACGTTAATGAAAAACCCGACAAGGTTTTTGAACATGTCCTTTGTAAGAGATTAATAAGATATCAATGGTTAAAGCTCGCACGGCGCAACCCGAGCGAGGTAAGCACGAATACACCACTTTATTTCTGTGAAGACCACTTTGATGAATGCATGTTATCAATTATCATGTTCTAGTAGGTTTTAAACGTAAAATGTTACGTGAACCAATAAAAAACCAATGAAATGCGTAAATGCGTAAACTATCATAACATAACAACAAAACACAGTGACAGGACTGACAGATGACAGCATGTTTACCAAATAGCGGTGAGACGTATTTATTGTAACAGATATGCATAACAGATATTTATCTATGGAACATTGAGAACTGTTACTACTAAGTAATTTTTTTTTTTTTGGCCATATTAATACCTTTATTTAACTTAACAATACCAACAACATAAATAAACTTTTGTCGTTTTTTCAGCAAGCGTTGTCGTGAGCAGATGAAGTTAAATCAAAGAATAACAGGTGTTATTGCAGAACAGATATTTGGAACTGTTATTTTAAGATAACAAGTATTAAATTTTACCTGCTACGATCCATGGCTATTACCAAATCGTGACGTTTTGCGCTGTGATTGGTGTTTCAATCAGAATGGCCGATTGCTGTATTTTGTAATTTTCATTTATTGAAAATCCTGTTAATCTTAATTTTCTTATGAAAATTAAATTAACGATTTAAATCCTTTTAATATGTATTTTTACCCAAAATCATCAAATCTTATATTATTTGATACTGTCGTCACGCCTATTGATGATTTAGTTTTAGCACTCAAAATGTGAATATGCCATTAATTTTAATAAGTGTACTCACTCTCCAGAAAAAGATAGAAAAACAAAGAAGAATATAATAAGCCATTGTTGTTGCATTCTTTTATGCTAATAGCGACCAAAGTTCTGCAAGATATTTAACTGAAATCTTTACATCATTTTATAATAGGACTTTGTCTATAAGAGTCCTTTCAAGGATTCCTTAAAAGTCTATTCCTATATATAGGCAAGCAAGGGTATAGTACTCTATCCCTAGGGATATAATTATATGCCGTAACATAGTTATAAGAAAGCGATTTGTTGTCTCACTAGGGATATAGTTATAAAACGGTCCAAGTTTAGTGATATACTTATATTACTTGATTAAGTTTAGTGAAATAGCTTTCGGAGTGGTTAGTTGTGTTTAGGCGTTCCCCACTCTGCAGTCAGCCGGCAGAAAACAGTTGTTCAGCGTTCACATCTAGTTTTCGTGCATTTTCATTTAATTATCGCTATGTTCTCGTATTGTATCATTACATATCTTACTGCGACAGTTATATCGGCCTATGACCAGTAGTGGACTGATAAAGGCTGATGATGATAACGGCAGCATAGTCTATGTGGCATATCCATCAATCCTAACAAACTGTCACATTTATAATGTTAGTAGGCTGTTTAAAAAACTACTGGTCAAGTCAAGTCAAGTCAAAATACCTTTATTCACATAGACTTAAAATAAGCACTTATGAATCGTCAAGTAAAAAATAATGTAGAAATACAAAAAGTAAAGTAAGAATGTGAATAAAAGCAATTTAAAAGAAGCTACCGCCGTGTTCGGAAAGTAGATTTCTACCGAGAAGAAACGGCAAGAAACTCGGTAGTTACTCTTTTTAAATCGCCAATTGTTACATGTTTAGGTATTACAACATTTTTTAATAACAATTTTAAAGTTAAACAATGCAAAATAAAAGTTGAGTCTATACAATGCAAAGTTTACTACGAAGCAGCAGTCCAAGAGATGTTGTCGTTGAGGAAATCTTCCACTCTATAATAGCCCCCTTTTATAAGTAAGGACTTCATGTATGATTTGAATTTGTGAATGGGCAGTTCAACAATATGTTCCGGTAACCTGTTGAACATTTTGATACCCAATCCTACAAACGACCCACTCACCTTACTCAGCCTCAGACGTGGAACGGCAAGCTTGTGCTTATTTCTAGTGTTTAAATTATGATTATCTGAATTTTTATTGAATTGACTTAAATGTTTACGTACATAAACAACACAGTCAAAGATATACTGTGATGCTACCGTCATTATGTTAATTTCTTTAAAAAGTTCTCTAAGTGATTCGCGTGTCTTTAAACCATATATAGCGCGGATGGCCCGCTTCTGCAGTACAAAGATTGTTTGTATGTCAGCAGCTGACCCCCATAATAGAATACCGTATGACATAATGCTATGGAAATAACTGAAATAAACAACCCTTGCCGTTTCAACGTCAGTCAAAAGCCGGATTTTCCTTACCGCATATGCAGCTGAACTAAGCCTTCCAGCCAGGACAGCAATATGAGGACCCCATTGCAACTTCGAGTCTACATTGATGCCAAGAAATACTGTAGAGTTAATTAATTCAATAACTTCATTGTTCATGATAATATTAGTGTTAACCTGTTTGACATTTGGCATTGTAAATTTAACACACTTGGTTTTCCTGGCATTAAGCAGCAGGTTATTGTTTGTAAACCAGTGTACTATTTTAGCGAGAGCACAATTTACATCATCAAAGTTGGTTTTCTTTCTATTTACCTTAAAAATGAGGGAAGTATCGTCTGCAAACAATACTGTCTCACATATATTATTTGTGAAGTGCGGAAGATCGTTTATATAAATGATAAAAAGCAACGGTCCCAATATTGAGCCCTGGGGCACACCCATCAACAAAGGGGCACCAGAAGAATCTGTGCCATTGACATTAACCTTTTGAATTCTGTCACTTAAGTATGACTGTAGTAGACAAAGCGATTCATCTGCAACACCATAGTGCCGTAACTTCATCAGCAGTGTTTGGTGATCAACACAATCAAACGCCTTTGACAAGTCGCAAAAAACTCCTATGGCATCTTGCTTATTTTCCCAAGCATCAAAAACGTGTTTGATGAGTTCTACTCCTGCGTCAGTAGTGGATTTGCCTTTGGTAAATCCACATTGGTTTTTATGTAATAATTCGTTGTCATTAAAATGCGATAATAATTGAGTAAAGATAATTTTTTCAAAAATTTTACTTAGTGCAGGTAGTATTGATATGGGTCTATAGTTGGAGGGGTCGCTTTTATCACCTGATTTATATAAAGGAATGACCTTACTCAGTTTCATCAGGTTAGGAAACTGACCTCCATCAATGCATCTATTGAAAATTATCGCTAAATGAGGTGCAACAAAATGAATTATATTTTTTAAAACCTCTGTAGAGATTCCCCACAGATCTTCTGTCCTTTTCATATTTAAGCTTTTGAAGTTTTTTAAAATGTCCTCTATACTAACATAAGAAAAATAAAAAGGAACTTTACACTCATCTACATGCGTTTTTATAAGGGTTTCAGCAAGATGGGGACTGGAGTTTAAGCTACTCGTCGCAGATACTGGAATTTTTGAGAAGAAAGATTGGAACGCATTAGCCACGTCTGCATTGGAATCAAAAATTTTGTCATTTACTTTAAGAGATAACTTGTGTTCTTTAATTTTATTTTTACAAGTCTCTTTATTTATAATTTTCCAGGTAGCTTTGCTTTTGTTAGGAGCAGACATAATTTTTCCTTTCAAATACCTAGATTTAGCGTACGCACATACTTTCTTAAATATCCTAGAGTAATTTCGGACATATTCTACTATTGAAGGATCGTTGGAATGGGCTTTAGTATCGTACAGTTCGAACAATTTCCTTCTACTTTTATAAATACCCAAAGTTGCCCAGTCACTGAATTTTAATTTAGTACTATCGATTTTAAAAGATTTTTTTGTGAAAATCCCATTATATTCTTTCTCAATTATATTAAACAGCTTCTCATATTGCTGATCACTTCCAATGTCACAATTGTTTAACAAACTTAGTCTACTGCAAACTGAATCCTTAAACTTCTCTATACGAGCAGCAGTGATAGGCCTGCAAGTAATGCTTAATGAAAGGGGCACATGTTGGTGTTCGAAAACCGCCCTCTGTCCACTATGGTCCGAGTTTATAAAATGTATTAAGTTTTTATCCATAACTACACAATTACAAAAGATATTATCCAAACATGTAGCTGTAGTGGGGGTGACTCGAGTAGGTTCATTAAATAATGGAACTAAATTAAATGACTGAAATAAATTCAAGAACCTAGTAGAATTTTGATTTTCTTCTAAAATATTAATGTTGAAATCCCCACATACTATTACCTTTTTCCTACATGAACAAATTTTCCTTAATACTTCCTCCATGACAGATTCAAATAAAATATAACTACCTGAAGGAGGTCTATAAATACATACAATTATATGGTGATCTAGTTCAGCACAAGCTATTTCAATTGTTCTTTCTACAGACAGAGACACAATATCCTTACGATTTTTACATTTAAGATAGTTTTGTAATAAAATGAGTGAACCTCCCCTGATGGCGGACAATCTTGTAAATGAACTGCCGACTACATAGTTATTGATACTAATAATTAATTCATGTTGTCTTAGCCAATGTTCAGTGACACACAACACTTGAACATTCATTTCTTGTAAAAATAGTTCTATTTCCAAGTCTTTTCCGGAAAAGCCCTGAACATTCTGATGAATGACGTTCAGACAATTACGCTTTTCCTTATTTACAAGGTCGCTAGAGTGTTCCTCTATTGTCTCTAAATCTAATTTTTTGGAATCGAATTATTTGGAACTGCTTCCAAAGTCTGATTAAAAATAAAATTAATATTATAAGCTAACAAAGTAGCCAGTTGTAATTTAATCCTACTAGGCAAATAAAAAGTTTTGCCAGTCCATACCAATTTAAAATTAATAAATTTATTTGTGTCAAAAAACACAAAATTATCATTATGACGACATGTCAAGTTGTATAATAAAGTATTCAGTAAGTGAATACTGTTATTTTGTCCTGTTGTGTATTGGTTAGAAAAAGGAAAGGCACATAGAATTACCTTTCTAACCAAAAGTTTTGAAAGAATGGAGAAACTCCTCATAATTTCTTTTTTTGTGGTATCAAGACCATTTCCCATCATTAATACTATGATGGAATTTTCAGTGTGCTTACCATCATTTATTCTCTTACATATTTCAGTAAGAGAGGCGTCAGGCATACTAAAGTTAATGACATTGGAGTTCAAATTCTTTTTTATAAGAGGTCCATAGCCAACTCCCATTTTATCAGAATAAACAAACACATTATCTGCAGAGGTACATACAGATTTCTTATTTAAACTTACTGAAATTAACTGATCACTAACTACCTGATTTTGTTCAGAAATACTAATATCCTGATGACAGCTACAGTGGGCCACAAGTTTGTTGGTAGCCAAGATATGTTCATGATTTTGAGCTTGCACAGACTTATACTTGTCTGTCATGCGGTCTAGGCATTCATGTAGCCTCTTGATATCTGTCTGTAGCTCCTGAACATCATTGTCGTACCTTAACCTACAAGTATCTAATTTTTGACTATACAATTCTACAGTATCCAGTAAATCCAAGCGCTGTTTTACTAATACTACATTTTTACGATAACATTTTTTCTGTCTAATTAACCTTTCAGTTTTCTTAATGATTTTATTAATTTTGATATATTTCTTGAGTTTACGCTTACTACTAAATCTAAATTTATCATCTACACTGTGAATATTTTTTCCTAAAACAGCATGCCCAGCTGGTGACTCGATCAACTCCTCGTACAGGCTGTGTGTGTGCAAAGACTCTTGGCATCGCAGGTCTTCTTCATACTGATGTATGGTCTTGTTGGCATCATGTAGGTCTACCTCAAGCTCATGGATTCGCACCAGGGTCCGCTCATAGGTTTCACTACATTCATCAAATTTGTTCACTGTACTGAGTAGTTGGTCCCGTTGACCAATGACATCCAGAAGTTGAGCATGCATGTCGGCTAAATCATTTTTGAGCTGGGTGTTATGGCCTATGATTTTTATTAGTTCCTCTTCATGTTCTTCGCGTTCATGGATGAGCTGCCTATTGACCTCCTTTATTTTCTGTACTTCCTCTAACGCCCGTTTCAACTTTAACTCCAGATCATGAGCGGCAGCCTTCCGGGTCATCATTTTTCTATAGGTGGTACTATCACTCATATCTGAAATAATATGAATAAGTGTATAGCAACCGATAAGAAAGTAAAGAAAGAAAGCGACTTTTGTGCAGGAATTAACTACTGAACTTTTAACAAGTAATTAACTATTCTTTCCTAAATGGTTATGACTTATTACACACAACTATTTGAAATTAAAAGAAAATGTAAGAGAGACAGCAAGGAATCAACAAAAAGAATAAATGGAAAAATAAACAACAAAGATTTTAACACAGAAAATGGAAAAAGAAAAAAAAAGAAAGAAAAGGGGCAATGGATAAGTAAAAGGGAAATTAAAAAAAGGGAAATACGAGACTAAATTTTCCAACAAACAGTATTCACACTAATTAAGTAAGAATGGAGGGTAGAATAGATGTACCTACTAAATTTAGTTTTACAAAATTATATTTAAATTGTTCTGTAATTATATTATACGATTAGTATTACTAAGAAAAAAACATTAGAATCTATTCATAACATTTTCTAAGATTGCATTTCATTCTTTTTGACAGATGATATTCAAAATTATGTTTAGGTAGTTTGTTATTTTTGTTATACGAAAAAATGGAATTATGATTATTTATGTTTTAACTAATGATCTGATCATGTGTGAGAGAAGCTTGTCTGAGGCCGAATGTTGCCTATCATCAACTTTACTTCCACAATACGTCAAGTAAAGAGAGGCGCAACTGACCTTGTTTTGATGTTGGACGAGTCTCACAAAAGCGAGGTTTTGTTAAGTATTATGTTCGTGTTGTGTGTTTATTTGTATATGTACACTTAATAAAGTAATAAAACGAATACTCCCCCGGTTTATGTGTGTAGATTCCGCAGATGAAAATGCCGGTTAGTCGTTGAAGATTTAAACTTAAACGTAGACGTCGAAATCCAAGTGACAAATTGTTGCAAACACTTTCACTTATTTATCAACATAAGATGAAACAATTTAACTGATTATTACCACTAAATACTATAATTAAACAATTAATATTAAATAATTTAAATCAGCTGTGTCATTTGACAGCTAACTCGGGCGCGTTCCATTACGCGAAAAAAAAAGTGGTACCTAAGTTATACAATTTTACAACTGAATCATAAACTTGCACCTCCAATATTTTGACAAGTCAAGTAGGTACCGTACCTAAGTTTTTTTTTAAATATTGTCACCAGTAACTGAGCCGCAGTAGTTAGCTGTACGAAGCTGAGTGTCGAGCGGTTGCACGAAAACCGAAACGGATAACGGCAACCGCGGCATTGTGTTGCGCCCGCGCACCGCTGTCGCTAACCGAGCAACCGAAGACACCATTATTGTTTGAGTTTTAGATAACAGTTCTGTTGTGTACAGTTCAGCTTTTAGACGAGGTTATTCCGATTCGTGATTTTAACGTGGTACACATGCATTGGTGGCATGAACATCCATTCATCATCATCATCATCATTCTGCTAAGGTCTACGTCTACTGCTCGTTGTAGGAGAAAGGTATATTAGCTGGGTTGGTATTTGGCGCGTGTGACTGGATGGAGGGGGCGAGGCTGCACGAAGAAAAGATGGCTGGACTGCGAGAATGATAATATGACTGAGGAAAGAAGTGAATGACCATGACGGTTGATAGGGATGAATCGAAGAAGAAAACTTATTGCGCCGACCCCAGATAATAGGAACAGGGCAGGTAAATGATGATGATGATGGTAATTGACGCGTTAATTTTTTTTATTCTTCCGTGAATGGTCTCACTCGAAAGTTTGCAGAAACTTAAATAATCTGCCTAAACCGTATCTAGACGATGTAGCTATCGCGACAGCTGTCTCGTTTATCACTTAAAATTGGACTTTTGAACCAACAAGCTACACTGTTTACTGAGATAGAGAATACCTATCATCGCTAGCTAGAAGCTGTGGATAGAAGTGTACTTACCCTCCCCAGACCAGGAGTGCTGGCCTCTTGTCGTCTGCGGCTGGCTAGAGCCAGCCTGTATGCGACCGTATGCTTCGGCTCTATCCGTCCCCTTACCCTACCAGTTGCTACCCACTACTGGCGGCGATATAGGGTATTAGTGCTCCTAATTTGGTAGGCTTGAATTTCTCATAGCACGTTGTCTCCCCTCGGAGACAGTGTTAAGGTGCCTAATATGCAAAAAGGGATGCCCTTTAACCTTCTTTGCCTAAATTGGCTAGTAAACCACCAAAAGAAGTCCATGTCTCGTTATACCTATAAGAATATTGAATATCTGTTTACCCTGGACCGTAGAGCAGAGAGTACGGTGCGCCGGCTTTTGAAATACACTACGTATTGCGAGAAAGCATCCTGCTCGGCAATTCGTCATGTTGATAATAAGCCGCTATTATTCTTTCTGTCTGTCTCGTCTCTCATGGCGGCCTCACGTTTTCGTCATAACACGTGCCGTTTACGGCGTTTGTCGGCGTAATTGCTTGTTGTTTTCTATAATTACCATTTCCCTTTGTTATACATAATGTAGTTTAACGATTTAGCTTTCTATGCATGTCATACGTCCAGATCTAATATAATGTTCAAAGGAAATTGCGTTCAGTCTTTGCGAGGTAGATTTATAATGAATAAAGTTCCATTAATGCTTTAATCTAACTTGGAATATTTTATCGAAGCCCCGAATAGGACTAAATCCAAATCGGATTAAACCTTAAATGAGCCGCCTTAGAATTAGAGATATAAACAAGTCTCTCAATGAAATGTTGTCGATTTACGCCGTTGCTGGTGAAATATTCCCTATTCCATAAATGCAGCTGGGTTGGCTATTACCATTAGTAACGTGTCCGCCAGGTCCGCCCACGCTCCGCTTTAGAAAGTAGATGCCGGCGATAATACCAAGTTTCGGTACTATTGTTCTCCGCCACAATAGGATTATAGGATACCACCAACGCTATTCTCATTTCCGCAGTCCGCAACGCATGGATTTTCGTTGACAGCTTATTAAAAACTGAAATGACAAAGCGGTCTGCGTTTTGAACGTTTCGAAACTGTTTTAAACTAAATTTTAATGGCGTACCAGGCACTGATTGGACTAGTATTTGGGTAATTTAGGTGTGTCGCTTCTGGAATTTAATTAAGCAATCTGATAATGAGCTAGAATAAGCAAAAGCTATTGTTAGGGATTTTCACATACATTTTGTTTCGTTTATCGCTGCGACTTGAACCAGCAAAGAATTTGTGGGTCTAATACCACGAAGTAAAAATAGCTACATACCTAGTTAAAAGTGACCTTTTATTCAAAGAAACAAGCCATTCGTATAAGCACCATTCTTTTTCTACAGTCTCGACAGTAATTTCATGTGTAGGAGGGCATACGTTACAGAATGTTCTACAAGTTCACTCCTCAAACAGAGTTAGTTTAATTAAAGAAGGCCTAAACTCGCTTGCTAAGTATTTACTCGCAAACAGCTTATGCCCGAAGTGGAACTAGTGTTCGGAACTTAGGCGTTGTAGACAATCTTACTACTTATTAGGTGCGGTAGAACTTTATGTATGTGTCGACATTAGTTTGGGCTTAGAGAAGAGAATAGTTTGGGATTCGCAACTTAGAATCATCTACCTACTAATAAAAACTTTGTTCAATAAAACCTTCTAACGTGTAACAATGATTCACGATATTTCACTCATGTACATTGGCCTGATCACAAAATCTATACATAGGTAAGTGTTAATATTCAAAACGCAACAAATACAAATGTTGAACACATTAATGTTGGTCCGGGGCACTCCGGGGTGAGGTACAGATTGAGCCAACGTGGCAATTCGGTAGGTAGGTATTACCCATTCCCGTAGCCTGTGGCTTCTTTGTTATATATACCTTCTGATCACATTGTAGTCAATTTTGGCAGACCTGAGGTTCTGGAACGAACGCTTGTGGCTTGAACACAAACCTATAAGAAGTGCCTGAGAGGACATTCGAACTAAGTGTAATGTGTAGTTCCCTAGGCTAAAACAATGTAGTATAGATGAGCTACCAGGGTTTAACCTCGTAAGGCCCAATGTCCACATGTGATCCAAATGCGTGGTTTTATCTATTGAGTCTGGAATCCTGGGCCTTACGACTTTAATATAATGAGGACTAACTGAGTGCCTGATATGCCTGATACTTTCTATCGAAGTTTCCACAATCTAACTGATCTGATTTTGTCTTTCCATCTAGTTGTCTTAGTTCCACCCACAAATTGCCTGGAAGGTTTTAGCAATAGCGCTGATAAGAAGAAGCGTCTAATTTGTTAACAAATAGAGGCATACTAGTTTCAAGTTAATTGTTTAGTGTGCAATAAACTATATACAATGTATCTTTTTATTTATCTAATAATAACAACACATCATCATGTAGATACGATTGATGGTCATGTGACTCTATGGTTGGACGCAATTGTCACGTGTTTCCGTCGTACATAACTCGTATTTCTCGATCTATTGTGGTCGCAAGTAATATTTCTTTATCTACTTCTTTCATTGTAATCAAATATGCGAACGTGAGTTTATCTTTAGGTACTAGTAAGGCCTTTACATAATATTGTTTGAATTGATAGCTCATTTTCTTCCCTATTAAACCCTTCAGCTGCTTTAACACTAACTTTAACATAGGTTTTGCAAAGCACCGTCTTAGAATTTTTAGTCTTAATTTGTTTTGTCTGTTTGAAATTGATTGGTACTTTACAATGCTTATCCAAATGTCTTTTGGCTTTTGGATTCCAATGTGAGGCTGTGTGTTCGAAAACTTAACATCACACATTGTCTCGTAGGTATTTTCATACAAAGCAGAGGAAACGTAACAAAAATCAACAGTAACTTAATCTAAGCCCATGAGTCTAATTTTGCTTTCTCAAATTAACTACATGAATTTAAACGTTGACTACGTTCCCTGGTCTTGTTTGGTTTGTAAGCGTAAGTTTAATCATTTGTGTATTGAGGTTTATTTGAAAGATTTAAAATCATACTATGATCATTTTTACCCTCTTAGGTAATTGAACGGTTAATCCGTAATCCTATAATTTTGAAACGGTACTCAGGTCCATTTATAGTATTTTTGTTATTCACAAAGCCAGGTGTTTTGTGTACATTATCCGGAATATTATTTTCTTTATTTATCACTGTTCCAAAAATTGTCTTTTTATGATGCACCTCAATAAAGTAATTGCCAGTATTTTAGTATTCATGCATTCTGTTATCGCAAACATGTACGGTTCCATATGGCATTACGGTACTTTGCACGGAGAAACCTTGTAAGAGTCTCAGATTTTATTATAATAAGCGGATTTTACGTGCGGTTCGGCCTGGGCGACTAAAGTCTGTCTCGAGTTCTCGGCTGTTCGAGGCGAATCGGGTTTCATAGTAAGTCTAGATTGTTTTGCTCCACTCGTGTTTCGTTAAGCCTTCTAATATCGGTTCGTATTAGTTTCTGAAATGTTCTTTATAAACTTTTCTAGCAATATACGGCTATATTTCGCCGTGTCGCAATATAATATCATGTCAAAAATCCTCTATTTTATGGATTTTTTCGTATAACATCCGTTTTGTATATACCTACTTTTATTGATTCTCCTACTTACAAAAAAAAAACAATTGACGAATGGAGCTGTGCAATTCTTTTAGTAATCGTAGCTCTTATGCTTCGTGGCCGTAGAGCCGTTAAGACCTACGGTATACTTATTTTAGAGAAAAATGTTCGATTGCCTGGTATGATAAGTGAAGTGGGTAGGCATGAACTGCCTGATTGTGGAATTTCGTTACATAGTCTATATTAACACATGAAAGGTTATCGTTACTTATCATATAGGTATTTGTCACGATATATTTATCAAACTATATTATGTACTAGCTGTGCCAGCGGCGTCGCTCGCGTGGATATCGGGTTTCAAAAATAACGGACTTCCATAAAATACCCATCTATACCTTGTGCCTAAGTTTTAAGTTAGACCTCTAGCAATACATTGGTGAAAACCGCATTCAATTCTATGCAGTAGTTTTCGCGTAATGCGCGTTCAAACATACAGGTTTAAATTTCTCGCGTTTTCCCAACACTTCCCGTCACTGCTCCGCTCCTATTGATTGTAGCGTGATGAAAAGTATCCTATAACCTGCCCAGGAGTATGAAGAATAATTGTACCAAGTTTCGTCAAAATCTGTTCAGTAGTTTTTTTTTCTATAACGAACATACAGACAGACAGACAGACAGACAAAAATTTTACTGATTGCATTTTTGGTATCAGTATCGATCACTTATCACCCCCTGATAGTTATTTTGAAAAAATATTTTATGTACAGTATTGACCTCTCTACAGATTTATTATAAGTATATAGATATAGATTTTTGTGATGCTTAAAACAACTTTTTACTTCATATACCTAGGTACTTTATGATTTTCGTTTTGTTTTTATTGTAATAATGTACCCTATTATGACGATGTTATACATATTTAATTCACGTGTAACAAACACTGTGACTATTCTAAAACCAAAGTAAACTGTGTAGATTGTTGCAGTTTAGTATCGTGCGACTTTTTATATACTTACTCATTTAAGATGTGGATTTCCTAGCACACCTAGTATACACCATTTAGGTCTTGAAGGAAACGCTGGAACGAGGTGTGTTTATGCGAAAGTTCCCACCTTCATGTCACGACTTCTTTACGAGGCTAATTCACGGTACGCAGACATGCGACGGTAATGTTGGCTCTTAGCAAATGAAAATTCTACTTTACGATGCCTTTCTACCATTTGCTTAGGCACTCGTAAAATGCCAAAATATCGAAAATTCGCAACGCTTTATGTCGTTAGGACACTGGGGCAATGTCAACTTCTTTAACTTATAGGTGCGGTTAATTTGTTTCTTTATTACTTTAATAGTTGATCTCACCGGTTAGATTACGATTTGCTGTTCTAAAGTCCTTAATCTTCTATATCTGTAGGTATAAATAAAAATGGATCTTCGAAATGTGTGTACGCTTGTACTCCCATAATAGTGCAGTCAATGAAGCATTATAGGTCCGAATTTTTTTACTGTGATCCGATTTGCATGAAATTTTGGAATTAGGCTCATCTTACCATTAACTTCAAAAGTGAAAATGATTTGAACTCCGCCACCACCATGGGGGTGGTTGCCACCCCTTCTCGGGGGTCAATGGTTGTTTTTTCAAAATAACCTCGGATATCGATTGAAGATCTAATTTTAAGCAAAAAAGTTTCTATAAAGTTTCTCGAAAAATCTAATACTTTTCAAGTTATTGGCAATTGAAAATTCGCTAATTTTTCACGATTTTCATCAGTTTTTTTCAAATATCTCCAAAAATATACGTTTTATCGAAAATTTTATAAGGAACGAAACTGTAGCAGGTAAAAAAACCGGCCAAGTGCGAGTCGGACTCTCGCACGTAGGGTTCCGTACCACTATACAGCTAAATAAATGTTTTTCTTTACGTTTTATTATATTGGAGTTAATTAAATGAAAAAATTAGGTAATTTGATTTATGACGTTTAAAAAAAAACTACTGGCTAGATTTCATTCAAACCAAATTTCGTTAGTAGTTTTCATAGTGATACACATGATATATTTTTTTCAGTTTTATCATGCCCATATTTTAGAAGTTACGGGGGGGGGGACACTCATTTTACCACTTTGGAAGAGTCTCTCGCGCAAACTATTCAGTTTAGAAAGAAATGATGTTAGTAACCTCAACATCATTTTCGAATACCTATCCATAGATACCCCACACGTATAGGTTCGATGAAAAAAAAAATTTTCAGTTTCAGTTCTATGTATGGGGAACCCCAAAAATTTTGGATTTTTTTCTGATTTTATTTTAAAATCTTAATGCGGTTCACAGAATACATCTACGTACCAAATTTCAATAATGTAGCTCTTATAGTTTCGGAATAAATTGGCTGTGACATACGGACGGACAGACAGACAGACAGACAGACAGACAGACAGACAGACAGACAGACAGACAGACAGACAGACAGACAGACAGACAGACAGACAGACAGACATGACGAATCTATAAGGGTCCCGTTTTTGCCATTTTGGCTACGGAACCCTAAAAACCGGCCAAGTGCGAGTCGGACTCGCGCACGTAGGGTTCCGTACCACTGATTGAATGAAAAAATTAGGTAATTTGATTTTTGACGTTTAAAAAAAAACTACTGTCTAGATTTCATTCAAACCAAATTTCGTTAGTAGTTTTTATAGTAATACACATCATATATTTTTTTCAGTTTTATCATGCCCATATTTTAGAAGTTACGGGGGGGGGGGGACACACATTTTACCACTTTGGAAGAGTCTCTCGCGCAAACTATTCAGTTTAGAAAAAAATGTTGTTAGAAACCTCAACATCATTTTCAAATACCTATCCATAGATACCCCACACGTATGGGGTTGATGAAAAAAAAATTTTGAGTTTCAGTTTCATGTATGGGGAACCCCAAAAATTTTGGATTTTTTTCTGATTTTACTTTAAAATCTTATAGCGGTTAACAGAATACATCTAAGTACCAAATTTTAATAACGTAGCTCTTATAGTTTCGGAATAAACTGGCTGTGACATACGGACGGACAGACAGACAGACAGACAGACAGACAGACAGACAGACAGACATGACGAATCTATAAGGGTCCCGTTTTTGCCATTTTGGCTACGGAACCCTAAAAATGAACAATTTGGTTTTTTACAAAGTATTCTAAGTGCAATATTAAGCTAGATATTAAAGATCAAAGCCGTTTTTTATTTTATCTGAAATTTCATCGATGTAGTCAATGCCATCTAGCAGCGAGCAAATGCATTTTATGCTTTCTAATCGAAAAGGGTTTTGTAGTGCTTGAAATAAGCTTTAAAATGAGCTTTATCAAAAGTCTTTTGCACGTAAAATAAGTGAGCTATATTGCAAATAAGCGGAGCATCGAATGTTTTTTCTTTTCAATCAATGGGTTTAAATAAGTGCCATTTCCACCAAAACTAAAATTAATCATATTCCGCCTAGAATTAACTTTATTATGAAGAGTTTTATAGATTGTATTAGTTTGGCTGCTTTAGGACACATAGTTTTCAAAAAAGTCACGATTAAGGGAGGCTGTGATTGCGCTGCCACGCGCTCTTTAAACAATCATATCTCCGTAAATTTTTATTTGATAGAAAAAACAAAAAAACCAAATTGTTTGTCAGAAAAATACCAAAATTTTTTATCCCTACACTTTTATACGTATCTGTCGTCATTTTTGAGATATTATGAAAAAGGGGTGGGATTTTTAAAAATTTGAAATTCTCGATTTTTTTTCAATCGTGACTTTTTTGAAAACTATGTGTCCTAAAGCAGCCAAACTAATACAATCTATAAAACTCTTCATAATAAAGTTAATTCTAGGCGGAATATGATTAATTTTAGTTTTGGTGGAAATGGCACTTATTTAAACCCATTGATTGAAAAGAAAAAACATTCGATGCTCCGCTTATTTGCAATATAGCTCACTTATTTTACGTGCAAAAGACTTTTGATAAAGCTCATTTTAAAGCTTATTTCAAGCACTACAAAACCCTTTTCGATTAGAAAGCATAAAATGCATTTGCTCGCTGCTAGATGGCATTGACTACATCGATGAAATTTCAGATAAAATAAAAAACGGCTTTGATCTTTAATATCTAGCTTAATATTGCACTTAGAATACTTTGTAAAAAACCAAATTGTTCATTTTTTTACCTGCTACAGTTTCGTTCCTTATAAAATTTTCGATAAAACGTATATTTTTGGAGATATTTGAAAAAAACTGATGAAAATCGTGAAAAATTAGCGAATTTTCAATTGCCAATAACTTGAAAAGTATTAGATTTTTCGAGAAACTTTATAGAAACTTTTTTGCTTAAAATTAGATCTTCAATCGATATCCGAGGTTATTTTGAAAAAACAACCATTGACCCCCGAGAAGGGGTGGCAACCACCCCCATGGTGGTGGCGGAGTTCAAATCATTTTCACTTTTGAAGTTAATGGTAAGATGATCCTAATTCCAAAATTTCATGCAAATCGGATCACAGTAAAAAAATTCGGAGGTTAGCCCGTATTTTTCGCTTCATTGACTGCACTATAACTTTCGAACGACTGCACCAAATTGTATGATTCTTGGTTTTATGTATTTGTTGTTGTTAGGACAAGGTTTTTTTTTTGGCACACTACCTTAATATTACTTTCTGCTTAGCCCAATGGTTGACTGGTAGAGAATGCCTATGTGGCATTAAGTCCGCCTTTTGTACACTTATTACTTGTGCAATAAAGATTAAATAAATAAAATAAATGAGGTTTGTAATATCATCATTATCCTAGCGCAGTCCACTGCTGGACATAGGCCTCTCCAGTGGTTTGCCACTGCACAACTGGAGTAATATAAAATTACAAAATATAATTTACCTAGTCACAAAACATGGCGATACTAATCACGCCGGGTCGGCTACTAGTACATATAGCGAATCGGCCTAGTAGTACATATAGCGCATCATATAAGGCCCTAAATGCTGTAGGCTCATATAAAATGAATGCATAAAGATGCACAGAGCAAGAATATAAAGTTGTAAATAAGAGCGACGCGCCCGAGACACGAGAGTTGCTTGCACTTTCTCGTCGAATCATGCATTTTCCATCTTGCTTTTAATGTGACTGCGCAGATGAGGTTTGCCTTATGCAGATAAGAGTAATATTAACCGAATGATTGCTATCAAAAACATTTAAAATGCTTTAACTTTGATGAGGATGTTTGTAACATGTGTCATTCCGCGCCCTCAGAATGAAAGTGACCCAACTCAAAAAATGTCATTTAGGAAATGAGAAAAATATTCGGCATTGTTGCGAATTCCCAGCAATATTTTGAATACAGGATATTATATTTTTATTCGGAAACTTCCATTCTAAGGGTGTGATGTGATTATAAGCTACTAAGTAATAAGTAACAATTATAACAAAATATTGATCGCCCTAGTAGGATTGGCTCTAGCTGTAGAGCTCATCACATCATATTTGCCCCTACGGATTGTAGGTAGTGTAGGACGGTAGGGGCAAATATAAGGTGATGCTGATGATGAAAACGTTGTTAGATATTATTAGATCATTGTAGAAGATTTGTAAATTATACTTTTTTGACGAGCTGATCGATTGTCAAATTCATTGATAACTCCAGGGGGATCACATGTGCGTTACTTCATAACGCATTGTCCTAGGTGAGCGACAAGATGTGACCTATCACTTCTACATCACCCCACACTGACTAAAGCGACAACGTTGGCTACTATTTCTTACAAAGACAACATGATAATTGTTTGTTGCTGCGTTTGTCCTTAACCTAGGACAACGGGTCAGCTTCTCGTAGTCGACTGCTGGACACACGCCTCGGCGTTCCTTACCTTGGTTAGCTACTTGAGCCGGCCCTAATGCCGCGGTCACACATTGGCCTCAACTTTGCGTCCAATCACTGTCCAATGCCCAATACTAACGCGCTCAATGTCTTCATTGTGTCAAAGTACCGATACATACATTGGTGCATTGGGCGCAACACGTTACGTTGGTGCAAATATGTCCAATGTGTGGCCTCGGCTTTAGGGAATTCCGCCTAAGGTCATTAATTGAGCGTTAATCTTCTCAAATGAAAAAGAAAGTGACTTCAATGAACTGATTTATCCGTTTTGTTTAGGGAATGCATGTCATGTACACGGAGCCGCCGGCGCAATATCGCAGCAATCAGCCCCAGAGCACGCACGAGTACCAGCCGGCCGTGTCGCCGGCGCGCCAGCCAGCCAAGAAGCGCCGCGTGCTGAGCCCCGCCCAACACACGCCACAGACACAACCGGACACCGCCGGCTACAAGGTAAAGTGTCTTTACAAATCTGTGTCTTTACGAATCTTTACGTTACGTTATACTAAGTTATGGAAGTGGCAGTGGGCTGGCCACGTCAGCCGCAGAACCGATAACCGTTGGGGTAAACGAGTTCTGGAGTGGGACGCCCTCAGGCCAGGTGGAGTGACGATTTGCGCGTGGCTGGCATGTGCTGGATGCGAGAGGCCCGGGACCGATCGAAGTGGCGAGCATTGGGAGAGGCCTATGTCCAGCAGTGGACTGATGTGGGCTAATGATGATGATGATGACATTATAGTTAATGTTGAATTCTTAATTCCACCAGACGAGATACAAACGAACATCGCAGAGTGCATTCTTTTGAAATCTTTATCTAAACTCGTATATTATGTAGACTTCAAAATAGCACTTATAAGTCTACTAATTCGATTGATTGTGCCTAGTCACTAATTTGAGGAATATTAATTTGTAGTAGTTGCCAGATACATGAAGACCTTCACATTCATAATAATATGTTGAATGTTCATGTGATCACACCTTTCGAAGTCATATCCAACGTTTTTTGCAAAAAGGTGTTTACCCTATCCGCTCATATTATTGTGATTTCTTTTATTTTCCAATTTGAAATGTCAAAGCATTAACAATTTGGTGATATCTGTGCCGTGGCAAAGATTAACCTTTTGCTGTTGTATAATCAATTCAAGCAAGAAAAACAAGTCTTCGGCGTCCGATTTCATTATACTTTGTTCGAGTTTTATGAACGTTCTAGTATTTGTTCATTATTAACCGACTTAAAAAAGGAGGTTCTCAATTCGACCGATTTTTTTGTTGTTGTTTGAATGTTACCACTTACCTGCAAGCATCGTGAAATTCATGAACCGATTTGGAAAATTAATAATTCTTCTTAGAAAGGGTGTACTCTGGGTGTTTTCTATGTATAATATGTATTTATTTACGAAAAACAAAGTATCTCAGTAAGTTTATCAGTTGTTTAGTACCCATAGTAGGTACAAGCTTCGGCTTTGTTTGGGGCTAGATGGCGATGTGCGGGCCCAGCGTGGCATCTCTTGTCTTGGGTACTTCCTATTTGTTCCCATTGTCACCATATTAATAGTCAGTTTACTTTAAAAAATGATGTTATCGAAAATGTCGATTTGCAAATGACTTTTCTGGTCTGGCAGCTGATGTGACGTCTCGAGTTAATTTCGCACGACGTGCAGACGTGTTCGTCTGCTGTTGCTGATGAATATGTAATCGCGTCAACACCGCCGCTTGTGTTAACGAGGGGTGCGGTGAGATGTCGAACGGAGCGCGTGTTTTCATATAAATCGCTGTTTAGATCTGCTGAAAGTTGTGTTTACTAGAAGTACCTATCTTTTTTAAAAATTGTATTTTTTTTTTATACTACTAGCGTTAACAAAATGGCTGCCGGCCCGCCTGATGGTAAGCGGTCACCGCAGCCCATGAACGCCTGCAACACCAGGGGCATCGCATGCGCTTTGCCGACCCTTTAAAAACCTGTATATTTTGTTTAGGCGACCAGTTTAGTTCGGAGGCAGTGAACGCTGCGTCTCCTCTAACACAGCGGTCGCGGGTTCGATCCTCGCCAGTACCAACATTTGTGTGCATGAACGAATATTATGTCTGTTTGTATTGGTCTGGGTGTTTGTTATGTATAGTATGTATTTATTTACAAGAAAAGTATCTCAAGCATGTTTAGCAGTTGTCTAGTACCCATATTACACTTCGGCATAGTCTGAGCCTAGATAACCTTTTGTGGCCCAGCTTGTTATTTCTTGGTAAAAAAATCTGTAGATTTGTCGCCAACATTTTCGAAATTTTAAACTATTATCTAACTTACTGTAAATGACGTGTTTTATTGGCGTTTTATTTTTATATTTTTCGACCTCTACTCTGCTGTTTCAAAGACATTTTGGAATGGGACTGTGTGCCTAAGAGTCCTTGTAAGTTCATACGGCCCTGGCTTCATTTATATACCCGTCATCGTTGTTGTTTACCCTTGAATAGTTTAATTGAACGCGAACAATTCTTCTGCGAACAACGTTACCTCTGAAACACTGATTTCCCAGGAGCTAATCACTGGTTACAGTTGTTGTATTGTTGAGTCAACTCTCGGTGCAAATTGTTTGAGTGTGGCTCAGACTCAATCATGCTAGTAATTGAGTGTGAGCTCGAAACCCTGTTTGTGCTTTATTGTTATTCATAACTATGTTATTATTATCGTTAGCAGATATAACTGTTGGCAGAATGTAACCGTCTTTCATTAACGCTTGACGACAGATTTGTGTCCCGTCAGTTTTTGAGTAAAATTTATACGCAGTCTAGTATCTACGAGTTATTTTCTACTTATTGAACCGAATTTATGTGCTTAACATTACATTTGCGCTGGCAACCGACTGGTGGCGGTATAACCATCACAATTGAAGGCGTAGCTAAATACTAACGACCGGTGACGGGCAGCAGCGTCACCGGAGCAAGAAGCTACGTCCTGCGATCGCCAACCCGCCTGCCCAGCGTGGGGATTATGGGTATATCCTCTAGATGTTTGCTCTAAGTGGCGAACAACTGGAGAGGCCTATGTCCAGCAGTGGACTGTAATAGGCTGATGATGATGATGATGATGATGAACATTTACAATCATTATTTTTATAGTGATTTGTTTCACCTTTTAAATCCTGCTTCAAAAATTTCCTAAACCCGCTTCATTTTCTAGTAAATTCTTAGTGGAGTTAAAGTTCTGAAAAAGTTAAATATCAAGTGACAAAGAATAGTTAGTTACTGTTTGATGCTCAAAGTGTTTATGAGAACGGTGTCGTCATCCATATTCCATTACGTTTGTAGTTTTTTTTCTCAATACCGTGTGTATTGTCAGGTATCGCAATTCAGAATGTGCAACGGCGGCATCTGTCGCGAGATGGTCTCTTTACCGTTAACCAACATCTGGGGCACTTTTGAAAGTCTACTCGTCGCGCGGCCAACACGCATACACCGAATTCGTATTGCAGTCCTTTATTGTTGAATTTTTCCTTTTTTATATCGGTTTTCCGTTTTTTTTGTATAAATTGGTCTCGTTGCTTTAGTTCACTATATCCTCTTCGTATTCGTAAGATTTTTGCGCGGATACATTTAGCATCAATAAACGAGCATAGACACGTCTTGTCACGTATCTCGTTTTCCCTCCCGAGTTTTACGCGCCAGGTATCCTACAAACGACTCGATTTGACAAGTCTTATTAACTATGCGCTTGGCAAAGCCGCAATTCAATTTGCGTGAGTGAAATCGCAACGTCGATAGGCGCGGTGGGTTTCGTCAGCGATCTCCTTTTTTTCTCTCTTGGAAAAAGAGATTTCGTAACCGAGTGAGGTGAGGCGAAATGTAAATGTTTGCTCAAGTGGTCGGCGGGCACGTGGATTAGGCCGGCCGCCTCGTGATGAAGCCAACGTGAGTCCCCGCGGTGAGGGGAGAGCGGGTGCTCCGCATCGGGAATACATTACCTATCAACGCCGAAAGGAATATTGTACGCATCGATAAACCCAGACGCCCGGTCGTTCAGATTAAATAAACAGTAATGACTTCGACATTGGAGACAAACAACAGAGTACCTATAAACTCGATATAACTTTTTTATTGATCTTTCGCATTCAATATTCTACGTGGCTCTGGGCTAGATAACACAAACGCTGTACTCAATACTTTTTTCCTCAAGATTTCCATTGTCCAAAACTGAATTCTTAGTCCTAAAATACAACCTCGATGAAGATTGGTGGAGCCCAGTTCCAAATGGTTCTCGTGCGAAAAATTCGTGAATAACAATTTAATCAACACGAGGCGTTGTGTTTTTAAAATGAGTCGTATTCTGGTAGTGTTTAGGCTTAGACTGTCTCGGCTGGCGTGCGATGACGCAATAGTGTTTGTTTACGTGGAGCGAAGTGGGTACGTGCATTTCGCGAACGGGCGGGCACACGACGTTGCCAAGTCGTGCTTGTTCCAAATTTGGCCCCGCGTTGATGGTTGCCGAGGTACGCATTGACAAGACCAGTTTTTGCCAGTAACGAGTATCAAGTCGCAGGTATCGACGAAGGCTTGTTTTCGCGTGTCAAATGACCCGGGATTCGATTCTGGATAGTGTTTCGTTAACCCATTTTAAAACTGTGCCGTTATTTTCTTGTAAGGAAAACACACTTTACTTATACCAGTAGGTATAGGGTCATTCCATCGTTTCGGGTGTTACATTTCTTCAACTAAAGTCTAAATTTTAAGGCATTCTAAAATGTTATTTTATCGATTGAAATGTCTTATTCTCTACGTTTTTAATAGTTTTATCTTAATTGTAAAAGTAGCAGAGTTTAGCATAAGGATTTACAATGTTATAAGACGAAAAGAGTGCGTTTCGGGCGTTACACGATTTGGCCTCTATAATCTGACCACTGTTACATTTTTATGAAATTCAGCGAATTTTCTTAGGAAAGCTTTTCGAAAAATTACAGGCCTTCAAAAGCATAATATTTCCTATCCAGCTAGCACATAATTGATGTCACAAATAAGGTTTTACTATTTTTTTATAGAGATTTACTTTGTTTCGGGTGTTACCATGCTTTTGTTTCGGGCGTTACGAGTACGAAAATTAAACACTTTATATGACCAAAATCAGTGTTTTATTAGTTTAGGTACTTCAAAATAAGTAGGGAACGAATAAACATATAATGAACTCTCCTTTTACATGAATTAGCATCTTCTTTCATAAACACAACTACAATAAATTCTTCTTCATTCTTCTAACAGCTTAATTAAGACAAATAAAGGAATATAATAGAAATGCGATAGTTTGTACACATTTATTTATTAAATCTTTATTGCACAATATAAAAATAAAGTACAAGAGGCGAAATTAATGCCGCATAGGCATTTTCTACCAGTCAATCTTTAGGCTTTTTTATTTATATGATGATCCTACTGGAGAGTAGGGATGTAAGAGAGTGATCTTTTTGCTCCAAGCCCGTGGTGCATCCTGCTGAATAACAGACGATGCTCTGGCAACCAACTATTGGCGCTATAATCATCACGAATGAAGGCGTACCTAAACACCACAGGCCGATGACGGGCATCAGCGTCACCGGAGTGAGAAACCCTGCGAACGCCAACCCGCGTGCCCAGCATGGCGATTATGGGTATAGCCTCCAGGTTTTTGCCGAAAGTGGTGAACAACTTGAGAGGCCTATGTCCAGTAGTGGACTGCGATAGCTGATGATGATGATGATTACTGAAGAGTTACAAATGTTGGAGGCCAACATCTTCTTTTTAGCTCTAAACGCTTGAATACAGTCCTTACGTAGGTGTTCCGAATATTTTTATTGTCTAGTTTTCGTCTTTCCCACATTTTCGCTAGAATATCCTTTGTTGATGACGGCATGTTGATCTTTCTGAAAAGAAAAACCATCACCTCGTGCACACACACACCATGCATTCAAAATACAAGAAAATATTATGTATAAAAAAAGTTGTAACACCCGAAACGTTTCGGGTGTTACAGATTATAATCATGAAAAAAAGCTATCAAATTAGTCTCTTGTTCAATTATTAGTTAGTATTTTAAATCATTACCATCATAGCCTTACTTTTACTAAATATTATTAAACTAGTCAATCTAGAAGTTATAATAATAAAACAATTACCTGATTTTTCGTTTCGGGTGTTACAGCGTCAATGTAACAAGAAAACACACCTTTTACTTGATAATTATCAATTGTTTCGGGACTGTGACGTGTTCCACCAATAATACGATAATCAACCTCAAATCACAGCAACGCGAAACGGTTCTCATATTGACAGTTCTTTTGTTTTTGGATTTCCAATTTTGAAGGCGAAATAGTCATTATGCCAGTTGACTTCATTGCAGATTTTGAAGAATAATTAACTGAAAAAGACGGGTTTTTTTTCTAGTTTTTTTTGTTGTATATTACAATTTGGAATGTTTTCTTTCTAAATTCATCAGATTTAATGCAAAAAGCACATATTATTTTTTTTACCCTGGGTATCGTTTGTCATGGAATGACCCTATACTATTTTCCTTATTATTTTATGCGCGTTTGTAAATACCAATTCCAACTAAACATCTGCATTTTTGTTCTTACAGACTTGTTTGTGATGATTTTACCAAAGTTCGCGGATGCGGCGTTGCCGCTCCGCTAAAATTTCTTTCCACATAGCGACGATTTTGCGGATGGTTGCACCAAAATCTGCTCTTGCGCATCCAATTTCAATTACGGGGAAAAACTGCGAAGGACACCGGCTCCCGGATGTCGTTACTGTGCTCGATATAATTCGGTTCATATTTCCTGCTCTTGTCGAGTGGAAAAGCCTTATCTGCCTTCCGCAGAAAAAATACTTAATAAGGTACAGTTTTTTGCTCCACTGTTTAACATTACTTCGTCACGAAGTGTTCAGAAACGAAATTAAAATATAAATAAAATTCCATCGATATAATATTTTTTATTGCGCTGCAGTGATCAAGCTGAAGTTGTTCAATGTAAAGCTGCGAACACTCGTTTGTAATGAAATAAGTGGGCTGACAACATGCCTTGACATCGTTTGCAACGAAGGATTGTTTTGTTTAATTTGTATGGTTCAGCACTTCACGTTGCATCGTGTTTGTGCAATTGAGATTTCGTGATGTGATGTGATGGGCGAATTGGCACTGGCGGACCAATACAGGTCAGTAACCCGGCCCCCGCCCCCGCCCCTCGCTGCGCACTTACGTAACCGCGCTGTTGCCACACCGGCGGCGACACTGCCAAACTCAAGCTTCAGAGATCATTTGCTCCTACTGTAATCTCTTATCAAATCACAATCTAGCCTCTCACCCGACCGGTTTATCGCCAGTTTCCCTCCACAAAAACATAAGCCTATAAAGTTTTATTGGTAACATCATTTGGCAAAGCCTCTGCTGTCGAGCCGAAAACAGACAAAAACCAGCTGGCTCTATATTATAGTGACTAGCTTTTGCCCGCGACTTCGTCCGCGTGTTTAAATTTATACATACAAAAGTTTTTTCCCGCTAACTCCCGTTCCCGTGGGAATTTCTCAAAATACAGCCATAACTAAACTTTATATTTACTAAGGTACCTGCATGCCAAATTTCAAGCGTCTAACTTAAGCGGTTTAGATTTTTCATACAAAAGGATTTTCCCGCTAATTCCCGTTCCCGTGGGAATTTCGGGAATTCCTTTCTTAGTGCACCCCTACGGTACCTAAGCTACGTCCCTTCCAAATTTCAAGTGCCTACGTTTAGCCGTTTGGGCTGTGCGTTGATATGTCAGTCAGTCAGTCAGTCAGTCAGTTTCTCCTTTTATATATATAGATTAGTCTGTGTCACAAACTTTCACCTCTGCTCCATAGGATATTGTACCTCCGGGTCGCAAGCGTTAAACTTTCACGCTTGTTACCAATATCGCTTTTGTGCTCGTTTGTTTGACCCCACTTCAAAATGGGAGCCATCAATTTGGCTCGACGTACGCGCCGTGTTATGTGTACCTAAGCTTGGAGACTGTGTAGCCGCGTCGCAGGGCTCTTTCCCAAGACTTGTCTACATCGACCCGGCTTCGTTTCCATCGATGTCAATCGATACATTCACGACTTGCCCCGAAGTGTGCCGCCAGGCCTGCCTATCTACTAATATGACTCGAGTCGTGTTACCCGCTACATGGCTGCTCTTGATACTTCGGCCTTCTTAGTCCGTGCTCAGGTGGGATCTTAAGTCGATAGCATTAGAGGTCAGATTTGGCTGAAACATTTGTAGAGCTGCAAAGTGATTAATAACTTGTTGTGGGTTTATGATACGAGACGGTGTTCCCACATACGGTACGTTCTATCATACATCAATACTTGGAGCGATGGAAAGAAAATGTATAGTTTCTCGATTCCTAAACCCATACCAAAAAAAATCATTGGATATAGAATCAAAAGTTTATTTCTAACACCGACGTTTTTTTTTTTTTTTTTTTTTTTTTTATTTAATTCTAAGAAAGCATTTGACCACAATCACACCTGATGTTAAGTGATGATGTGGTCTAGGATGGAGCATGCTTACTTAGATAAAGCCTATTCACTCTAGCCTTAAAAGCCTCCAAGTTGTAACACTCAGGAAAGACGTCAGCTGGCAGAGAATTCCATATTTTGGCCGTCCGCGGCAGGAAGGAATTAGCAAATCTCTTTGTACGGATGAAAGGTATGTCGACTACGTAAGGGTGGTAGGCCAACCTACGTCTTGTATCCCGATGATGGAAAGGAGCCGGCGGAATCAATCCATTCAGTTCCCATGCACGTCTTTTACATTTGATGCAAGCAATGTTGGCTTAAAATCTCCATAGCATGTAGGATTACACCATTATAATCTCATCAACTGAATCTCATTATGCTATTCCAATTCCATCAACTGCCATGTCTATATTGTTGTGGGATTTTTGTACGAGATGAAGATAAGATTGAGATGGACTTCTGTAATTGATTTAAACACGAAACGAGAGATTTCACTAGGTATTTAATTATGTGCGCTATTTACAACTGTATATACTACGGGCGTTAGTTGCTAAACTAGGTATTAAATCACAAATGTTGTCATCAAGGTATTTAGAAAGTGTTGAAACGTATCCCAATCATTTTAAATCTGTCGAGAACATATAGCCTTGTACATGTAGCCTTGTTTCTAGAATACTCGTAAACTCATAAGTAACGCATTACACCTCCGCAATCCAATAATCCGTGCTAAGACCCACATAATTATGTTAAAATTGCCTCTATTTCAAAGGATGCAAAAGTGATTAACGAATTTTCCTCCCAATCCAGATAATTTACAGAGGAATATTGATTGTGGAAGTAATTATATTTCCCTCTTCATGTTACTATATTATTGCTTATATGAAAATTTTTTTTCCACATAAGAATGTCTATATTCTAACCACCATGTAATTTGTTATTATTATATACTAGCTGCTGCTCGCGGCTCTGCCCGCGTGAATATTCGTATAAAACATAGCCTATGTGTTAATCTGATGTACAAACTGTATTCCTGTAAAGTTTCATTAGAATCGGTTCAGTAGTTTTTGCGTGAAAGTGGAACAAACATCCATCCATCTATCCAAACAAACTTTCGCGTTTATAATATTAGTAGGATTAGTAGGATTTTGCTTAGTGCACATTCTGCGTCAAACCCTATCTAACATTCTTTCTCTACTCTAGGTTATTCTACCTCTACAATGTATAGCTTCGAAACTAAGAATCGCTACGACTATGATCTTGAAATAGCAAACCTTTGTATACTATTGCCGCCCAGAAACAACAACTAGATTTATTTTTACAGTTCAGTCAGCTCAGAACTGTCTGTTTCAGTCGTTTTTTTTTTTTGCTAGAAAATGCTGTCATACAGTTCCCGCCCCAATCCAGATCAACTGATGTATTCACAGTTCAGTCAGAATTAACTGAATGTGCAGTGTTATTCTAAAAGGAAGTTTCTCAGAATTGATAACACAAAAATTGATAATCTGAAAGTATTTAATAACAGAATCCGATTACAAAAACTCATTCAACCAGAGAGAGAAAAAGTAATAATTGGCGGGAGCTCTATGACAGCTGTCAGTGTCAAACTTCAACTGTCAACGTTAGTATGGTGACTCTTGAGCGTGGCGAATAGTGCTGTGCCGCAGCTGTTGATTATTCTCCTCTAACAGAATGTACTCTGTAGCTTTTCTGATTTTAAAATTTGAAACGCTACCTCTTAACATTGAATGGCTGAAGAAATTGAGCTCGCCTCTTGGCCACCAGTTTTTATCTCTGCGGCAGGCAATAACCTCGGTCGCCCACGATAACCGTTTGTGGACTGCTCCGCCGCGTGGGGGGCGCCGAGCCACAGCCGTGACAGAATTTGAGCCGTCTCATGACTTTCGTAATGATTGTGAGCCGGCGATATACCTTTCGTAGCTCAAATGCACCGCACTGTTAATGCATCAATACAAAGTATAAAACAAAGACGCTTTTCTGTCTGTCTGTCCCTATGTATCTTAACCCATTAGCTGTCCACAAAGCAGACGCAATAGATAAACAATAACTACACTACAAGCAGTTTACGGGACTATACTTACTGATATTATAAATGGGAAAGTGTACTCACGCAAACCCCCCCCCCCCCCCCACTTCCATAAAATGGGGGGCAACGCGGGCGAAGCCGCGGGCACAGCTAGTTTTAATATAATTCTTGACCGTTCTACCCGATACAAGCGACCTTATAAACCGGCGTCATTTTAAAGTGCTTTACTTGTACTTTGCTTGGTTCAAGTCTATACTGATAAACAAACATGTAGGTATTAAGGAGATAGTGGCAGTTATTTTGCCGTCATAATGTGCCATAGATACCAATAGAAAAAGAACTGTTAACCTATAAATCTGAGACAACTGGTGTTTAGTTGGCCGTGAATTATTTTAATGATAATATGGTCTATTGTATACAAATTCTTCGTCTAAAATTTTTGTTCTACTCCGGCTTTACTTATTACTTTTCTAGCTGTTCCTTTTTGCAGTCAGTTTAAAAGTTCCAGTCTACTTTAGCTCCGAAATGCTACAAAGTAAAAGCTTTTGTAAAGTAACTTTGGAAACGTTTGTCTGGATAATAGAAACTGAACAAATATCTTGTAACATCTTCTACACTGCTGTAGGCGGTATTGCAGTAAATCGATCCAGGATGTTATACAATTCGGGAACGCGTAGGAATATCATGAGATACGTCGTAAACATCCTTTTGTAAGACAGTTTATTATGACGATGCTTGTGGGTATCTATCTATATATATAAAAGGAGAAACTGACTGACTGACTGACTGACTGACTGACTGACTGACTGACTGACTGACTGACATATCAACGCACAGCCCAAACGGCTAAACGTAGGCACTTGAAATTTGGAAGGGACGTAGCTTAGGTACCGTAGGGGTGCACTAAGAAAGGAATTCCCGAAATTCCCACGGGAACGGGAATTAGCGGGAAAATCCTTTTGTATGAAAAATCTAAACCGCTTAAGTTAGACGCTTGAAATTTGGCATGCAGGTACCTTAGTAAATATAAAGTTTAGTTATGGCTGTATTTTGAGAAATTCCCACGGGAACGGGAGTTAGCGGGAAAAAACTTTTGTATGTATAAATTTAAACACGCGGACGAAGTCGCGGGCAAAAGCTAGTATTAAATAATTCACACGTTTGAACATAATTATAATAAACAGCGGCATACCGAGCCAGCGGAATTAATGTCGGAACATATCCACGATTATCGTTACTTTCTCGTTTTATGTTTTGCCAGGCGAGTCTGCGTACGCAATAGGACTAGTATGTATTTGGCAACCTCGTCTTCAAAATACTGTCACTACCTATTGAACTACCAACTTTGGAAATACATAAGTAATCTCGTAATCATTCTTTTTAGTCAAGTAAATCACAAGAAAGACCAAATTATCTATGCTAAATAGATAGTAGGTCTAGTTAAAGCAAATTATAGTGTCTTGTAAAAAAAGTGTTGTTTAAATGCTTTCTGCCGAAACTGTTTTTTCGTAATATTCCATTACTTGCGCAATCTTCATAGATTGATACTGAAATTTGGTTGACATAACCATTTATGTCAACCAAATTTCAGTATTTCAACAAAGTGCTAAACGTTTGGCTTGAATATGAAAAATTTGCCAAGTGCGAGTCGGACTCGCGCACGAAGGGTTCCGTACTAATAGAACGCGCAAATAGATCGCGTTTATTGTATGGGAGAGAGACCCCCCTTTAATATTTATTTCATTTTTAGTATTTGTTGTTTTAGCGGCAATAGAAATACATCAATAATGAAAGTTTCAACTGTCTAGCTATCGCAATTCTCGAGATACAGCATGGTGACAAACAGCCCGGACGGACAGCAAAGTCTTAGTAATAAGGTTCCGTTTTTACCCTTTGGGTACGGAACCCTAAAACGTTGCTTGAGCGTAGCGACTGTATATTGCAGGTGCTTCAAGGTGACGAAAGTAGTGAAATCGTGCTACCAATCACGTAGTGGCTACAGGAAACTTTTGATATTGTCAACGTGCTCTTGACCAAAAACCCGTTTTGTGCATACTAAATAAGCCAGCCTTTTGAGCCTATGTTAATACTTTCGATAGTGGTCCAATTAATTTAGAACTCGTTCGATGATAACGTATCTCCTTTTGTCCGTGATTAATTTATATTTGGTAAAACTTTGGCTAAATCGCATAACTTTCGACCTACTGCACCAAATCGGATGATTGTTGATATTGTTAAGAGAAGAGTTGTGCACTATAAAAATCCATCTATAAAATTGACGGAAATATCGGAAAAAAAAATTATACATACAGACGAATTGAGAACCTCCTCCTTTTTCGAAGTCGGTTAAAAATTACAAAAATAGTTAAAAAGACACGTCGTGTCAGCTAGTTTCTAATTAAATCAGGCACTCTAAGGCTAATATTTGATCTTTTCAATTGGAACAAAGATGTACTTAACATAAGAGGTACTCAGACCAAGTTCAAAGACCACATAATGTGCATTTAATTGAACTAACACCTTGACTCACATCTAGGAATGATAATACGACGATAATATTTTCCAAACACGTTCTTTGTGTGTCGTTCATTTATCGAAACTGTTCGTTCTCTATCAATAGTTGTCACATAGACTGGTTGTAGCATAGACTATTTACATGGTGTACCAATGTACCAATCTCGCATTGTGTTGAAGTGTGCCGCGGTTCACATGTGTAGGGAACCGTTGCTCGTTCATTTGTATGCCTCGTGTGGCTCACGTTGTATTATTGTGTGAATGTGGACTGTAACGTTGGTTGCCATGCCTACATGATATGCGTTCGTAGTGAAAGCCTCTTGAAATTGGCACCAACACGAAGTGTAGGCTTGACAGTGATACCCTCATCCAATGATATTATATATAAAGTTGAGATGTTTTAGTCTCTGAAAAATGCAATTTTGTTTAGGTATTGTCTGCTTGGTTTACACTCGTAGATACACATTTAATGAAATGTGCGTCGAAATTTGGTGGTAAGGGTCCAATCATAAATGACGTCAAACAAATTTCAGGACTACCTGTCACAACTCCTTGACATATTCTGGTCCCTTTTGTGGGACTCCTTTTTTCCGTAAGTCACACATAAGTGTCACACTTCAGACACCCCGTTCCCCCGTCCTACCGTACGCGTGACTTAATTTATGAATTACCCCTAATATCGCTGTAAGTTTTGAGATTATAAATAGATGATGGCATTAATTAAATCCTGCCAATCGTCATTAAACTTGAAAGAACAAAGAAACTCACTCATCACACATTGAACATACGATTAATTGAATTGTTTACCTTATCCACATTTGATTGGTTTCCTCAATAAAGTGCGATAGGGTACTTTGATTGAGGTTTGTGTCACCTTGTTTCAAGTTAATTGTGGCTCGGTGGCTCAATTGGTAGTGACCCCTGCCTTCTGAACCAAGAGTCGTGGGTTCGATTCCCACCCGGGACAAACGCTCGTGTGATGAATACTCGTGTTTGTTCCGTGTCTGGGTGTTTATAATTTGTATTTAAATATTCATTTGTGGTACTTTCGTTGTTCTGATACCCATATCACAAGTGCTTAAGCTACTTACTTTGGGATCATAGCAGTGTATGTGATGTTGTCTGATATTTGTTTATAATCAGTATTTTACTGTATTCTGCATAGCCAGCCACCCTCAGAAGAAATAGGTAGGTACATACTTAGTTTAGATCCCTTCATAGTATCTGTCTGTAGCCACTAATCCTAGAATACATATAACCATGGTGCGCGCGCAGAGGCATCTCAAGATGACATAAAATCCCGCGTCGTCATAAAAGTTGGTTTCTATAGTATACCGGATCCCGTGCCAAGAGGGGTCGGGAACGCATCTTCCAGGCGAAGAATTTGTAATCTTATATCCAACCCTTCTGACTTAAACATACTGTAGGTAAGTACTAAAACGTGATTTAAATTACATTTTACATGCGATTAAACATTATTAGATAGATAGATAGATAGATATATACTTTATTGCACACCAAACAATTTACATAGAACTAGGTACAGTATAACAGTAGACATTTTGTTGTACAATATAGGCGGCCTTATCGCTATAAGCGATCTCTTCCAGGCAACCTTAGGGTAGAGGATAGTCAAGCAGAGAGGGTGGGGTGGTTTTATTAGTTTAGACGACATGAAATTCCGTCCTGGTACTTTAATATTATACAGGGTTATTTAAAAAGATACTTTTAGATACTTATTGTAGTGCTTAAAATAACAACTTTTTGTAAGGTAGCAAGGCAGTATTGGAATCTAAAAAAAATGTTGCCCATACTAAATAACAAATCAACTGGAAAAAGATTTTAATTTTTGGGATTTCAATATTGCTCCCATACAAAAAGATGTTACATTTGAGCACTACAACTAGTATCTTGGATGTTGTTGGTGTTGTTCAATTAACCCTGTATACCTATGTATGTCATGAAACCTTTACATTTGAACAGCTTGCCTCAATAAATAACATCGCAGTAACAATCTAATTAAACAGGAGGGATAATGACAAATGTTCTAATAATTCCGTTATTGAGCTGTCACGATTCTATTCGTGTAACAAAATTAATAACGGCAATGTAGTGTACTGCTTAATACGCTTCGTCAGGTAGACAGATCGTAATTAAACTGTGCTCACGTAATGATGAGCCAGCTTGTTGCTTGTATCAATTTTAGTATCTATATGTATGTTTTTAGGACTTTTTTAGTGGGCCTCTTGGACATACATAAATCTAATATAATACACAAAAACTGAACTATGTGTTGAGATGTTAGTCGTCAAGAATAAAGAAAAGAAGGTTAGGATTGGATTGGCGTATTAATAAATGCCTAACAATTCTATTTTGGCTGTCTTGTGCCTGGTGACAACCGGCGAGATACCGGGTTGGAATCCCGAATCCGTCTAAAAATTGTTACTTTTTTCTGCAGTTTCGAGATCAAATTCAAAATCGGATTATGAGTGTGAAAACACAAAGAGTATATCTGTGTTTGCCGAAACTTGATCACTTTAATTATTATATTTTGCGTACTTGGCTAATTGCACATTGACAGATTATATTTACGAAAACTAACGTGTACATAATGTAAACATCATATATCCTTCCAGTTTCGATTCTTTTCTTAGAAACCCGACATTAGAGACGCTTTCTCGTTTATAATGTTAAGTTTTAATTTATAAAACTGTAATTTTAAATATAATGAGGTGTGTAATAGCTGACATGACGCGGCGAGGTCATCGCGGCTGCATTGGATGGGTGCATTGCTCCTAGCTCGGCGTTTGTCTATGTCGCTAGCTAGATAGCTGCTGTCAATCGTCTATACCTACTTATATTATAGACGTACACACTTGATGTTATGAAGAGGAAGGTTTTTTTTGAGTTTGGAAAGTCACGATCCCTGAGTGTGTTAGTTAAAGATAATTTTTATAAAAATAAACATTCGAAGTCTAAAGTCATCTAAGTAGTAGGTATTTCTTCCACCTGGAGGTTTTTTTTAAGTGTTCGCTTTTAGTGAGCTGTCTGTATGCGGGTGTTTTCTGTAAATGCTATCCGTGTAACAATAATATTCTCCTGCATCCTGACCAAATCGTCATGGAGTCTAGCCAAGCACGCAGATGAATTAAAATGCGCAAGCTTTTCAATCTGTTCCTTCACTCTTATAATCCAATGGGACGATACTTCGACACGACCAGAGAGAGAGAGAAAGAGATCGAGCATAGGACCAATGACTAACGAGCTTTCCTAAGCACGGAGGTATATCATTGCGTAGATAGATAGAAACGCATAACTCGGCCGTATTCATAGACGCTACTATGCGACGCGCGGACGCACAGTGCCCAAATTCCTATAGATTTTTGGGTACCTGTGCGTCCTGCGACGCATAGTAATGTTTGTGAATATGGCCGACTGGCTCCTAACTCAGGGGCCCGTTCTGATTTATTCATAGTTCTGAGAAACTGTTTTGGCTCGACCAGGGTCCTATAGCTTCTTATGTGATATGCGACCACTAGACACCAACGATGCAGTCAATAAAGAATATGTTTATGTGTGTGTCCCGCATTTATCGTGAAACATGGCGCTTCTAATGGCGAGTCGGGCGTGTGACGGGGCCGCATTGAGCGAGTGCGTTGCTCCTAGCGAATGTTTGCCGTGTGGTACCAGATAACAATTGTGCGTGAACCATTGTTTGTGCGACGAGCGGTTTGTAAATGAAGTGCGGCTGCTTGCCGGCGCGCCGCGGCGGTGCACTTTCGAACGAAGAAAATGTACACGTTTAATCCCCTGATAAATAATCACAAATTCTCAGCTTTCTTTGACTGATCTCTATGTAAGAAGGAATTATGCAAATCATACCGGAAACAGAGCCTGTCGAGTCAGAGAATGTTATGTTGTAGTTATCTACATTTTCGCAAATAATAGAATAAAAAATAATAGCGCCTTTGAGTATCCTGTATTCTCTATAAGTCTATAAGGGGACAACAATTTCAAATCCCATAAGACAACCAATATACAATTTTTTGCACAGTACACTAATCCTTAAAAATAAAAAAAATAAAGTATTGAGCTCTTGAGTTATCTAACTAACGAAGTACCTACCTAAATACAATATTACCAACGTTCTACCTATGAGCTGTGTAATAGGTATTGTCATACCTATTACAGTACCTAGCTGCAGTAATAGGTATTGTTGATAGAGAAAAGCAACTTTACCTTTAAATACCGAATGGTCTCGCACATTTAATTTTATGTGAAAAATAAGTAATATCTTAGTCACCATCACGCCTCTCGTATCTATTGTTTTTTTTTATTGCTAGATTTCGAAATTCGAGGTGTGGTTGTAGGATACTTAGTGAGAACATTTATATTTTTAGCTTTTTAATAATTATGGATTGCGTTAACATCAAATATGAAACTAATTACAATATTTTATTTGATTTACGAGCGGATGGATCGTTGCATTGCCAGGTTAAGTGAACAAACGGTGAATTAACATTGCTTAACACCGTTTTTGTGAATAAATTGGTTTGCGTCAATCTTGTAATTTATCGCATTTTTTTGTACAAGGTGTAATTGAAATTGCTATTACACTAAACTTCGTTGTTTTTTTGTGCATTAGAAATTTGGTTATCAAAGAAGCAGTGATAGGAAACCTTTTTCTACAGACGTGTTGCGACAACCGGCGACTATTTTCTATACTTCTAATAAATCTGTAGAGAGTCTGTCTGAACATTTTATTCAAAAATTAATGCGTTATTCAAAGTGCTTTCTTCATAAAAATTAAAATAGTCGATGCAATTTCGCATTTATGTTTTCTGTTGACATTCGACATGATATTCTTTATCGCACACGTAATAGTCGACGAAAGATACAAAGACATATGAAGTAAAAATTAGGCGGCCTTACTGGTAGAGAATGCCTATGCGGCATTAAGTCCGCCTTTTGTACGCTGTTATAATTGTGCAATAAAGATTAAATAAATAAATCAATAAACTTATCGCTTTAGAGCGATCTCTTCCAGTTGTTGTATTTGTTTACTTATAATTTTCTAAGCTTGTTATTAGACTTACACTATGTTATATGCGATGTTTCCTGCGCTAGCACAGGATCAATGATACAGGTGTATATTTAGAGCCAGCTGGTTTAACGAGTGCATTGTCAGTCGGTACCACTGCAGCGCAGGCCCATACGTTTGAGACCTGTCTATATGCGCCGTAATAGAGTACTAGTTTTTATACAATAACAGTGTAAAGGTGACCCTTAGTATAGTTTGTCGACTAAAAGGTGGTACCTTACCTTATAACTCCTGCGCAAGATAGTGTATTTCGTCGTGTGGATTGATGTGTTTGCTCGTAGTTCTTAAATCGAATGATTAGAGCAGAGTAGAACATGTTGGTTGTTGGTACAGTGGAACATGTTATTAACATGCATTTTGCTACCTTCGATAGAAAAGCTTTATCAGTTTGATAAGTAGATAATATTCTTTACCAGATGACCAATCAATCATTACGTTTTTGTACTTGATTGATCATAATATGTTGCTATTTATTGAATTACCGGGAGGAGGGTAGGTACTATAGTTCATTCGCGGTAAGAAAATAGTGACTCATCACCGGCTGCCGGCCAAGCAAGCGTTTTAATTGGCTAGGGGGTGTGGCTTGGCCGATTTCTAGCGTTTTAATTGGCTAGGGGGTGTGGCTTGGCCGGCAGTCGGTGATGAGTCACTATTTTCTTAACGCGAATGAACTATAGGTACAGTTTGGGGTTTATTTACGTTCAGTCAAAAAATAAAACAGCGTTAAAATTATAAAACCGTACAATTTATTAACATATACCATCAAACTATCTTAAATCCTAGAAATCACCACATACATTTTGTTAACATGTAAACATTGGATGCACGCAATAAATTAGAATAGCGTTAGCTACATAATGCTTTAATTTATAGTTTTATTAAACGACTTGTTCGGTTCAAGTTTTATGGTCCATTATCTATTAAATATATTATGTTGACGAGCCGATCCTTATCTATGTAAAATTGTAACAACGGCCGAAGATTAAACCTTTTATGTCTTTTGAATGGGCCAATCAAATTAGGGCCCCGTAAAACATGAGCCGGGCAGGGCAAAGTTGATGAATACGCCTCATAATCCGGACTTTTCCATTATACTTGGACCCAAGCCCGGGCGAGTAATCTCAATTTTGGTCCGGAAAGTGTCGTGTGCGACCGGACCCGACCGTCACGTCTGTCGTGCTGGGATGGATTTTCATCGAAAATACATTATTATGCATTGGATGTGTCTTCAGCTTAACTACCGACTGTCCCGTCCGGATATTTCGAATGGAATGTTTATTGAAACGAGCTTTATTGAATGGAAGTCGCGTAATATTACACATTATTGTGAAAACAGCACAATATTTCTTCCAAATATCTCCTTTCGAACTCTCTTTACAGGGTGTAGAAAGGCCCAATGTCCTCATATGATCCATATTCCCATAATCCATATGAAGTCGGGACTTTTAATAGACATTACTGTTTTACTATTATAACCTTCAGTAATAATATGTATATAATTTCCTTTATCTGGAGGTTATCTCCAGATAACAGCCTTGTTATCTAGTAGTGTTCCAACACTACTAGAGAACAAGGCTTGAATTTCAGTTTTGGTGCCTCTTAAGAATATCTTACTATCCTCATAATCTTATGTTTCTTCAGATAATCGCAAGCGGAAGTATTTTCCTCTTGATATGCTATAGATAAACTTATCATTACACCATTCACCAAACCAATTTTCATGTGATCCGATGTCTCGTAAGTCATAACGAATGTATCTACCTACCTACATCTGGTTCTGCTTAGCCCAACGGTTGACTGGTAGAGAATGCCTATGCGGCATTAAGTCCGCCTTTTGTACACTATTTCTTTTGTGCAATAAAGATTAAATAAATCTATGTTGATGTACTAAACGAAAAACAAGTAATATTTTATTTGTGAGACACGAATCGCTGGGCGCAAATTAATTGTACTGTTGGTCTTATTTTATAAACTACACAATAAAGCTTAGTTACTAGAATACCCAAGGAGCCGCAATAATAAAGTTCTTTATTAACGTAATTTTCATTTCCTTCCAGGTAAACAATGTTGGATTATTATTTCACTCCGGAACGAGGCCGGTGAGTAAACAACAACAAATATCCGCAACGTCCCTGTGTTTTACGCCAAATTGGACTAGAAAGGTGGCTTAATCAAATTATTGAGAAGTCGCGAGTTTTCAAGGTTCGCTCCGAAGGCCGATAATGTTATGCGTCTCTCTTCCGTTGGAAAGTTGACATTTTCGACAGGCTAATTAATTAGTTGATGTTCTTTTATTATGTTTTTTTTGTTTATTATACAGACGGTTTATTGCCTACGCGGCGTTCGAAAGCTTTGTAGTCCGTGAGTTTTTCTCTTGAATGGTTGATAATGCTAATTATTTCCATCTCCGAAGTGTTTAAGATACTTAATTGGGGCAAATAAAAGAATTTAGGCGGTCTTATAGCTATTGGCGACAATAAGACTATTTCAGGCTATTACAGGTTGACAAAATTGATATTATTTTATCAAGAGGACATGAAACATGAAATGATTCTTGTGGTAAAATTATTTCAAGGAAGTAGACTTAATACTGAAAGTAGATCAAAACTCGTATATATCCGAATCTGGTCTGATCTTGAACAAACTGTGCACGTCTATAAATTAACCAATAACAAGGTATTGCGTTCATAGAAAATTAGCGTTGGAATAGTAACATTTACAGGTTAAATGATACTACGAAGCCTGTAAATGTGTACAATGGAAGAGTAGGCTCGCAGCAAACAGTGATGTGTTAATTGCGTGAGGTATCAATTTGCCATCTCTGTAACACAAGTGGGTTTCGTAACGGAGACGTGGGAGCGACAAACATACAAGTACATACATAACCTATGTACTTAGCTGCTAAAAAGATTCTGTCCCTAAAACCTCATTGAAAGCTTTTTTGTTGCTATTTATGTGACGGAGTTTCTTAGAAAGACGTACATACAAACAACTAATAAAAGTTGTTTGTATGTACGTAAACATGACACGCCCATTATAAGTAATTATGTATTTGTGATAGCAGTGATAGCAAACATTGCATGAGTCTTTATCAAACGTTATTATTTATTTATTAATAGGGCGGTGTGACTATATGCTAACATCGTTTAATTTCAAAGAGGCGTTGTTCTCACTTGTTATTCTATCATAATAAGAACTTATTTTAATAGGCGTGGTTCGAGGCACTTCGTAGAATACAGTCCTTACGTGAAAGATAGTAAAGTAAGCTTGCTAGTAAAGTTTTTCTTGTACTTTGGAATTCATATTAGCTATGGAATCTAAATTAATTTCATGCGCGTATGTATGTAACGTAATGTAGCCAATCAAGCTAGGTTTTGCGCAAGGTGAGCTTGAATAGTCTTTATAAAGCCGATCTTCCACCACCAGCTAATATAAGTAATTTTACCTTAGCTCGCCTAGTTTAGCCAGTTACCCTTATTACATGTGATGTAAATCGTAGTGGCACTAAATCTGTTATTGAGAAATTACATAAAAATATATTGTTCATTAAACAACGGGCTATCACAACATAATACATAACTCGTAACCAATATCTTAATCCTTTATATCGTTGTGACGTAACTGAGAAATGTTTGTACTACCATAATATACCGTGTATAGTCAACTGTCTTGATATTACACGAAATAATATCCAATAAAACAACGAATTTACGCAGCGGCATAGGTGGTGGCAAAAAGCATACATACATTATTGGTTTCAACCAAGTGCCTAAGTTTTATTCAAAGGAGATTTTGATAAATAAAAAATGTTACCGCAACGGACCCACCCCATTTGCGTAAAATCTCCAAATAATCGTTTCTGATACCATCTAACTACGCAGCGAGCGAGGGCCCCCCACCCAACACAACGCCAATCAGGGCTTGGTAACGTTACCAATTTAACATTATAATAGCGGTAAGTAACGTTAATTTATAATGTTACTTTTTTTACCGGTAAAATAATTACCGGTAAGTCGGTAGCGATACTAAATTTTAACGGTAAATTATAACGGTAATTTTTACCGGAACGCAAACTTAACGTTAAGTTTCAGGTATCGATACTGCAATATAACGTTAAAAGTATCGATACCTGCTTTAGTTACCGGTAAAAGTAGCGATACTTATTACGCTACTTTGCTGCGTTGCCGCTCCGCACGGTTACCTATAGCAGAGCGGCAACTTCGCGACACGAGACGCATGAGACCATGTTGGGTGGGAGCGATAGAGACAGAGAATGAATTTAATCCAAAATTAAGTAAGTAACGTTTAAACGTTTACCGATACTTTTACCGATACCATCATGAAGGTAGCGGTAATTTATAACGTTAAAAATTACCACTATTTTAGGTATCGCTACTTAAAATAGTATCGATACCTCGGCGAGGCAAAAGTAACGTTACCATATTTTTACCGGTATTCCAAGCCCTGACGCCAATGTACAATCGGCTTAACGTACGATAGTAACTACGCAGTTCATTTTCTAAGTTAAAAGATATCGCCGAACAAACTCGCCAATTACGCAGGTAGATTCCAATTTTTCCATTCCGTCGGCGACAAGCCAGCGGGAACATGTTTCGCCGTCATCCTTTCAGTGATATTCGCGATCATTCGCAGGCCGGGGCGGCGGGTAGGCGTGACGTCAGCCCCCGGCCCGGGCCACCCCGGACCCCTAAAAATAGATGGAGCCCGGGAGTCGCTCAATGGAGGCCTGGGGTGGCGCCTCCGCCGACCTGCAGAATGAAGTGTAGCTATAATAGACGCAGCCTCGCCAAAGCCTGCATAGAAGGGAGGGTTCGAATAACGCCCTTTTTATTGTGCGCGATGCGATAAGTTTTAAAGTTTCTTTTTGTTGTTGTAAGAAACGATGCGCTTTCCTTTTTATTGTTTGAAGAGTTGGCGCAACTCTCTCGCAGATGTAATAAATCTGGCTCCTCTTGCGTCTCGCAATATTTCTTTATATTCCCTCTGAAAATGTCTTGGCTTGAATATAAAGTTGGGTTATGGCCGCGTCGTATGCGAATGTGTATGAGGGGAGCGCTAGCTAAGGCGCATTTTCCTAGCCGTGTTATCTCAGAAAAACAGACGTAGGTAAACTTGTAGAAAGAAACAAAAGAAGACGAACTATCTAATTCACTTTGGTTCGATGTATTTTCTTTAGACTTTTAGAATAAATCGGTGGAAAAAAGAAAAGGTAGGTAAAAGTATTACCTACCTTTTCTTTATGGTACACAAAGAGATAATATTATTTTAGCAATTTTCATAATGCCAGTATTCTGTAGCTAAATAAAAATAGGTATCCCGGCTGGCGAAGCTCAATGGAGATGGCTCCCTGCGGACCCGAAAGGGTGGGAGTGTACCACTTTTCGATGTAACGACTCTTTGAAACCGATAGGGATTACTTTCAGAGATCGAATAGCAAACTTCAATGGAGCTTGATGATCACACTTTGATAATGATGAACATTTATATTTAAGTACGAGTGTTCCAGAAAAAAAATTGTTCGTGCCTTTACCAATTTCAACCGTAAATAAGTATGTTTCAATTGAAATCTGCCTTCTACAACAATTTTATTGCATTCGAGACAATGAACGTTTATGTAAAAAAGATATATCAATCTTGAGCATACGAAAGAATGAAAACTCTTTTGTCATGATTAAAATTGATCTTTAATATAGGTAGGTACCTATAGAAGAAACGGAGAAGGTAAGTACCCTAGTAAGTAGGTACTTACTGGGGTACTTACCTCCTCCGTTTGAAACTGCGTCATCCGGATTAATATTAATCGCTGTATCCCCGCAGTTATCCGCAACAAATACTATTATTTTTCCGTCTCCTATTGTTTATTTTACCAAACAACTATGTCTTACGGTTTGACATACCGTTTTCTTTGCTCGGTTCTCTAAAGCTCCAATTCCCCGAGGCTTCGGCTCTCAAAATCAAAATAATTTATCAAATCCGATTGTCAGATCTAGAGATTGAACGTTCGAACAAAACTCTGCAGCTTTATTATATTAGTACACGCGGTATTGATTTTACATTTGAGAAATTGGCGCCGCAGTTTTCTAAATGCGCCCCAGCATTGAGGTGGAGGTGAAACCGGCGTGGCCTCGTCTAGATGACCGGTCCGTTGGGTAACATTTCGTGCTTCCGTTCCAACGTGCCGCTCGCGTTGTTGCCTAGAGGACACTCGGTTTAACAATGAATTCGGACTAATTGCTTTTAAGTAGAACTGATCCGATATCGGCGTTTGAGAAGCGTTGAAAGTTCTCGGACGCGGTTGCGATTCTAATAACGATTTTTAATATACAAAGATGCTGGGTGTTCGATATTGTAGTCCACTGCTAAACGTAGGCCTCCCCTAGAGAGCGCCAACTATCCCGATCTAGGGCAATGTGCGTCCATTCGATGCCAGCAACTTCATCGTCAACGGTCCATCATTGCTTTACTCATATCTTCCAATTACAGTTCAGTTGATTCTAAACAATTTTTGCACAATCTGCATAGAAAAAAAACGTTCCAGCTCCTGCAGTAAACAGTCTCTTCTGTTGAAGTGGTGGTATAACTGTAGATTTCTATAATACAGCTCTTTCAATATAATACACATCGTACTGGCTCACCATTTAGTTCAAACAAACAGATTTATCTTCTTATCGGTGCCCCGATACGTCTGAATAATACACTTTGTGATAGCATTATCTCGTTCAAGTACTACGGGACACTGAAGTTGTGTTATATTTTCCAGTTTAGCATAGCAAATGTTGGCTCGAATGTTGTGAAAATCGTTGTTCGGGCCTCGTTACCAAGCAAACGTCGCCGTTTATATCTAAATCATGTCCCTAGGTGTGTCCCTGCGAAATATAACCGAGACACGTGTAATTTCTAGTGTCGTGTTTTGGTGTGGGTGCGTGCTCAATGAGCGGCGTGGTATCGACTTGCGGGGCGGCCGGGGGCGGGCCGGGCGCACGGGGGCTGCGCGCCCGACCTTGGCCGTGACTCTCCCGCCGTACCCCGGGAACAGGAGCCACGCACAAACCCAAATTGATTTTCGCCTCCGCCATTTCTTTCATCTGGTCTCCGTTGAGAATGCGGAGCGAAAATATTTTGCACTCTTCTCAGCTTTTTATTAGATTACGGCGTTACATATGTTTTGCGTCACGTGCCTGTTTGGCAGACATTATTTTTACGTTACCGCATTGCGTAGGTGTTGAAGAGCAATGAATAATTTAAGGGGTTTCCCTTTAAATAATTTAGCAGTTTCGAAAAGTTTTCATAATGTTTACTGGGAATGGCACCAAAACAACGAGGGGGGAACTTTCCACCCCTACCACCCGTATATTCTTGCTTCGTTAATGCGCAGTAAAATAATTGTAGGTACAGACGACTGCAAATTTTTGTAGAGATTTGTTTTGGGTGTGGAATCCTGTCGGCGTCAAACTGATTAGATATTATATCGGTATTTATTTAATAAAATAATTATGTCCATGTACACAAGTGTCTGCATACAGTGGTACACTGCGAGCCACCTGTGCCGCCTGTGCGTAATGCATGTAGCTATGAAACGACGCCATTGTGTTTAGTTCGAAGTCTTGATGACAATAATTGTTGAAGGAGGCTTTACTGCCTTTTATGAAACGAGAACAAGCGGCGACGTTCGCGCTTCCTTAATCAGAAGTAGATTTTGATTAAACCTTAGGTTTACTTAACTTTTGGATAAAACAGTGCAGTGTATTATCGGTATTCAGGTCGCTTCTGATCTTCTTCTCGTGTCTAAGTGACTTGGGTCACAACAGTACTCACAGTTGCCTGTCGCCTCTTCACAGAGCTGGCGATGACTTACTACTGATAAATCAGATTATTTTGAATAGTTTTTATCAATTACATAGAAGTTTGTTCGCACCATTAAACATGAGGTGTGATTGTCTACACCAAGATCTAACCGTCTCGAGTCATCACGTTGCACGCCCTGATAATATGTAACCGATTATTACATTTTATATGTAGTACGATTACGATAACCAAATATTTTGGTGGAATTTTGATAGTGGTATCGCGGATGGCAAACCACGCAGATTGCAGCGTGGTGGATTTTAAAAAATATGTTGACTGTTTTATTCGTTCTGTGTCAAAAATGTAGTTACATGAGCTATTATAGGAATAAGGTAAGCTAATTTCATTTATTATGTTGAGTTCACATCTGTTGCAGAATTATTCCATCCAACATTTTTCCGTGAGAGGCGTAATATTGAATGATAATTGTGTTTACTTATTATAACGTGACTGTACATTTAAACAATTCGCGATTATAAATCTTTGTTTTGTATTCAACGAACAGTATGTATAAATGATGTTTTTAGACGAAGATAACATTGAATTTCTGTGACGTCAAGAAACTGTTTTGATAAAGCTGTGAGAATTTTTCAGTTGCGCAAATAAGAGTTAGGTTTTTGTTGTTTATTTCAATGAAACTCCGTTATATTGTTGAACCATTGATCTATGGATCAAGCACTAAGTCAATTCAATATTCTATTTTTTTAATACTGGTTGTATTAACTATAAAATACAAGCAACTATAAAATACACCAATATACGATACACTTAATAAACAAACTCGAAATGTTTTTTACTTATTTAGGTACAATGTTCGTGTTTACAATTCTCCCCAAAGACATCTTCATATTTTTCAACGTTAACATGGCGTTAAACAGACTTATATACTGGTGTTAAACAGACTTGTATACGCATATTTGTGAAGGATTTCATCACTTCGATAACCTTTATAAAGTGTTGTTTGTTATGTAATGAAACCAACGCAAGAGGCCGGCTACTTACTTCGAAAACTTTTGCGGGATCCCTATGTTTAGGCCTGGACATACCCGTAATACGGCTGATTATGGTGATGAAGATGTAATGAATAACCATAAAACCTCCTAGTTAATAACTAATATGGAATAAATTCAATGCCCTGCCTTGATTTTTCTTCTTATCTAAAGCTAGCTACTACTGTGTCTTCACATACATACAAAGTATGTTTTCTATCTAGGCAGGATATTTCTCTCGATTACGAAATCTCAAAGTTATTTTCAGTCTGCTCGCAAACAAAACCCCAGAATAGAATTATCGTAAATAATAAATGTATGATGTCAGTTACAATTGGGTATCACTTGTAGATACAAGTATCTAAGTCCAGCTTTCTCATCGTATCATCCTATCCGTCACGGCTGGTGCACAACTTTCAAGTCGTTTGACTAGGATAGGCTGATGGACCCTGCCAGCAATGCCCTAAGCCGAGGCTCTAGTCCTACTAGGGGGTATACTTAGCTGTATCGATCTTAGAGGGTAGTCTTCCACTCACCTTCTGGACAGAATCCTTCATCACCTTGTCATCATTACCGGACGGTAATGATGACAAGGCGCTGACTATCGTCAATTAGGAAAAATATATATACGAGTTTTTTAATTTTGTATGAATGGCTGAATAAGATTTTTATAGAGAAATAGTTCTATAAAATCAAAAGTAAGACCTATTTCTGAACTAAGAATAAATATTGTATGTTTATATCGTAGTTTAGAATAGAGGATAATGCGAAAATGTGTACCTCATTTTTATCGAGCCCGTATGTTCTTGAAATGAAAAAATACTGTTATTAGCCTCGAGCGCATTCGCCATCACGCATATAAAATATATTAGGATGCATATCATTATGTATGCCAACATGCTTTATGTATATTGTGTTGTTTACTGTACTAAAGTGTCTTGACCCAAATTTTTTCGTAATTGAAACGTTTTAGATTGTTAATGTTGTAATGAAATTACGCCCGAGGCTGTTTTAGAAATACTTTATTTAAACACTTGATAAATAATGGCCGGCTTAATAAAATATACAGCTTGGTGAAACTACAAACAATTTGTTCGCATGCGTTGTAAGGTGATAAAGCTTAAGTATTAATTTTATCCTATTTTTTCCATTATTAAGACTTAAATAGTTATTGTCGTAGATAAGCGTAAAGTTACAATTTACGTACGTGTTATAAACAAACATGTGCATTCTGCTGAATATAGACGAGGCTCTGGCAACCGACTGGTGGCGGTATAACCATCACAATTGAAGGCGTCGTTAAATACCACAGGCCGATGACGGGCAGCAGCGTCACCGGAGCGTGGAGCTACGCCCTGCCATCGCCGACCCGCCTCCCCAGGGTGGCGATTATGGGTAAATCCTCCAGGTGTTTGGTTAATGTGGCGAACAACTGGTGAGGCCTTTGTCCAGCTGTGGACTGAGATAGACTAATGATGATTACGTTGAGCCACATTCCATGTCACTCAAATTTGTTACACCTAATCGCATAATAGGCTATTCCACCCTATGAATAAAAAAAATAAAATTATGTTTATATGATAAATCATGAAAAAGTAAACCAAGAATATTAATATCAATTCATTAAAGTGAAAAATAAATTTAATATTTCCATTTTAAAATTCATGTTTTTTAATCTGTCTCCAATTTGGTGAAAACGCTGTTCGTCATGTTGGCTAAAGTTTTGACGTAATCTGTCTTGTAAACAAATAATCTCAGTACTGTGTCTACTACATTTACTACAATAATTCGAAAATTCTTAGTTATTATTAACACGTTTCTCGATATTCCGGCGCTATAATATAATTTCATCATGGAAGATGGTTTTATCAAAGCAGAAAGCACTAATCTTCCACGAAGACATAACCTATGAAATATTAGTTTTGCAATATTGTGAATATAATTTTGCAAGTTTTGAAGGTCTATTAAATTGCATACTTACATCAAAATGATCTTCACAAAAATAGTATTTACTCTTTGTGGACAATAACCTCGGATCTCTTCATGCTATCTTTAGCCACGTATTTCTAATTTTTAAATCTGTTGGCACTTGTATCCATAACTTTTCCGGCGTTCTAACACTTGTATTCTTACATTCAGACACAAGACACCAATGATATGGACTATAGTTCATTTTGTATTTGGGAAAATAACTTTAATCTCTCAGTGAAGCGTGATGTTTACTATAAGTGTGACGTAAAAGTCACGGCGGACTAGAGTTGTGCTGTTTTCGAGCAAGTAATTTAATTGAAAAATTAAAAGTCGTTTTTCTTTATTATTTGATATTAATAAAATATATCTCTATTTTTCCGTGGTATTTTATCACTAAAAGATGCATTTGAACTACTTTTTGAATGAGACCGGAATAGCCTATTATAACATTGTAGATCCATTAGAATACAATATCTGGATAATAACATTCATTCCATGCTACTTTTTATGTTGTATGAATAAATGTCTGACGAGATATGTAATAAAATTTCTTTGACGCACTGGAATCCTTGTGATCGCAGCTCCGTGTAAGAGCTGGTATTTAATATAAACCTATCGTAGGTACGAGTACTAAGAAAAACTATTGTAGGTACGTGTGTCTCAGACGTGAGTGCTGTAAGCGTGTATTTCACACATGAAGTATAAATCGTTTAAGGGACAGGTTTAATATTTGACGTGAACAAAATCCCAAGGTTTCCTCGGATTAGGGCCGTTGCTGGGAGGATCCTTATAGACGCCATCTTGAGGAGAATGGCTAAGGGTTTGGAGACGGCCGTAATCTGAAAGCAATCTGGCCACATGTGATCACGTATCATCACACGACCCTCGAATACCCCTGATTAAACAATTTGTTCAGTGTTCCATTGATTCCTTTTCTTATGATTTCGACGTCTCTCAATGTCCGAACGTAAACGTGATCGCGCGAGGTGTTCAAACTAAAATAGATAAGCCACATCTTTGTTGGAGGCCGCTTAGAATACATTCGAATACTAATTATAGCTGCCCGCGCATCGGATCACTTCGCCGACGTGTGGGGGTTCAGATCAACCCATATTACACCACTCATTCGGGATCAAGTCCTTTTACGGACGGCTATTCGTCATCATGCGTGATTCAATCGATGTTAAATGAAACTGTTCAATAATTTCGCTTCAGTGAAGTGTGCGGTGTCGAACATTTTCTCAGGGAGAGTGCGGATTGGCGAGTGTGTAGAATTCGGTAATGAAGATTTACACTGCAGTTTTGATGGAAGAGGGAAACGCTATGGAGAAGTTGAAGCTAAGACTTATACAAAGGTATCGTTATTAAAAGTTAATTACATACCTTGAGTTATTAAATAAAGTAAGGTCATGAGTTCTTTGATCTTTTTTCTACTTAATTGCCACGATTTTGATTAGATTTTGATAGTAGCCAGTTTCCCAATAAAGCAAACAAAGGAGGAGATTAACGATAAGACAATAAGAGATTTCGTAACATATAACCCTGTGCCAGACGTGTATTTCTAAAGGTGTCGTAACACATTCTTGGCTGCAAACCGTCCATAGTGCAAAATTCGGAGACGTTAACCAATCCGAAGACGTACAGAGCGCGTAGCAATGAAGTGAGTTTGAAGCTGTTTTAGTGCATAGGCTCACTCGCTTGGAACCACGTGGCGAGTACAAATTAGTGTAGATCTATACCAAGTATTTCGTTTTGTCTTTCCACTCGCGAGCTCACAAGCACTCGTCCGTACACCTCATGACACAATCATATAATATCTGGAATTAATATTATGTCAAATACCTATGTATCGGACTGTTGTCCCATACATCGCTCCGAACCCAAAGTAAGCTTGAGCACTTGTGTTATTTTATGGGTTCGGAACAACCAAGGTACCACGAAAATTATGTACTTAAATAGAAATACAAACACCCAGACACCGAATATTTGTCTCGGCAAGGGTCACTTCACTTCCAAATGAGTATATCCTTCTTTGTAATCACTGTTTAGAAGTACATAATTTACATAAAATGTTTGAGATATGTATTTCTACGAACTATAGAATTGGGCATGATTTATATAAATCAACCATTCAACATTAATTAATTTAATCTTTATTGCACAATAAAAATAGTGTACAAAAGGCGGACTTAATGCCGCATAGGCATTCTCTACCAGTCAACCATTGGGCTAAGCAGAAATAGATGTAGGTAGTGTGCTGCAGAGTTGGATAAAATTAAACAGCGAAGAAAATATTTAAATAATATCGATTTAGTGTTAGTATTTCTGTAGTCTCTAAAATAATATTATAATGCTAGTCAACTTTTTACTGTACCACGTGTCTCTGCGTACTTTGACGCTTGCGTGCGCGCTAATATTGGCGTGTCACTTTTGAATACTTGTTTTTTCCCGTCAAGTCGCCACTGAGAATTATCTGGGTATTTTTAATTTTGAAAAGCTTCTTGGTAAAGTTATGACACGCGTTACATTTCGTTTTCGTTACACCACACTCATTATGAACTTTATGATTATTCCAGGCTCTCTATTCACAACATACATAATAAGAATTCATATGCTTTGTTTTTTTTTCAATTTCACAGTAGCGAAGCATACTTCTCGGTTAGGTATCGCTTCCGACATTATTGTCAACAACGGGGTTTTATATCTTACAGTAGTTGTCGACGTTGTTAAATAACATTTGACTGTTTCGGTACACCCCCGTCACTTAACCAGAGACAAACATCAGCCATAATCAAAATTTTATCGCAATCTTGTTCGGCCGCGTCTGGAACCGGTTGCACCGGGGCTGGCCGCCGCCACTCTTAGCTGGCCCGCCAGAGCCTCTGCGCCTCCCCCTTTATTCATACAAATTGGCAGACGATGGTCTTTCACCAGAGGATCAACTTATACTGGTCATTGGACTTGCGTGCGTGCGGACGCGTTATTTGAGGGATATCGTGCGTCTGTTTTTAAATTTTTAACGTATATTTCGGTCATGGAAGGGCGCACTGCAAAAGCTTTTTGTGCGTACGAAAGGTGCCTGCCTAATATTGAGGTGTTTTATGACATAATTCAGAACTATGGCATATCGCTGTAATATTATTTATTTATGATACATACCTTCATTGTACACTACTCATCTTAAGTAATTTATTCAGGCATTATTTATATAACTTTATACCTATATATTGTACTAGCAGCCCGTCCCGGTTTCGCACGGGGTAGACAATTATATTGTTCAAGTTTTACCAAGGATCCCTAATTTTTTTCAAAATGAAATGTAGCCTATGTCAAATTGGAAGAATGTGGCATTCTATTGGTGAAATAATTTTTTAAATCGGCCCAGTACTTTTTGGACCTATTCATTATAAACATACAAAAATAGGTACAAATCTTTTCTCTTTATAATATTACTGTAGATTTCTTTCAGACTTCAAATTAGGCGTGATTTGTCACTGGTAGTGGCTAGTGACAGCTTGAAGATATATGGACAAAGGAACTAGTCTGAACGTAATTTAATGTTTTATAAATTGTAATACACGTACTCTTGCCGCGATTTTATATATTTGACCAGCAGCAACCGGTTGATCTTAATTGACACGCGTTCCTGACCCCATGAACTAGCTATTTATCGCCATAAATATCGTGAGCAATCACAACATGCAATAACGGCCTTCACATTAGCAATCCTATTGAAGATGTTTATTTTTTACAAATGCTACGTGTGATCAATTAGACATGTTAACAAATGGCGTAACAAATCATTCTCATTAACTCGGCTTGTAGGCTGAACTTTGTCTTTTAACTAGCGACCCACACTCGCTTCGCTTCGGCTATTTGAGATTCAAACATTTCGTTAGGTTACATTATTGTCGTTTTAGTAAGGATCCTTAATCTTTTCTAGCAATAAATATAGCCTATGTTACTCAGGGTGAATGTAGCTTTTTTTATTTATTTATTTAACCTTTATTGCACATAAAATTTGTACAAAAGGCGGACTTAATGCCGCGTAGGCATTCTCTACCAGTCAACCATTGGGCTAAGCAGAAACAGTAAGAAGGTAGTGTGCTACAAACAAATAAGTAAATATGAGACTTTTAGGAAGACCCAAAACAAAAAAGGAAAGCTTTCCAATGATGTAAGAATTTTTTTAAATCTGGGCGATAGTTTTTGAGTTTATTCATTACAAAAGTATAATATTAGTGTAGATGTGGACAGAGAAGAGGTTTCAAATCAAAAGGCACGCGATTGTGAAGTTCGCGTCCTTGACCATCGATGAGTTAGTAACAATGACAAATAAGGCGCTTAAAACAAAAACGTCATTAGAATCACGGCCTTGAAAACCACTCAACAATGATGCGGTGACTAGACGCTTTGCCTAACTGATGATTGAGCGGTAATAACAATGTATGACTTAATTCGGCTACAGCGGCGATCTTCTTAATAGTCAAGTACTAACAGCACGAGTGTGCGCAAACACATGCACTCTCCTGTTCTTTCACTCTTGTGATCCTTGGACGGCACTTGCGACCAACCAACGGGGTCAATTGATTGTGCTGTAGTGCCTTAATACCTTTCCTTCCTTCCTGCGTCGCTTATCTACAATTCTGAGGGTCATGACTCCTTTGGACTACTCTCCCGTGGCCTGTGGCTTGATTCTTACCTCCAGTAGCATGGATGGCATCATTAAACGAAGTATTTATGGTTATAGAAATTGACATTGATTGAATTTGATTTATATAGTCTGACCAGCATTTGGGTCTTCTAGCGACAGAAAAAACTTCGCAGAGTTGTGATGATGAGCGTCATTGGCAACTTAAGTTTGGTAGAAAAATTTCAAACGCAAAGGTATTTTCTTATAAGTATACTACATACCTATATGAGTGAATAGGTCCTCCAATGACAAAGTTGTTAGTCCGTCTGTTACTGGCAATAGGCATGACGAACGATTTTGAAATCCTCTTCCCTAAAGATGGTACACATTTACTGATTACGAAAAAACCTTTATTTCGATAAAAACTCCAAATTTAACGAAGATTAAAGGTAATTTTCTAATATTTTTTCAATGTGGCTCAAAAACAGCTCGCAGTGTCATGGCGTCGGGTCTGACGTCACCATATAGGAAACGTCAAATTTGTCAAATATGCGTCTAAGGAAAATGTAAACAAACATTGTTTAGTTTCGTATATAGTGTAGGAAATGAATAATAGATGTTAAAAGTGGTGTGCAGTGTAAAAACACATTAATGAAAAACCCGACAAGGTTTTTGAACATGTCCCTTGTAAGAGATTAATAAGACATCAATGGTTAAAGCTCGCACGGCGCAACCCGAACGAGGTAAGCACAAATACACCACTTTATTTCTGCGAAGACCACTTTGATGAATGCATGTTATCAATTATCATGTTCTGGTAGGTTTTAAACGTAAAATGTTACGTGAACCAATAAAAAGCCAATGAAATGCGTAAATGCGTAAACTATCATCATAACAACAAAACACAGTGACAGGACTGACAGATGACAGCATGTTTACCAAATAGCGGTGAGGCGCGTTTATTGTAACAGATATGCTTAACAGATATTTATCTATGGAAAATTGAGAACTGTTACTACGAAGTAATTTATTGTTTTTGGGCATATCAATACCTATATTTAACTTAACAATACCAACAATATAAAAAAACTTTTGTCGTTTTTTCAGCAAGCGTTGTCGTGAGCTGATGAAGTTAAATCAAAGAATAACAGGTGTTATTTCAGAACAGATATTTGGAACTGTTATTTTAAGATAACAAGTATTAAATTTTACCTGTTACGACCCATCGCTATTACTAAATCGTGACGTTTTGCGCTGTGATTGGTGTTTCAATCAGAATGGCCGATTGCTGTATTTTGTAACTTTCATTTATTGAAAATCTTGTTAATCTTAATTTTCTTATGAAAATTAAATCAACGATTTAAATCCTTTTAATATGTATTTTTTCCCAAAATCATCAAATCTTACATTATTTCATACTGTCGTCACGCCTATTCGATCATTACTTCGCAAGAAAGGAGGCTCCCCGCGGCGCACCCTGGAAACAGCTAGACCCGGTAACGCAGGATCTAGGCTGGCCAATCCTATCAACACAATGGCAATCGATAACCCAAGTCTTCCCAAAGCTAAAAAAGGCTCTTCTCAGAGCCAAAACGGTTCTTCTCGAACCAACCAACATCATAGTGGCGAATGTGCCCTTCACATTACCTCTATCAATATAGAGGGTTTCTCTGGGGATAAGTCCTTGCTTCTGGCTGATCTGTGCCGTGATTCACACTGTGACGTTCTTTGCGTCCAGGAAACTCATAGGGATGAACAATCGGAAAGGCCTGAAATCAGGGGAATGTTACTTGTTGCGGAGCTTCCTCACCCCAAGCACGGTAGTGCCATATTCATCAGACCATCTTTAGCAATAAAATCAGTCTGCTCAAGCAATGAAAATGGTATGGAACTGCTCACGCTTGATACGGGAAATTGCACCATTACATCTGTCTATAAGCCTCCTCCGTGTGAGTTTAATTTTACCCCTACCCCCAACTATTTCAACCAACCGGTAAGAATCATTGTCGGTGATTTCAATAGTCACAGTACCTCATGGGGATATGCGGTAACCAATCCTGATGGGGACGCAGTAGAGCAGTGGGCTGATCTTGAAGGCTTGACACTTCTTCATGACCCAAAACTTCCTGCCTCTTTTAACAGCCGACGGTGGCGGCAAGGTTACAACCCTGATCTGATATTCGTCAGTGATAATGTTGCATCTCTGTGTAGGAAAGCCGTATATGCCCCTATACCAAACACACAACACAGACCTATTTCCTGTCGAGTGGTGTCAGCGGTTCGACCACATTCGGTCCCATTTAGACGTCGCTTCAATTTCACTAGGGCAAACTGGGAAAACTATGCCGTGAAAATTGATTCGCACCTACGTGATCTGGACCCTACCCCTGACAACTATGACGGTTTTGTTAATATTGTGCGTCGTGTCTCTCGCCAATGCATCCCCCGGGGATGCCGTACTTCATATGTCCCGGGTCTCGATAGAGATTCTGCGAAGTTATATAGAAAGTACCAAGCTCTATATTCGACTGACCCCTTCTCAGAGGAGACATTGACAGTCGGGGAACAGCTGATGCAGGCGGTGAGTGAGAGTCGGAAGCAAAAATGGATGAACCTGGTGTCCAGCGTCGACATGACGAATAACAGTAAAAAGGCTTGGACTACCATAAAGAAGCTTACTGACGACTCTCCCGAAGCTACAAACCCTGGCTTGGTATCCGCCAATCAGGTTGCACATCAGCTGCTGCTTAACGGAAAGTCCCCTCACCGTTTGAGGAGACTTGCACGGCCACCTAAGCAAGACGCATCCAACAATACAATTAGTAGTCCATTTGGGGTAGAGGACGTGCTTGACGGCATACGATCTCTCAGAGGCGGGAAGGCCCCTGGAGTGGATGATCTCAAGACGGAGCAGTTAAAACACCTGGGCCCGGGTGCGGTGGCATGGCTTTTGGGACTTTTTAACAACTGCCTAAAAACAAAGAAAATTCCAAAGATGTGGCGGAAAGCTAAAGTTGTGGCACTTTTAAAACCCGGCAAATGCCCCAGTGACCCCAAAAGTTACCGACCAATCTCACTACTTTGTCACACTTTCAAGCTATTTGAAAGGCTCTTGCTTAACCGACTTACACCGATCCTGGAGACTGGACTTATCCCTGAACAGGCGGGTTTTAGGCCTGGTAAGTCATGCACGAGTCAGGCCTTAAATCTAACACAATACATAGAGGATGGCTACGAGGCCCAAAAAGTAACTGGTGTCGTATTCGTAGATTTATCTGCTGCATATGACACCGTGAATATCAAAAGGTTACTTGTCAAAGTTGAGAATCTAACGAATGACGCATGCTTCGTGGGTATCCTTAGGGAAATGCTGACTAACAGGCGTTTTCAGGTTCATCTCAACCAAGGCAGAAGTCGTTGGCGGTGCCAACGAAATGGTCTCCCACAGGGAAGTGTCTTGGCTCCTGCATTATTTAATGCATATACAAATGACCAACCAATAGCTGAGTCTACCAGGAGCTTTCTATACGCGGACGATCTTGCCATGGCGGCTCAGTCGGTGACCTTTGAGGAGGTGGAGCGGGTCTTGGTAAAGGGTCTGGAAAGCCTAGGCTCATATTATGACGCCAATGCGCTTAGACCAAACCCCTCGAAAACTCAATCTTTTGCCTTTCACCTCCGCAATAGAGAGGCTAACCGCACGCTGAGGTTGACCTGGCGAGGAGTCAACGTTGAACACTGCTCTCATCCCCGCTACCTTGGTTTGACATTGGACAGATCTCTTACATTCAGAGCACACTGCACCGGTGTCAAACACAAGGTTAGCTCCCGAAACAACTTGCTTCGACGACTTACCTCCACCACATGGGGAGCGACACCACACGTGGTTCGTACAACGGGGCTGGCTCTGTGCTTTTCGGCGGGTGAGTACGCTTGCTCGGTGTGGCACAGGTCGGCGCACTCGAGGGAAGTCGATGTAGCTCTGAACGAGACCTGTCGTATTGTCACGGGGTGCTTGAAACCCACACAGCTAAACAAATTGTACCCTCTGGCTGGAATAGCACCCCCTGACGTGCGTCGGGAAATAGTTTGCGGCATTGAGAGGCGGAGGCAAGAGACTGACATTAGGCACCCTCTGTACGACCATCATATGCCCAGAGGGAGGCTCAAGAGCCGTAAAAGCTTTTTGAGACGGACGGAAGCTATCTCAACCCAACCCTCTGAGGCAAGGATTGCTCTTTGGAAGGCGAGGGTCCCCCCTCCACCTAATTATATACCACCGGCCGAATTGTTGCCCCCTGGTCATCAGGAAGTATGGCCAGTGTGGAAATCGTTAAACCGACTTCGATCCGAGGTTGGCCGGTGTGGAGCCAATTTAGTAAAATGGGGGCATGGTGGGGAGACGCGCGCGGGCTGTATCTGTGGTACTCCACTGCAGACTATGGGTCACCTGCTCACTTGCCGGAAGTGCCCCACCACGTGCACGATGAGAGACCTTCTCGAGGCGACGGATCGCGGCGTCCAAGTCGCTAAGTTTTGGATGGGTTCTATATGATTTTGATCGCCATTGACACGAAAAGAAGAAGAAGAAGATCATTACTTCAATTTTGAAATTGATACAAGTATTGCACTATAATAGTCTGCAACGAGGCCAAATAACTAAACGGTTCACTTGAAGTGTGGAGTACCGCTAGTTGAAACTAGATCTGCCTACAGAATAGACCGCAACTAAATACTTTTGTATTTTGTACTAGTCTATAATAATATTACTTGCGTCAATCTTATTGGTTGCACAATAAAAAGTGAACACCTGAATGGTTTCTTAGTACTGAGATTAGTGTTACTTCAAGAAATCCGTCGATCATATTTGAATGAAGACAAATGCCAATTGTCGTTGGGGGAGGCCTATGTCCAGCTGTGAACGATTGGAGGCTGTTGATAATGATGATGTGCCATGACATATTGTTTTTGTTTTCCAAATTTTCTACGGGCAAAATCGCCGATGGCACTTAGTAAATACTTTTGAAATACAATCCAATAATAGGCGAGATCGCATCGGAACGCAATATTAAAGTGCAAAGATCCAATATTCGCGGGGCGCGTCGCGACGTGCTAAAGTCGAGTTGATGCGTTATGAATCCCGCCGCTGAACGTAATGTGGACGGTAGGTATTCGTGTCTGCATTCTAGTGCTGCGTTATGCTCTCTTATTTGGCTTCCCAGTCTATTTTCGATAGGTCGAGACGGCCTGCTGCCCGGCACGGCTGCGACTCGCATGTACCTTGCTGGAGTAGGGTTACCTTTTACCTGTTTTACATTTTACTAATGTAACCTACCTACAACTACTTAGTAATGTAAACCTACGTCTTGTTTGTACCCGCTCTGGCCAGATATGCTAAATTTGATAATTAAAGGCAGATTTTAGATCGGATCTGTTGAAATATGCTTAGTTTGATCATTCAAAACAGGACCGTAAGATGTTGTACAAATAAAGAACATTCCCAAATCTGTACAACTCAATATCTCGTTACCTCTCAGATAGAATAACAGCCTTTGAATAACTATGGATCGTATTTATATCGATTATAGATCAAGTTGTATAGTAAACTGTATGGAGGGAATTTTCTCCAAACCTACATTATCTTGTAAAAGTGTCCAGTATGTAGAGACTGCCAACTACATTATTATACACAATAATCTCCAGTTTCTTATCTCTTCGACTTAAATTCTAGCTTTTGTTTACCATATAGCATAATTTACGAGTATATCAAAGGGAAATAACAACATAGCACAATTTTACTGCGAAATAAGGGAAAAGATACCATAAAACTTGCAAAAGCGTGGTAGCTACTAGCTTCTTTTTTCCTCATATTTAATTGAAGTGGACGCATTTATACTGGATTCTATTTGAAATAAGCTCATAAATTGTAATTCACTTATGTATTCGTCATAAGATTTATGAAAGAACGTAATACCTCGCCAAGCTCGATCAGATGGTTTTTATCGAGTAGGACATCGAATGACAGTTTTATTAAATAAATTTATCACTAGGTGGTTGCACAAATACGAGGTCCAACATTGTTGCTGCGGATTTGATATGACATTGACGTTTGATCTGACATTTGGTAGATTACCAATCACGCAATTGTTAGACCTTCGTACTGAGGGATATTTTCCTTTCATTCCATAACGATTTAATGCTAATATTTGGTGAGGGACTGGTTTGCATCATTCCTGTCAAAGGTAAAAGGTAAGATCGGATTCGGCCGCGAAACCATAACTTTTATTTTCTGTCTGAAATACTTATATGTGACAAGTATGCAAATCGAGTCTGTATTTCTTTCTTTACTTTGTTTTAGATACATTCTGGCCTGTCGTGAATTGCATCGAATTTCTCAAGCTAAAAGTTATCAATATTATACTGTAGATGCAACTCTAGTATCGGTCTCATATCGTCTTAGTTCTTGAGCTATTTGAGAAATGGAAAACATTGCGAAAACAACTTATCAACCCTACTTGGAAACATGATCGGATACATGCGCAAGAGTAACCGAGTTGATTACAATGACACTGATTGTTTCCGACTAATTGTGTGCACAGTAAATTTTAATGATACTGACATCTGACTAGATCATAGAAACGACTTGTAGGCGGATAATTATAGACTTGGAACCTTATGTACCTATCGGCATCAATAATGTGATGTTAACAGTTAGTTATACTAACACTACTTAATTAATTGTGATAATACATATACTAGAATTTGTGCTATATTTTTAATTTACTTCTTAATTACCTATCAAATTCCAATTATGCTTTGGGACCATAATTTCTTCATATTAGATATATTAGTAAAACGCACTTCTCTATCTTATATATATTCTCTCCTAGACAAAACTTATTATAGGTTTTAACTACCTTTGGATCCAGTTATGTTAATCCGAGGACCAATATGTAATTGTCAATTATTTAAAAACAATTCTACTTACATATCGGTGGCTCATTTGGTAGTGACCTCTGCCCTCTGAGCCAAGGGTCGTGGGTTCGATTCCCGCACAGTACAAACATTTGTGTTCATGAACATGTCTGTTTGTATTGGTCTGGGTGTTTTCTATGTATAATATGTATTTATTTACAAAAAAATGTATCTAAGTAAGTTTATCAGTTGTCTAGTACCCATAGTACAAGCTTCGGCTTAGTTTGGGGCTAGGTGGCGCTGTGTGGCCCAGCAGCGTGGCATGTCTTGGGTTATTTATTTATTTATATGAATGTAATGAAAATCATATTACTACATTCAAACGTTCAAAATAACCAAACATTATCGAATAGAAGGAACTTATAACTCCATTTGTTCAATGAATGATGCGTATTACCTACTCCCTAAAGAAATACGCCGAGCATTGCGCAAAAGAAATAGGTATTCTAGAATGGGAAATGGGATATAAATGTTATTGAAAAAGTAATAAAGTTTGAGGAACACATGAGGTCGGGTTCGGCAGTGTTGCGCCGTGTTTTGCAATGTATCACGCGGCCCATGTTGTAGAGACACACCGTGTGATATGATCGATAGAGCACAATTGTTCGTGCCTGAGCGGCCTTCGGCGATGTTTTAATGTGCTCGATATGATAAGTTCAAGGCTTTTGTGGTGTGACGTGGGCGACAATGGAGTGAACCTTTCTATACAACGCCATTGCTAATTAGTGATAGTACGGTAAAATTACTGTGGAGGATCCAACTAGTCAAAACTAACTCAATTTCCTAGTAGAGCAAGGCGTACAGTACTCTATACGACAGTGCGTACTAGATAATATGAAGATAGAAAAGGTAGACAACGCGCGTGTGATACCCCTGGTGTTGTTAGAGGCCTTCCCCACCCACAGCACCCTGGGGATGATGACAAGGCCGTCATGGCTATCATCGTAGTCATTTAGAAAAAAAAAAGAATCCCCTGGTGTTGCAGACGTCCTTAGGCTGCACCGCTCAATATCCGCCGGGCCGTAGGAAAGAAAGCCAAATTTCGATCCAATTTAAAAAAGCATTTCCTAAATGTATCTTTCTGGAAATCCTCACACACGCTATACGGATTCATCAATGTCTACCGTTTTGCAATTCCAACCTCATCATCTCTATGGTTGGTGACCCTCGACTGTACTCTATATGAGGAACTATTTGCCTCGCGGCTTGGTTTTGTGGAACCAACTTACTGTAGTCTTCCCGAACAGCTACGACTTGGGAACCTTCAGCGTATTCAAATTTAAAAGGCCGGCAGCGACCCTTAACTCGATTAGAGTTACGGGTGTCCATGGGCGGTGTCGACTGCTTACCATCAGGCATCACACTTGCTCATCTGCCGCCTGTCGCATAAAAAAGCTTGTTTGAAAAATGACACATCTGTGTTTAGTTAATGTAAGCATACTAGTACGTTTTGCTTTATATTCAAACCTCTCCTTACATCGCTTTCCATATTCCATATAAACGTTGGACAAGCCGTGTCGCTCATTTGGCACTCCTAGGCGTAGGCGTCGTGCCAGCGTTATCATGCACGAAGTGTAATGTTTTCGCCTATATCGCCCCTCGCCCAGTCGCCCCGGCCGGGCAACTCATCACGAAAGGGGTCATTACCATTACTCGCCTAAGCATTAACCGCATAATAAATAAACTATAACTTGACACGTACATATACCGCACGGTGGAATTATTCCACAGCTCAACAAACTATGTATTGTATGTAAATATATCGCTCTTTATCCGAATCGGTGAAAGGATTCGCAATGAAGGTTGCCGTCTTGTTTTTTAAATTGTTTTCGACCGTTACTAAATACGATGTAAAAAGTTTAGAGTCGTCTTCATAAGGCTCGCGTGAATTCGGAATTCAAAACAAATTATTACATTTTTCGGTGGTACGTATGCGGCTTAAACGTCTGACAGAGTATACGCTTTTTCTTTTAAAAAAAATAGGTACATAGTTTAAATTAAACTTGTTTTCACTGAAATAGAGTAAATCTTTTTGGGTCTATATTCACTCTAAAGAATGTGGCTTTGAAATGGTGAGTGAGAAGTAGCATCATCGCTAACAAATAAATCATTCCTTTTAACATTTTAGTATGCAGTAGTGCGCTTGCAATGTTGCAAAATTTTTAATCACACACAAATCTAGACATACATTAAAAGATATTTAAATTAAATTACACTTTGCCTAGTTTTCATTTCATTATGTAATAATCCGAAATTGTAACGTAATATTATACAATTAGGATTTATAAATAAATTGATTTGATTTATTTGATTGATAAAGGACATTCGGGCTTATGACCTTAACATGAAGGACACGGAACTTACTTTACACGGAAATTGTCGACGCTGAAAGTTCAAGTTTTGTATGCACCTTGATTTTAATTATGATATTAATGTTTATCATAATTGAAAATCTTTTTGTTGAATATTATTGAACGATTTCATCTACAAGTTTTTGGATTCAGTGTGTTGATGAAAATAGATTTCCCTCTAAGTGTACTGTACATTCCTGTGACTACACAAACTCCCACAGTTAAAATTTTTTAAGCACCAGAAATAAATTGGCTCCGTCAGACTTTTTTGCCGTCTGACGTGATTATTCTTCTAAGATGAACCGCCGCAGAAATTCGCAGGGATTCTTACAAAATATCACAAGTCATTGACAGTAGATTTTATGTCGTGTATCTGTACATTGTCCCACTATTGAAATAATTTAATAAGTTCCATAATTCGAGTAACACAGTGGTTCGTAATCCGCTTAAGTGGTCTTGTTAAGAATGAACGTGCAGGGTGCAATAATGTTAACGAGGTATCCATTAGTTAAATGGGAGTTATGACCCGCATACAAGTTTAACATTGCACTTGCCAACTTAACGTACACGGTAAATCATTCACCAATATAGCGACCAATTTTAATATCGATAAGAGCATTATCGATATAATACCCTGGAAGTTTCAAACATTCATTTACATTATTTTATTCTCGTATGTCTTGTATTCTTATCATATTATCTGATTGTAGTTTTCTGTTTCCGGTGATAATAATAATATATTTCTGAGAAGGTACTTTATGTCTAAATAATATAGTTATAAAGTACTAGGCTATTAGACATAGTAATAACGTAATACCAATAATGAATACGATACCAAATGTAATGTAATGTATTTCTGTTTTGGGTCTGTATATCATTGCAAAAAAAAATCACAATATTATACATGTATATAGCGAAAAGTTTTCATCCGAAAGAGGCGCACGTCTATTTGATATACTACGTGTATATAGAGTTGCAGAAAATGGCCTGATCAGACTAACTAACTATGCATTTGTTTTTGTTCGAAATACAATAATTTTAATTCTTATCCTTCTTTGTTCACAGGTAATGAAGATTCTTCAACGTCTATTTTGAAAGAAACTGGGATTTTTATGAGAGGTAAATGTTAGAAAAATACGAAATATATGAATGTATTTGCTAACAATATTGTTGATTCGCTAGTCACCTTAACGCGGTATGCGTCATTTCATTATGCTTTAACAATGTACAGATCGTTTGGCATCTATTGGGCTTGTAAATAGTATTAATAATGAGATGAGAAATGGCATATCATTGTGACATATGTCCTATGATCGTTCGTGTATTGGTTTCATTTATGTAGTCAAACATTTTAATATAGCTCTAGCTCGTTTTATATACTTTGTTAATAATCTTGCTTATTAATAGAATAGACGACTGTCAGGTCTTAAACGTTAGCTATTTTGAATACTAGAGACGTGTTAGTAACAAAGAATGCTGTGGCGTGTACGTCATTTTGGCTAAGACCAATCTTGAATGTCTGCCACAATCTGATATTAAAACAGAAGCTTATTCTAACTTGTTGTCTGCAAACGCCTTGAGCCCACTCAACTTGCGGTCTTGTTTCCACGCGTTTTGTCTACACACTGGCTATGTTCCTTTCCTTTCTCACATCCTTAAGTCCATTGTGTACGGTTTTTTTTTAATTAACCACCTCGTTGTTGAATTCTAACAATGGTCTATTTTCTTTTGTCCTGTTCACTGTTTTAATTAACGTTGCATATTCAGGATTGTCTTTGGTTTACATAAAAACTCATGTTTGATTCGTTTGGAACGTATTAATTCATTCTTTCAACGTAACGCGTACCTATATTTATCCTCTGAATATTAAATGTCGATGTTCTTATTCTTACCATCTCAATTAGCGACGAAGCGTTGTCATCAGAAGTGTGCTGATAAATTGCGAGCTGACGATTAATCATGGAAAGCGATTAGATGCTCCAGTTATGTCTTTGAGTCTATTGTTTGTCGACGGACAATCAGCATTCGGTGTTGTTGATGTTCTAATTGCCTCGTCAAACTGTCCACTGTAAATGTATAACTATTAGAACCCACCCATTTAGACGGCCTCTGTGACGCTGTTTTTAGATCCGAAGATTCCGGGTTCAATACCCGATCGGGTAATTTTAGGAAGTAAACTAACTTCTTGTACATTGTCTCGAGTCTGAGTGTTCTGGGAGACCAAATAGTTGTAATTACTTTACAAAAGTACTAAAATTTACCCCTAGCAAAATAATCAAGGATGTAATCGTCCCAACATTAAATCATAATGGGACCAGTTCAAATTACCAGACCATTATCAAATTAGAAAAGGGCAAATTGGTCCCTGGTCCCAGTTTTCGACTGGAACGAGATGCCCCCTAACCCGAACTAATTATACGTGCAGCAGAAATTTGAAATAATACGATTAATTAAAATGTAGTATGTAACATAATAATAATTATGTCTAAAGTTGTAAACGACCTTGCAATTAAAGACCTTTAAAAAGCTCTGACTCATTCTAATAATAACGAATAATTATTATTCCATACCAAGCGCTTAAAATAACTTTTCAAGATCACAGAACGTTTCTGTCAGAAGTAAATTTCCCTTATACCTGCGCATTTAGAAATTCCAAATTCTCGTCCTAATAATCGACCAGCCGTTTTTAGCGACTTCGCCTAGCCAGTACACTATGTAACGCAACGCGTTACCCAACTGTTTGCCCAATGCTATATTTTGTCGGAGGTCATTAATTAATCGAAATACGTGGACCCGTACACACGGCCACATGTCAAGCCACTGAGATACTGTCAAAATGTTCCGATGGATAATAGACTTTATGTGGAAGACACTTAGTTGAAATTGGCTTGGGAATTTTTTGACAGATAGGGTACACATCGGACGGACGTAGGCGGCCCGCTCATGTGGAAAACGACTAGTGACATTTCACAATTCGGCTAGACTTGGACACAATTACCTATCCTTGCCATACTAACGCACACGAATTGAAATCGTTGCGTAAGTTTGCATGAAAGTAAGACACCCGTGTCAGTTTAATGAGCTGTTCCAAAATGAAATGCCCGATAGATGACGTTATGTAGCCCTGCGGTCCAGCTATCATGTGATTGGTCAGTTGCTATGTAAATGTCAGTGCCATGTCAAAATGAACCAATTACGTTACTGTTGGATCTGCTGAGTATATGGTGGAATCTGGTGGATTTCTTTTGTCAGAAAACCCTCATTGCTTAATTATATTTCGTTGTATCATTCTTCGATATAATATTTACAACGTAGTCCTTTTATCCTACAAGGCATAATCGCACGCTTTTTAGAGAGAATCGATTCTAAATCGATTGAGCTCTCAATTTTTTTTTTTTTTTTTTTTTTTTTTTTTTTGTACTACCCAATGCTACTACTACTGCCGAGCCGTCATTCTTTTTTCGTGCGAGGCAGAGTACGCGCGCTCCGAACGTTTCATAGATTTAAAAATCGTAACCGTTCGTAAAGCGGCATTTAAATAATGCCGAAAAGAAAGTATACGGATATGTGTTTTATCAGTGCTAAAAGCTTTACATAAATCTTTTTACATACGAGTATGTAGCACGTAGAGGTTGTCCGTGGGTCAACACAACGTTGCTTTTTGATGCCAGGAGGTTAACCGTGTGTTAACACGATGGTAAAATAAACTTTATATGCATAGTCGCTACTAATGCATTGCTCGGAGGTGGGCCGTGTGCCTTCACGTGAGTAAATTTTTATGTGCGTTTTATCAGTGCTAAAGCCTTAAATAAATCTTTTTACATACGAGTATGTAGCACGTAGAGGTTGTCCGTGGGTCAACACAACGTTGCTTTTTGATGCCAGGAGGTTAACCGTGGGTTAACACGATGGTAAAATAAACTTTATATGCATAGTCGCTACTAATGCATTGCTCGGAGGTTGGCCGTGTGCCTTCACGTGAGCAAATTTTTTTGTGCGTTTTATCAGTGCTAAAGCTTAATAATCATAATCATAATCAAAAATTTATTTGCATAATTTTAGGTGTAACAATGTGGTGTATTAAAATAGTACGAGTCTCACTAAAATTTGCCCATGCGATCAAGCGTGCAAATATTAAGTACCTACTATATAACTTTAAATAAATCTTTTTACATACGAGTATGTAGTACGTAGAGGTTGTCCGTGGGTCAACACAACGTTGCTTTTTGATGCCAGGAGGTCAACCGTGGGTTAACATGATGGTAAAATAAACTTTATATGCATAGTCGCTACTAATGCATTGCTCGGAGGTTGGCCGTGTGCCTTCACGTGAGCAAATTTTTATGTGCGTTTTCGCACTATTCCTAATTAGCTCATTATTTTTTCAAGATAATGAGCGATGCCAACTTATTGAGGAAGATCCCGAGAAGGATACTCAGTCCCAGCCTGTTTTGGACGAATGCGCGCCAAGCGCCAAGAAGCAGCGGCAGCGCCAGAGCTGGACGCCGATGTACTCGCCGCGTTGGGTGAGGTTATCGAAGGAACTCCTAAGGTGGGCCCAAAAATTCACGATAGCTTAGCACAGATATGGCTTCCCATTCCTCGTAAGGGTATGGAAAAAGACGCTAAGAACAAGCTTTTAAAGCAGAACTCGGTGCCCGAGCGAGAACTACGCGCTCCTCCAAGCTCCAAAGTTAAACCCTGAAATTTTGGCTGCCGTATCCGACCCCACTCGAGTCGAGAGGGTCGAGAGCGTTCAGCAGCAACTAGGTGCTGGCATCACAGCACCTAATAGGGGCCTAGATCTGCACTTGGACGCTGACTCTGATAGGCTTCAGGCCGTAAAGCATTTGAGCGATAGTTGTCGGCTCTTATGCGATTTACATTTCGTTGAAACAGAGGCTAGAAAGAAGTTTATTACACCTAGTCTTGATAAAGCTTTCTGATAAAATAAAAGCTTCCAGGGCTATTGAAAAGCAGAGCTTACAGATTAAGAAATATTCGAATATATTAAGTCAACAATATCGTCAATCCCACACTCTCAACCCTCCACCAGTCGTCAAAGACCACAGGGAAACTGGATGGGCCCTCCCCGTTACCCACCACCCATGAACGGGGGGGGGGGGGGGTCACCAGTCAACCGCAGGACCACCTCGGCACCAGTCAGCCGCAGGACCACCTCGGCACCAGTCAGCCGCAGGACCACCTCAGCACCGCAGTCGCGGACGGCAGCCCCTCACAAGCAACGTGTCACCAATCAACACCCATAGAAGTACACGCTGGAAGAATCCAGCATTTTATGACTGTTGGTGTAAAATTACTAACAATCTTACAATCCTTAGATGGATTTCAGAGGGAGTTTATATCCCTTTTTCACATAAACCTAGACAATCATTTATTCCATGTAATAATCTTTCTCCCGAGGAGGAGGTGGCTATGTCTTCGGCAATACAGCAACTACTTAACTTTGGGGCTGTATCTGAATGTGAGCATTTAGAAGACGAGTATATTTCGAATATATTCCTGGCGCCGAAACATAATAGGGTAAAAGGTTTATTCTAAATTTGAAACACCTTAACAAGTTCATCTCTAAAAAACATTTTAAGATGGAGGATGGAGGACCATAGGACTGCCGCTAAGCTCATATCCAAAGGAGGTTTTTTAGCCACTATTGACATACAGGAGGCCTATTTCCTAGTTCCCATTACCCAACTACATCGCAAGTACTTGCGATTTGAGTTTAATCAACTGTATGAGTTTAGCGCCATGCCATACGGTCTATCTGTCGCACCTAGAATTTTTTCTAAGATAATGAAAGAAATTATGAACTATTTACGCAGCCAAGGACATAAGTCCGTAATATGTCTTAATGATATTTCATGCATAGGTTGCGTTTGCGTTTTCTGAATGTTACCATAACGTAGAAGTAACACTTAAGTTACTTAATTGCCGGGGGTTCATTATTAACTTTGAGAAAAGTGTGCTGTTACCACAACAATCGTGTAAATTTCTAGGCTTTATATATAATACTGTCGATATGACCTTAAGCTTGCCATTAGATAAACGAAGCAAGATTATTAATTCTGATAGAAAAGTTCCTTTTCTTGTCCAATTTCACTATAAGAGAGTTTTCTCAACTAATAGGTGTTATATACCAAAAAATTAGAACGCCTTAAATTCTTAGCCGTTCAGACATATCATAATTATGGGGTAAAAATAAAATCCGATATTTCAATCTTACCGGATCTCCGTTGCTGGAGGAATGCAATATAATATTCAAATAATTGTATGCAACCAAACAATGATTTTGCATTAGAAATATATACTGACGGGTCGAGAACTGGCTGGGGAGCGGTTTGCAACGGCGATCGTGTCAACGGGGGTTGGAAAGACGAAAACTTTTACGTCACATTAGTTACTTATAGTTAGTGGCGGTTTTCATGGGGTTGAAATGTTTTGCAAAACATTTAACTAGCCGCACAATATTGCTTCGATTTGATAATACAACTGCTATAAATTACATAAATCGGTTTGGAGGAATTCAACATCCTCACCTTAATGACCTGATGAGAGAAATTTGGCAATGGTGCGAAAGCCGAGATATCCTTCTTTTCGCATCATATTATTATATTAATACTCGCGATAATGTCGAAGCAGACATTGAATCCAGAAGAACTAACATTGATGGGAACTATCGGATTGGGTTTTCCAAAAGATACCTAGTAAAAAATTTGGGTCAACCCGACATAGATTTGTTTGCTTCTCGCACTAAAGCCAAATGTCTCCGGTAGATATATTTCGTGGAAGGGACCTTTTACGTTCTCGTTACAGGTTGCAACACCCACTGAACCGCCAGCTTATCCTGGGGGTCGCAACGCTCTCAGGGCAGCCTTCCGAGACAAAATACTCCGCCTGTAGCTTTAGAACTTACATTGGCATCCGTTTCTAAGAGCACATTGAAACAATACGAAGTAACATATATAAATTATGGTGGAAGTTTTGTATTGACAATAACTTAAACTTTTTTGACACTCCTAGTACTTTTGTGATGTCATTCTTAGTTGAAATATTCCATAATGGGGCATCTTACGGTTCCATTAATAGCCATAGGTCGGTACTCTCATTGCTTCTAGGAAATAATTTCGGATCAGAGGATCGAATTAAGCGTTTGCTAAGGGGGATGTATAGGCAAAGGCCTTCCCGTCCAAAATATTCAAATACGCGGGACCCGCAGGTAGTACTAAGTCATGTAGCTACTTGGTATCCAAATAGAACGTTACCACTAGAGAAAAAAAAAAAAATTTACTATTTTACTGGCTTTGTGTACAAACTCTATCGTTAATTAAAATTTCACACATTACTCGGTCCCACTTAGGTTTGAAGATTTTGGTTTCAGATATTATTAAGACATCGGCAGCAGGTCGCGATCAACCGGTTTTACATTTACCATATTTTTACTGATAACATAAGAATATGCCCAGCTACGACCATAGAGGATTATTTATTTGTTACATCTGACATCAGAACGGAAAATAGAAACGATAATTATTAATCACGTTTAGAAAACCACATTCCAGTGCTTCTCCTCAAACCATCAGTAGATGGATTCGGCAGGTTTTGTCAGAAAGCGGGGTCGATTTAGATGTATCTGGTGCTCATAGCACAAGACATGCTTCCACGTCGGCTGCTAAGTCTGCTGGAATTGATATAAGCACCATAAGAAAGACAGCGGGTTGGTCTAATTCATCTTCAACATTTAGTCGATTTTATAATCAGCCTCTCAATGATGAGGGTGCATTTGCTCGGGCTGTATGTTCCTTGCCTATAGAGGATTAATAGTAGGCTATGCTTAGCGTGATTCATATTATAATTATGTATTATAATATTAATAAGATATTATTATCATAAATAAGTTAAAATAAGTTGAGACGAAAGACTTTTTTGTGTTCATTGTGTAATCACAATAACATATATTAATAATTTACAAATAATGTTATTATGTTCATAATAGGTATATACATTTTCTATAAAACTAGTGTTTATGTTAAAACATACACCTAGATAGTTACCATCTCTAAACATCTACGTTGTAAATATTATATCGAAGAATGATACAACGAAATATAATTGATGATCAAACGAACTTCTTGAAGTGAAGTTCGATCGATATTATATGAGTTGTATCATTCGAAGATATAAATACACCCACCCACCCTAACCCTATAACTATGTATAGAAAATGTAAATGCTAACTCCAAATTACTCTAAAGAAATGACGGCTCGGCAGTAGTAGTAGCATTGGGTAGTACAAAAAAAAAAAAAAAAAAAAAAAAAAAAATTGAGAGCTCAATCGATTTAGAATCGATTCTCTCTAAAAAGCGTGCGATTATGCCTTGTAGGATAAAAGGACTACGTTGTAAATATTATATCTTCGAATGATACAACTCATATAATATCGATCGAACTTCACTTCAAGAAGTTCGTTTGATCATCAATTATGAATCGGTAAAGTGATTGTTCATATAACAAGCCGATTTACTTCTGTTTATATCTTTGTTGTTAAACATATTGTACTTGTAATGTCGTGACGATAACGTGTCGTTGTTCTTTTAACACTATGTAATTGTCTACCAGCTTAACCCCTGTGTTATTGAAAGAACCGGTGAATGACGTATGCTGGAGTACTTAAGTTATTAGTAATTCTTTGATCTACTCAAAAATTGTCGCGAAGAGAACACTTATATCGTACTTAATGTACTGTTAAGCCTAGTTTTAGGACAATTGCTTGGTGTATAATATGCATTTATCTATAATCACTGTAATTTACATTTGCCTAACATATGTCGCCATATTCCTATTGCTGTTTATTCATCCCGCTAATTTCTAACCCCACAAACCATCCAGTCTCAAATGAAGACTTAAACCTTTGTACTATAAGTAGCAATCGATGACTAAGATTGGGGACGTCTCCCAGACCCAGACTAGATCCAATTTAGAAAAGTTCATCTGACCCGTTGCTGAGTCTACTTGCATTACCATAATGTCTTATTTTAGAATTCGAGATTAATTTAGACGCCAGTGAAAGAAGCCGTCCGAGGGAAATCGAAAGACGTCTCGCAGTCGAAACCGAATTTAATCAATTATTGGGACCGTGGGCGTGTACCCATGTACGGGCCCTTTCACGTCTTGATTATAGCAGTAATGAAGTTTATTAGAAAATGCCCACGCAAGGTTTCAAAGTTCGTTCACGCTGTCGGTACTATGTACTTGGCTATAGTGTGCTTCGACTTTTCAAGGTCTCGTTACGAAGGTAATACGGCGCCAGACATACTAAATTGTTACTTTTTGCAGTGACAGGTTACTTGCCAGTTGTCACAGCGACTTGGGCTTCTCTTTCGCTTTCCAATAGGCGTAGGTGAGCCATTACGTCGAGGTACTATATAAAAAAAAAAAATATATGTAGTAGTGCAAAAGTGGTCTCATGCATTTTGTCCATTAGTGGATACTAATATATATTTAAATAGGATTATTTATCTTGGAATATTCGTGTTTTGGCTGACTAATCGGTGGAACTATAAATTAAGGTTTAAGGTTTAAGATCTTTATTCTCATTAAGAATTACATGAAATTCACTTACCATGTGAACATAAAATTTACAAAATATTAACAATACAAACAAAATTTGAAATTTGTCTGTGTGAAACAAAATTTGAAATTTGAAATTTGTCAATTATCTGTGTATGACTAGTGTGATCAACACAAAAAGTGTCAGAGTATAATTGTCATGCATACATCTGTCACATCATACCGTGTTACGTGCTGAAACCTTTATTAAAGTTGCTAACGTTTCTTTTATTGCGATTAGATTAAAATCGACAGAACTACTTGTGCTTGTGACTCAATACCGAGATAAAATGCAAAATACACCTTAATTTTTAAGTTAATTAATGCAAATCGCTTTTGGCTTTGAACACCGAACACGCATTGGAGAAATCACACTACCATTTTAGACGTAGTTCGTTATTTTATGCTAGCTACACTTTTACATTTTACACAATGTATTATTATTGAAATTGCAATTCCGCCGAAGCCCTAAATGGGTAGCTTTGATCTACACTTCTCTTGATAACTTACAAAAGCAAGAAAAAGTCGCCACCGTTAACATAAAACAACATTTTCTCGAAATTTTTAAAGGGGTTCTTAAAAATACTGCTTAATAGCTCCACGCCCTTGCAAGGGTTGAGAAATACCCCTAAGTTAATGAACATTGCCGAAATAAATGAAATTGACCAACAAATTGCTAAGGGTACTTCCACATCCTGTTTCTTACAAGGGAGGCAGCTGTTGCGTTTTTTTTTTATTTTAGCTAGCATGTGTTTGAGAAATTCTACCCTTTCACATCATCGATATTACAATTGCATAAAATTTATGACGTGAAAATATACTTGTTAGCAAATAACTGCGCCATCAATTCTGTTGTTGACTTGACTTTTTTTTACATTCGATCTTTTTTCCTGTCGTGATCTTCATTGGACTTGAAATTTCAATAAAAAAGTGTTGTTGTTCCACCATCAAAGATGGCCTAATTGTTTTTCTGTATAATCATTACCAACGCCTCTTCAATTATACGGCTATTGTGTTTCCAATTTCACAGCGACCGGCGACGATACTGTAACGAAATTTTTCGATACGTAACGTGTTCGTTATACAATGAAGTTACGGCAATGATTGTACCAAGAAAGAGTGTCGGTGAAAACGCTCTTATTAGATATTTAGATAGCCGCTCTCTTGGAAATAGTGGAAGATTGATAGGCTCGATAAAGAATAACGTATCGATACCTATTGTTCGCGCGTCGGTATTTCGCTAGCGCAAATTATTGCTCTCGATTTACCGCTAGCTAGCTTCGGTACACACTCGTATCTTGCTTGGTCCACACGAAATTTTCTACTAAGTTGCCTTTTGTAACATCGTATAACACGAACTGTTTCACGTAGATAAGAATGTGAATATTATGTTACGATCACGAGTTGATTTAGCTTCATTTCCGACCAGTTTATTTCACAGGTAGTGAACGCTGCCTGTGACACAGTGGCAAAACATTTGTGGCATGAACATGTCTGTTTGTATTGGTCTGGGTGTTTGCTATATTATCATTTTCAGGCCCCTATTTGAGAACCTTTGGTCTTGGATTACTTTTTGATAACTTAATATGCTTTGTTCAGAAATACATACGTAATGTCTGTGTTATTTTGATGTAATCCAGTTTCTTATCTGCCCTTGTATGACACGGTTTTATTAAGTGTTCGTGTCATTACATTTTTAATGACGTTATATAAGAGTGATATGTTTATCTTTGTTGTTGTCATTGACATTTGTAATAACTGCTATACCTACACGTGTTTTATAGAGATCGATATTCTTAATTGTCTGTTCGGATCAGTAGGCCTACTCTTGAAACCAATCCCAATCTCAATCCTATCCCAATCTAGTGCAGTTTCAATTCCAATCTTAAAAATATTGGTACTCTTGAACCAAATAGGATTGGGATCGCAATCGTCTGCAGGATCGAGTACAGATAATATACAGAGAATGAATGAACTATGACTTGGGGTGGTCATAATGTAACAAAATGTAAACTACCAAATACAGGAATATTTGAATATACGTTAATTTATGATTAAATATTACTTAATTTGTTTTTTATTACAAAGGTAACTATTTTCAGCATTTACAATTAATGTATGTCGATTAAAAGCGTAATTTACGAAAAATAATGAAGGAAGACTGATGAATATGTCATTGCCTTGCCCGCCATATTGGATTTAAAAAAACAACGCGTCGACTTGTCACTCTTGTCAGTTCCAAATAAACAAATAACTTTTTGAAATTTATGAACACTTCGCTACAAAAAGCTAAAGTATTCTATGTGGCTAGTTTTTGTTGATACAATGCAAGTATTAAGCCCTTATTAGTCACTCCGTAGACGGAACTCTTCTTGTGCACCGTATTTGGAATATTTTAAGTCAAGACACAAATAATTCAACACAGGTATGAAAGTTCTATTTATTGTATTTGATAGAAATATTGCGTTGTTTTTTTCTTTTATACAAATAATGTGTAATTTCAACAGAATATAATGAGCAGCAGACCGTTCTACCAACAGTTAGAGATCCTGACGGATTTCTTGTCGCAAAGCCCGGGAATAGCCAAGCGTCTCTTGCGCACCGCTCATGCGAAACAAGAGACCAAAATAAAGTGGAACGAAATATCCTTAAATGCTCTAGGCGACGCGCAGAAAGACGGAAAAGGCTGGGCAAAGGTATGTACTAACTGTATAAGTTTAATTACTCTGGTTTTATAGTTTTGAAATTAAAAATGGTTTAGAGCCTGTGAGAGGCAAGGCATTCCTTTTATTTAAAATACCTATTTTTGTAGAAGTCTAATAAAGACACAGAAAGCATTTTTTTTTAAATATGTACTACTTTATTTTTTCAGATACGAAACCGAATCATAGTCCGGTTTTAGACACCAATACCTCGTCCTCGGCCTCGTCCTGCAATTAGGGAAAGGCGCAGGACCCGCTCATCTCAATCACAATCTAGGACTAGACTGGATCAAGAGAGTGAAAGATTTTTTGCCATAGAGAGGCAAAGAGTTGAAGCAAAATCAAATACTGCTAGAGCTCTTTCCGATGCTGTGAATAGTCTAACAGCCTTCACATCATCGTTGGATTCTGTTGGAACTGCTATCAGATTGGGCAGTGAATGAATAGGAAATGCCCTAAATAAAATTGCAGAATAATAATGTTAAATTATGTACGGAATATATTTACTTTGTAAGTTTAAATGTTATATTTTAATTGTCTTACATGTAATGTGTAAATTAAGCTGTGTGTGTTTAGAAAGAGTAATCTTATTAAACAAGTAATATCAAGTCAATAATTGTTTTAATTTATGTATGATCATAAATACCTATCCTTTATATGATAGGTATAAGGCTACTGTCGTCCATGAAGGCTACCTATCATAATATTAGAGCTTATGTTTTGGCTCAAGTTACTAATATTAAAAATAGGCATTTTTATAGGGTCTATTGTGTATTAACAAAGGAAAGAAATAAGTGACATAAAAGTTTAAATATTTATTAATATATTCACTGCCTATATCTTGCCGCCCACAATTCCTGTACTAATTCTGCTTCAGTGCCTCGCCGAAGCTCATCAGTAACACCTCGGTTATCTAATAGATCTTGGATTTGTCCTATTTGTCCAATTTCATCAAAATCACCCTGACTTAGTTGTGGCTGGTTACAAATGTAATGTAAGACACAGTAAGCTTTAATAATTTTAGCAGCTTTGTCAGGATGATTCATTATGAATTAGGTTGAAAAGTTCTTTAAAACTCTGTAATTTTGTCGAAATTCATCGTCACCCATAGCAAACGCGTTATCGGCATATCGCTCAATTATTCTTAAATTCCGCCTTTGTCGTACATCAAATGAATGCGCATTACTCAAAGTATTACAAATAAGAGCGATACGTGCCATTATTTATATTCAAGACTAGTAAAATCAAACACAAACACCAAATTCGATCCCGAAAAAGTAAGATTTGTGCGACTGTATTTGTTCGATCCTAAACACGAATCTAAACTCGATACGTCAATGTCAAAATCCCGTCAAGGGTGCCGAAAAAGTGCATTGCTCGATCTCATTTAGTTCCATAAAATTCCACCAGATTTGATTCCAATCGTGCGCTAGTGTGGCATTCAAGAGTGCCAAAAGGACAATATTTCAATTCCAATCTCCAATCCCAATGTTATCGAGCGTCGAGAGTAAGCACCCAGGCATTAGGTACATTAACAAACAAGTACTGTTCACAGTGCATTTATAAATTCATTCCGATTCTGAAATTTGAATCTTTATCTTCCGTGTGTATAAAATACAGTTTAGTTATAAGTTTGACATGAGCAAAGTTTTTATATAAAAGGTAATCATAAAAATTTTCGACGTATACTGTTTCGAATATAAATTATCGTTGGCTTATAAACAAATTGGATTTCGCTCGCTTGGCTGATGCTTGTTTCATTCCACCTCGGGGATTTTGTTTTTTTTTTTATTAAATTTCGTGATAAACGCATTACACTGATAGGAATCCTGCTCAATGTCTCGACTTTTATCAATTCGAACTTGTCGAAAAACATCTCCCTGGCGGTTACGAAATACGTTTTTCTCTTTTGCAATTACAATTTGCGAGGGGCCTATAGATAGATAGATAGATACTCTTTATTGCACAAAAACACAGACATTACAGGAAAACATATTACAAACAACACAAAGTACAATCTAGGCGGTCTTATCGCTTATAGCGATCTCTTCCAGACAACCTTCAGGTAGAGGAAACCAGATTGACTAAGGAAATGGGTAACCCAGTGCAAAACTATCTAACTATTTTATATTAAATACGTAAAATTATTACATAAATATACCAAGAAGTATATATTCCATAGACATACACATATACATATAAATATATTTAAATACACTTAAATAAAATATACATAATAATAACATATTACATACATAGGTACATAGTTTAATAAGATACTTTATTATTAATATACATAGATACTTATTATTATTTGAGTATGAATTTAAGTACTTAGATATGATAGAAGAGAAAGAATGTAGAAATTAAAGAGACAGGAGATGTGATTTAAGCCTAAGCTTAAAAACTGGGAGGGATTGGGAACGTCTGATGGAAAGGGGAAGGGAATTCCACAGACGGATGGATTGGACAGTGAAAGACTGGGAGTAGGATTTAGAGAGATGAGATGGAAACGATAAGTGGAGTTCACGGCAGGAACGCATACCATGATCCGCGGTGGGTTGCAAGAAATTGAAACGCTCTTTCAGATAGGGAGGTGAAAGAGGATTGAAAAGCACAGTATATAAAAGTGATAGAATATGGAGTTCGCGGCGACGACGGATGGGAAGCCAATTGAGCTGAGAACGATATTCAGACACATGGTCATACTTACGTAGACCGAAGATGATTCTAATACAGTAATTTTGGAGACGTTCAAGCTTGTCAAGAAATATTTCATTCAGGTCTAGATAGCAACTATCCGCGTAGTCGAGAATGGGCAGTAAAAGGGACTGTACAAGAGCAATTTTGGTGGGTATGGGAAGAAAATTGCGCAACCTGCTTAAAGATGCAGCAGACGCAAACAATCTTCTGCTGACCTCCCTGATATGAGCATCCCAGGTCAATGAACTGTCTAAATATATCCCCAAGTTTCTAACCACCTGGCTATAAGGAATTTGGACTCCGTCAAATATAATAGGTGGAAGAGAATCCCAATTCACCCGGGAAATCATACGCTTTCCACCTACTATAATGACCTGCGTTTTACTGGGATTAACCTTGAGGCCAAACGACTTACTCCACTCCGAGATACGCTCCAGGTCCATGTTAAGAAGTGACACGGCGCTCGGAAGATCGTCTAGGCTACTCTGGGCATAAAGTTGAAGGTCGTCTGCATAGAGATGGTAGGATGAAGAAATAATATGAGTGATTGAATTTATGAAGACGGAAAAAAGCAGAGGAGACAAGACACCACCCTGAGGTACACCGGCACCGAGTTCGCACCAAGCAGAAAGTGACTCATCAACACGAATCTGTTGCCGGCGACCATAAAGATAACTACGAAACCAGTCAACCACCGATGGAGATATGTTAAGAGAATATAACAGGGCCAGCAACACATCGAAATCCACGGTGTTAAAAGCGTTACTAAAATCCAGTAGCGCCAACACCGTTAAACGTCTATTGTCCACTCCCTGGCGAATATCGTCAGTAATTTTGACCAGAGCTGTGACCGTGCTATGTCCTGGACGGAAACCAGATTGGAAGGGACTTAAGATATGGTTTTTTGTAAGGAAATGGCTTAATTGTTGATGGACAACGCGCTCCAGAACTTTCGATAGGAATGGTAAAATAGAAATGGGGCGGTAATCGGAAAAGGAAGATGGATTGGACTTTTTTGGGAGAGGAATCACTTGAGCGTCTTTCCACAAAGTGGGGAAGGGCCTATGTTTGTTTCATAACTTTAAAGATTTTGTTATTTTCGATTGCAAGATTTCTTGGAGCCTCCCGTCCCCATATAACTTTTTGTTTTCTTTTAGCATTACTGACATTTCAGAGAATTCCACAGCTTTCTTTTGAGAATTGTTTTCAGTAATAAAACTTATTTTTTTTTTAGAGTTTTTTGTTTTTGAGCAAAAACCAGCTGCTACGTTTTTGTCAGATGCGTATTACTAAGTACTACAATGAATACTTTCGTGAACCTTAGTAGCTGATCTTAAAACTCTAACCGATACTAAATTGTACATATTTTAACTGTAGGCTGTTTTTTTAAGAGTTTCATATACTTCTGTAGTTGTTGTGTAATTAATGCCCATGCTTCTTTTGCTGTATGAAATTTGTTTTAACACTCTCAGGAGTTTTTATTGCAAAACAAATACCGGTATGCGTTTACCAAAGTTGTTTCAAATATGTTTTCGATAAACCAGTACTATTTATACCTATATATTTGCTAGTTGGACACTTGTATAACGTACGCTGTATTCTATTGACCAACATGTGGACTTTCGTGCGGATCAGTTTTCGAGTCGATTAATCATCAACACACATTAGCCCCAAACATCAAACGGCATGTTTTGAGCACGCGCTCGTTACATTTCGCTCGGAAATGAGTGATACGTGTTAAAGATGGATCCGTGCCGTATTATAACGGTCTACATACACTACACGAATAAGCGAAGCAAACAGTCTCTTGACAAGATTTAAAACTTGAAAATGACCTTTAATCACGAGCGGAGCGAGACCGCTGATACAATCTCGCATAACCTTATGTTGTTTTAATTTTCATTGTCTTTTGTTTTTTAATTTTTTGGCTTGAAACCATTGGTTGCCGTGACAGGCTTAACGACGGAATTTGTTATGTTGAGGTGGCTCAAGTCACCAAATAGTAGACAACTCAAAAGTTGTTGTACAGGTGGGGTTTCGCCGAAGAAATTTGGCATCTTTTGAGTTGTCCAGACCAGATATGTATTAACAGTGTATGAAATTACGATTGCGCTGTTTCACAACAGCGACTATTTAATAAATCATTACAGACTTAAAGGCACCCGAATTTTTATTGAGTACAATAGAATTCTACACGATTGTAAACGTCCAGCAGGACGCACCGTTCCCAACTGAATACTCAATACAGGATACAAACATTCCCAGCCAAACGGAGTAATTACGCGCTCGCTTAATATCTGGGACCGTTGGGCCGACACCAATAAACATGTTTGCCTGCTCCCATTACCGTCTGTTACCATACACAATTGTGCATCAATTGTGTTCTCGGTGTTTATTGTGTACTCAATGCTCACTATTAGGTATTTTATGTTATAATATATTTTACGAGATTCTTTTTAGAATCATTCAGACGCGATTTTCTATATTGATAGCATTGGGCTATCGATATAAGCTACCAATATGTGTTTTAGGCGCGAGAACCATCTCATCTTTCTCGTCTCTTTCGCTTACTAAAATTTAGGAACCAAAAAATACTCATTTTGATAATAACACCTATGTCAAATTAAAGATACTTTTGCTCGTACAAGTCTAAACGGTATCGTGTTGAATGTAGCAGTAAATCAAATGATGCGTTAAATTACATGCTTCTATGAATTGCAAATTGGTTTGTTGTAGTTTGCATCTTTTAAGTAATTACAATGAGGTGTATGTTTTCTTTAGTGCCGTTTAATTAGATGTATGTTGTTTATAATATTTTGTATTATCTACCAGAAAAACGGGTAAATTATAATAGATATGGGTTTTTTCCCTTTGACCGACGAAGTCCTGATGATAAGAGAAGTATTACAATTTACAATAATATTTTATTGGTGTAAATGTCCATTGAGATGTATAAGTTTTTCTATTACTGCAATGTCAATTCTTTCTACTTAGATATCAACACCTACCTTTAAATTAAAGGTGCCAAGGTAATTTCCCACTGCCATTTAGCTTAGGACAGTAAACCTTTTAACGTCAGAGTATCCAGTTTCTCCACACTTAGACGTTAGACAACATTGTTTTCAGGCGTTAAAATTCTTTGTTATCGTTTCTCTCGTGACATAAATCTCCACAAAACAATAGACTGTACCTACACGTCTTTTGTGTGGCTAAAAGCTTAATATGAACGGTGAGGCCGTTGGAACCTCTCGTCATTTCCTCTCGGACATCCTCTATTACGCATTAAATACGGACGTCAATGTAGCTGACATGACTGATGCATGTCCAATAGAAAGGATACGACTATATCGGGACTTATGATATTTGTTAATGGTGGATTAATACAATTATAGGTTAGGTTTGTATAACCCAATACAATATCGGAATGTAAAAGCTAATTGATGAATTGTCAGGAAAACATACAAAAAGGGGTAGTTAATAGGTAGCTTTAGGTATCATTATTTATGGAAAATGTTCCATAATTTAATACTAGTACTACGACGAATTCGTCGAAATTGCCTCCTAAATCATTATTAACTTATTCAAAATATTGAAAAAGCTTGCTAAAATTTTATCAGAAGAATTTAATCTATAGCAGGTACATAATATTTTTTGTCTCCGATCATGCAGTCGCCTTCTAAACTTGGATATCGATACTCAATTATGAACTTAATTTAGTTCGTCTCCAAGCGACGTTCTCTCATAATAGGTACCTACTTTGTTAGATTACTTTCTGGGAAAAATCCGTTGTTATCATCAACTCACCTGAGTGAGCGTGAATACTTTTTTCAAAGCTATCTCAAATTGGGAATTTGCTACAAATTGGACATGAAAAGAATGCTGGCAGAATTCACAGCAGTCAGAATTGACGTGACGAGTCGGGCTCGGGGAGCCAGTATGGATGGCAATCCCACATTTGAATACAGGGTTACGTGAAACATTTGTTAAAAAGACAAAGATTTTAAAGGTAACATTTAAATGATGGTGGACTAAAAGGAAAAATGCTCTCAATCAGTTAGAGATACTGTCACGCAAGTCTTTTAACTTCCAATTGAGCAGACTAGAGAGTAATTGAAGATGCTTCAGACGAATTGCCCTAAATCACAATAGGACAAAATCATTCCATCAGCTTTTAAACACACGATATTTGCCGCTGTTCTTAAGTGTACCCGTGTGTGTGTGTGTGTGTGTGTGTGTGTAATATGCCCTTCTCTGATTAAATAGTTACAAAGTTTTGATGATACTAAATATCTACATTGTTTACGTACACTCCATTCTGATTTCGTCTCTGCGTAACAACATATGTGTAGAACTAGGACTTCTAAATTGTCCGTCTCATGAAGCTATTTAAACCAAAGGTAGCTAAACTTTCATACATAGTTACTTTGGATGGTACCCAGACATTTTACGATCGATTTGGAACATTACCTACAGCTGTATTTTTTTCATTATCACAGCCAATGTAGTTGCCATCGCTGGAAAACTGACAAAAGTGGAACGAGTTTCGATAAATTTTTACCGAAATCAATGGCGGTTACGTTATGGAAAGCCACGTAGCAGCCCTGGTGGCATGGCGTGGCCCCCATCGATCCCGGCAGGCGCGGTGCTGCGGCCGTGTTTCCCGCCGTACGTAACTCAATTGGCAGGCAATCTCGCGCCGGCGCCGCCCGTGTAATTACCACCAACGGCTTCTGCTCGCTGCCGACGGCGCGATGGCGGACGCACCGCGGCAAAAATCCGCCCCGGTTCCCGCGCCGATTGCTTTCCCAATGCGATTTCAACCGGCTAGATGTGATTTATTCAAAGCCCTAAACGTTGAACGCGCCTTTCTCCCCTCCGCTACTGTTTTATCGGCCAGTATTGACGGGCTTTTCGGAAAATCTTTTCTCTCAACACTCGTAAATATTTAAAACTGTCATATAAAATCATCCCAGGCTTGTTGCTGTTTTTACAACGAGCCCTCCCTAGATAAATTATATTTTCTTAAGGTGCGCCAGAAACGAGTTAAATAAATGATAAATCACTACGGCTACGTCTCATAAAGTGTGTAAATTACTGTAACTTGTGTAGAAGGTAGGTGGGATCCGATTTAATAGCAACTTTTACCGCGTCTGGAACCTAATCCAAATCACACGGCTCGGGCACATACATTTGCCTAACGACGTTACAACGCAATCTGAACGTGTCCCTGTAATTCTGTTCCCATCTCTCGTAAATCCTGTTTCATTACGGCATATTATCTAACTGTGGGAGATCTCGGGGCGGACTGTAGTAAATACAATGTTGGATTCTATTTAAAGGAAGCGTAAAGCTTTAATTACGTTGTTTCCTTGTGCCGTGGCGAATGCGGTAGCGCATTACCATGTTATCGTCTTTTTGCATTTGCTTCATTCATTTTGTACGTACACAGTTTTTTTCTTTACCAGGTCATGAAGCGTGCACGTAGCTAGTACGTACATACACATACATAGGTACTACCTGAGATTTTGAATTCGTATTTGAATTACAGAAATCAGAAGCGCTGGCTTCAAGTTTGTATTTTTGGCGATTGCAAGCGTAAGAAATGGAATAAGGTACTCCACTTATTCTTCCATCCATCTTTAGTCCAATTTTATGCTATTTATTGCTTTTTTACGTATCAGTTCCCGTTCAGCTATTCAGCTGCTGTGGTCCCCAAAATTAGGATTTTTTATTAGCAACTTTTAGCAAAATCCAAAACAGGTGCGCTTGGACAAATACCACCGAAATACAATCAGGTGGAAAGGGTTTCATAATTAGATACTCATTATCTTCATATAATTATGGCCGTATCTTCCGCGTGTGCTTTATTGGTTGGCTAAATATAACATGAAAGATGCGAGATAAGGATTTATGCGTGCGGAATGGCCGATGTTCGCAACGTCTGAATGAGTCACGGGCTCGGTCGGCGCACGCGCAATGTATTAGGGCCGCTAATCGCTTACGGCTGTAGACCACCTGTGTTATTGAGGGTCTATGAAGATGCCGTATATTAACACCTGGTCCATATTCGGTGCAAATAAATAAAAAATATTACTAGCTTGTGCTATGAGTATCAGAAAACAAAGACAAATAACATCCAGATACGGAACCAACACAAATATTCATCACACGAATGGTTGTCCCGGGTGGAGATCGAATCCACGACCCTTGGTTCAGAAGGAAGGCTTTACTGAATAGTAAACATTAGTTTAATTTGAGATCATTTTTTTTGTGTAACCGTCATTTGGTCATTGAAAAATGAGACGTGAAATAAGACAGCAGAAATAAATTTGCTTTTTGCGAAATGCTTTAATGTCCAAATTGTCATAAAATGTTTTATGACCAGTATTAGAGCTATTGCAATCACAATTAAATTGCACAATTTAATTAAGTCTATTTGTGCAAGCATCCAAATAATGTTATCGCTATTCATCCCAGTAAGTAGAGATGTAGAAATCTTCTAGAAAGCTATACGATTCTCTAAACAATACTATAGAATTTATCCCTTTCTCACAAAAACTTACCCGAAACACTGCATCTACTTTCATAATGCGAATAGTTAAGCTATGGAACTCTTTGCCAGAATGCGTGTGATATCTTCTAATTTTCAGCGTGAGAATCGGTTTTACTTACATCGTAGGCAACGTCGCTTAGTTAGGAGACAAGTGTTAGCCGTTTGCTTATTTAAAAAAAGTAAATGTCCCGATGACAGCCCTGTGGCAAACTACAAACCGACACGCTCGCATTTCGAAAGCGCACGCGGCGCCTGCCAAACTTTGGTGCGCATTGCCAAACGCCCTGCGTTTCCCGCGTCGCTACTTTCACAACACGACCCCGTTGCGGTCCCGTTCCGAACTGCATAGATGCGCGCGCGTCACATTGCGTTCCTGACTCCTGCGCAAAGTTACTTTGTAGTAATGATTGCCTTTATCTCTAAGCTTGATTTACTACTACGGTGACGTCGGTCGCTGATGTCCGTTGAGCGTACCAATATACACTTAGTTCTATAAAGCACCATATTGCCGCAGACCGTCGTAATGTAGGAGGAATTCAATTCAACCAAGGCCTGTGGTCGATCATACCTCAGATCGTCCCGTACTGAATGGAGTCGTTTTGTTTTGGTTTCTCTACTCCCAAAAATAAAGTTACTTGCTCATTGCTAGCAACTCTAGCTTCTATTTCGCTCTCCATAAGTCAAAGGGAAAAGCCACTATGTTGCGAACTGTGTACTTCTTCAGAAAAATATATGAATACACGTAGGTATTCGGCATGTTATTGCGGTTACACAACAGTTAGTATAATCCTTGCCAAGCATTTTGAGTAAACAGTTGATAATAATTAAAGTTATATGTACTAAAGCGGCAGGTCATCATGTTGACTTAGCATTGTAATCTCAATAATGTTCAAGCGTATCTATGCATTTTGTTTATGTCACATTTAACTACCATTAGCAGAATCTCGATTCATTATGATACAATGCTCTCGTTGATAAATCTGTATTGTAAGTACTTACTCCTCTCAAATGAAGTTATTCTTATGCTCCCTATACATATGCAAATCAGTGTACACTCTGAAAAACAGAATAATGATAGCGATACAACCTTTTGCGTAAATGGGCATACAAGTAACACATGTGATCGCTTTATCTTATCCGAAAAGTCATCTGAGCACCATGGTGTATGTTTAACGTGGCAATTATTGTGTAACGCAAAGCGATGAACAAGGCGGGGTCTACGAAATAGTACAAATAAGTAGATGATATTTACGAGTACAATGCTGAGCAGAGTGCGCGCCGCAAAGATTGCCATCGTTCCACTTGCACGGTGCGCGCGACCTTTCCGACATTGTATAATTTGAACCGAGTCACTGCAGATACGGGTTCGAACGGGAGTGATCGTTTGTAGTGTTTGTACTCCAGAGTTTATGTGACGGGGAATGTTCACAGTTTTCTGTGTCAGCGTGGAGAAGCAAACATCGACCACACCGTTCTTAGTCGAATGACAGTTTAACCATTCAGTAGCCCAACCCCCGATAGTAAGGTCGGTGCCCGGTTGTCGGAGGAATCGATATGCTGGAGGTGGGCGGAATGTAGCATGTGAGAGTAGATACGGATCAGATAAAACAGAGACAAAATAAGTTATCTACAAGTAGATAAGGCTAAATTGCGTAGATTCAAGAACAATGTTTTGAAATCGAGTTAAATATTCAAAGGCTTTATCAGTTTGCGTGAGTTAGTATAATATTGTATTATTTAGTTGTTTTACGGTCGAAGCTCAACGGTCAAATAGACCGCCCACTTAATGATTGGTTTGATATGGTGCGTGACAGAACATAGCAATAAACTGTAAGAATTTCTTAAGAAGAATTGGCTTTCATATATTCGACGAATCTTGCTTCTTAAAATAGTATTTAGAATAGAACCCACCTAATCCCGTGGGTGTCGTGTCGTCAACTAAGGGAATATCAGGAAACTGACAGCAGCGTTTACCTGGATACAAATGAAACCTACCGTCCAACCAGCCCGTTGACTAAGGCAAATCCCCCTCGAATGACAATTGTCGTTGCTTACCTATGTCCAGCTGTGGACTTCTCCAGGCACGATGTTGATGTATATCCTGAATTACTTAGTGTTTATGTTCCAAAATTACTTCATTTCGCAGAATACGGTTGAGGAATTCAATCAAATTTAAAGAGAAGACATTTTTCAGTACGCCGCGGCGTCACTTCCTCACCAAGATATTGCTTCGCGACCGCGATCGCATTATCTCGGAAGCGGCGAGCGCAGTTTGCAACGATTTGCAATGTTTTACAAGCGGTTGCGATGCAGCCGCGACTGTTTCCGCGTCCGACGGCGAAATGTTGCTTTAGGCTAAGTTCATATGGCCGCGCGGCACCGCGCGCCGCCGCGCGGTGTGAGAGTTCACATGACAGGGTATATACGAGCGCCAGTCTGGCATTAACATTGATATACAATGGACGTGGAGGAGGCAATTTGCTTGTGGATTTTATATAGAAGAAGACTGAGACGTCGCAAAAGGCGATACTGGGTGCATCCAATATTAAGACACAGACAGATATTAGAGATAGATAGTTCGATTATTAGATTGTCTGTATTATTTATTTATTTTATTATTTATTATTATTAATATTTATTTTTTATATTCTTTATTTATATCATCATTTTTGCAAAAAATTAAAACTAGTTCTTCCCAAGACCTTCTTTTTAATATTTTATTTGAATAATCCTTAGAGTTAAGATTCCAAATCGCATCTCTTTTTTCGATTTCCTCGATAAGCAAATCGATAGGCACAATGTCATCTTCGGTACTCATTGCATCGATCTATGTGTCTTTCCGTCTCAAGGCGCGCGGATCAACTGAACAGGTCGATACAGGTTTGAAATACTTGTGCCGCGCGGCAGCGCGCGGTTCTAGATCTTGCGCGCGGGTCAGAGCGCACCGCGCGTTGGCGTGCGGTACCGCGCGGTAATGTAGACGATAATTATCGTTTATATTGATCTTGTGCCGCGCGGTTCGTAGTTCCGCGCGGTACCGCGCGGCCATATGAACTTAGCCTTACGGTTACGATGCAAGTTCTGCGAAACGCGCCCGCGCCCGGGAAACGCGATACCGTGGTTACTTCACATTCGGGACGTGTTCACATAATCCGCCTCGGGCGTGGTCTTATCAATGTCCACTAAGGGATAATGAGCCTGTCAGGCTTGTTTGACACGTACACGATACGCCAATTTGGGAACAAAATTATAATTTAGTAAAGATAAAGTTGCGTTGCGAGTGTTGAGTGGAAAAACTTTCGAATTGAATACAAAATCTAAAAGGTAACTAATTTTAATTATTAACAGCGTTTTGTTAAATAACAATGATTAATAATATTGTAAGAATTATTATGAATAGCGTTATTTTTGATCTGGTAATTTACAGTAGAATCACAGTAGTACGTAGAATGCAGATATGAATGAATATCACCTTGAATAAACCCACAAATATTAAAAATGTTTACTCTTCAAACCAACAGGAGGGTACGAAGTAAACTCGTTTTCTTCGAGTGAGATCCATCTCGCTCTAAATTCGCTAAGTCCGACCTAATCGCAATCGCCTAATTCCGACGCAGAATTACCAGAAGTGACTCTCCAGGAAATGTTTGTCATCTGCTCCACGCGTTCCGAGAACTGGCCGACGGGAATGAGCCTCCCTGATAAATAGTTCCCTTTACTGTCTTTATTAGATCATCCTAGAAATTCGCTACATACCTAATACGTCATAACGTCTCTGTTATTCTTAAAATGTGCTGGATATAGTTAGGCTACAGTTCATTTATTTATTCTTTATTGCACAAGATGTATGTAAGAAGGTGGTCTGGCCGTAGAACCGACAATCGTTAGGGTAAACGAGTTCTAGAGTGGATACTGCTTTTCGGCAAACGTAGTGTAGGCGTAGGGCGCCCTCATGCCAGGTGGAGTGAAGATTTGCGCAGGATGGATGGTCAGTGCAGGATGGGGCGACCAACTGGTGAAGCATAGGCTTCACATAGCCTGGCCTGGACATAGGTCCAGCAGTGGACTGCGATAGGCTGATGATGATGACGCATAAGATGTATAAATGGCGGCTTTACCAGTTCTCCACTTGTAAATATTAATCTTTGCGCAACATCACAAATGCTTGTTCAATGCGGAAGTTCCTTATTCTCAGGAATAGCCTATAACTTTTTGCATGTTGTCGCCGTCTTGTCCGCCCATGGTAGTCGGGTCGGCATAATTCCCCGACGGAATAGCATCTGGTAGTCACGTTTCGTTCCACTGAAATCGCGAGTCCACACTGCCTCTGGACTCCGTAGAAGTCGACGCGGGCGTTCACTTCATTGACCGAGGTTAATTTGTTTATGCATTTCACAAGTTGCATTTGAAGCTTGGGAAGTGACGAAACAGGGCGTGTCTGTACTGGTTCGGTAAATGGAAATGTGGTCCAAATAGAAAAGAAATATTTTATACGCAAAAAAATGGTACAATATTTTATATTTATCATCAGGTTTCTTCTCCGTATTTTAGCCAAAGTCTTTTAACTCTGTCTTCAAAATTAATATTTATCATACTTAAGCTTATGACATTACCTTGAATTATTAATCATTCATTATTCATTGTCATGTATTACGCGTTATCTATATTCTACTAAGAGAGAGGCATCTTAGCTTAGGAGACCATTAACGACAGTGGGAAATTTTTTGAATTTTTTGTCATGGATGTTCTAAGAATAGCTTACACATTAAATTTTCACGCTGAAAAGACAAAAAATGTTGTCCTATCAATTCCTTCAGGCTCTATTTAGCCAATACGCTAATGAATTTTGTAGTCGACACGCCATTCATGGTCGTACAAAACCAATTCAAACCACTCACACACTGTGTCATATTGTCTTGAGCACAATAGTTAGCGATTTGTTATGACTCAGTTGCTATAGTTCGTAGCATGTACACAACAATAAAATATCATTTATTGTTCAACAAGGCGTTTGTATCGTGTGAGGCGGTCCACTTGAAAGTTGTTTGCTAAATCTTTAACAGGTCATCTTGACAGGTATGGTAAATGTCTGGTTAGTGGCCCAGTTGGTGGATTACCTGAATACATAATCATCATTAGCCTCGCGGAGTCCCCTGCTGGACATAGACCTCTCCAATTAATCACCACTTTGAATTAACAATGTACACTTTTTAAAACAAAGGCCAACTATGGAGTTTGTTGAGGCACTTCTATCAAGCCTCATGTCGAAGTGTACGAAAATGATTACCGATATTTACAGAAATAGTATTGACTAGCTTTTGCCCGCGACTTCGTCCGCGTGTTTAAATTTATACATACAAAAGTTTTTTCCCGCTAACTCCCGTTCCCGTGGGAATTTCTCAAAATACAGCCATAACTAAACTTTATATTTACTAAGGTACCTGCATGCCAAATTTCAAGCGTCTAACTTAAGCGGTTTAGATTTTTCATACAAAAGGATTTTCCCGCTAATTCCCGTTCCCGTGGGAATTTCGGGAATTCCTTTCTTAGTGCACCCCTACGGTACCTAAGCTACGTCCCTTCCAAATTTCAAGTGCCTACGTTTAGCCGTTTGGGCTGTGCGTTGATATGTCAGTCAGTCAGTCAGTCAGTTTCTCCTTTTATATATATAGATTCCCTTGCTATTTCACTTCTTGTACAACTTCGCTGTTTACACGTGGCTGTTTAGAAACAAGTGTTTCAGCCTTACCCATACGGTAAATTTAGGAGTATCTGACGCATTCCGAAAAGGCAGACTAACAGTGTTTACGGCTCGGCTGAGTGATTTGCCGCTTTACAGCCGTTTGTTGGGCTCGGCAACCACCGGCCAACCCTTTAAATAAATGTGTAACAAAGCTATTCACGTTTGTCGATTGAAAAGATTAGATTTGCCGATACGCGCCGATAAACACGTGCGGGCGGACTGAATTACAAATATGCGAGCTCGTATCAGTCATCGGCGCGAGTAACCGATGGCTTTATCGCCGAGGGTGAGGGCTGCAGCTTGGAGCGAATACGGGCACCGATGCAGACCTTACATTCAAAGTCAGTTTTATGTAGGACATAATATCAATTGTCAAATGTCCGACAACATCACATACTCGTACTATGTGCTCCGATCCCAAGCACTTGTCTATGGGTATCAGAACTATAGAGGTACGTATGTACTTAAATATTAATATAAACATCCAGATACGGGACAAACACCACGAAACTTTGTCACAGGTGGGAATCGAACTCACGGCCCTTGGTTCAGAAGCTTGGTTCACAACCAATTGAGCCACCGAGCCAGTCATTTATTATTCGGAGGTTGAATAAGTATCCATAATACATATAATAAAGGCTAAGATACCATAAGGCTAGCTTAACGTATTGATTTGAGCTGATCATCTCTTCTTCTTCTCACAGTTCTTATGTTCTATAGTGTTTCAAAAGAGCCTGGTCATACTGAATGAACTTTGGATAGTTTTAACTTTGATCACAGAAAGTCAAAACCAAATTTCCCATCTAACATGACAGGTTGTTTTGCAAATATGTACCTCAATTTTTATTCAATAGTCATGATGGCTTGACTTAATGAAAAAGCGGTCGTTCAGATTACGACGACTTCCATCTTAAAACGTTCCTTAATAATTACAACGTCGGTCGTAGAATGTTTAAGCAAAGATTCTAGGCAACAATTGAACATTAGCTCCGCTTCGAGGTTTCCTATAAAACAACACGTTGTGCGTCAGACAGATGTTACCAAGTGCATGCACTGCACGGTTCGCACCGAGAGTGGCAGAGAATGGCGGCGAGGTCGGGCCAGCCAACGGTCCCGTCAATAATGGCTGGCTTTCTCACAGATAAAAAACTTGTTAGCGTTGCGCGCGCGTCGAATGCGAGACAACGACGACGACGCCAATTGGAAAACAACCTGGGGTAATGGCGCGGGTGTCGGTGCCGTCTCGCGGAGGAATGGGTGATTAGACTGTGATGCGATATTCTGATGTACTATGGGAGTTCTTTGTTAAGGCTCCCACTCACGTGGCCGATCTTTTGGATCGATTAATTAATGGAACATACTGCTTGCACACGTACTTCACAAGAGCTATCTGATACTTTAAAACGCGGATGGTCTGCCTTCGGCTTTTGTATAGCCGCATCTAGTGTCAAATTAATTGATTTCGTGAGTTGTAATAATTTTTAAGTTGTTCAGCATGCCCACTTCATTTTACCGAACTTGGCACTAAAGTCTTATATACTTTTATGCTTGACTACTTTAAATGATTGTTTTAAGTCTATGATTTGTGTGTGATGTTTTCTGTCCTATTTTACGTCGAGTTTCTTCGTTATAAATAACAAAGAAGATTTTCAAATTCAATATGAATATTTGTAAAAAAATTTCAAGTCAAACGCGCATTATTTATAGAAACAAATGTACCTATATAATTTGTGTGTTTACTCAATACACTATTTGCTTTGTTCGTAAAGCTTTAGTGCTAAAAGTAATTACAACAAAACATTTCACAGCGCTAATTTTCAAATAAAACTTGATGCTTATTCTGTACAGTAATCTTAGAGATTGTGAAATATGAGCCAGCATTAAAATTAATGAATGGTTTCCTGCTACTATTAACTCCCTTTACTGTTGCTTGTCTCTTACGTACCTACATGGATGCCCAGACAGACTTATGGAAGTGAAATAAAATTTGTATACGGATAATATGCAGTCATGGTCATGTCGGTATTTATTTATTTGTACTGCGTCAATGAACTAAGATTGGTGACCTAAAATGGTTTTACTTGGTTTAACACGACCTTAAATACGTTTCCAAATTAATTCCTTTTATCAATACTTTCGATTAATTCGATCAGGGGTCATGTCAAGATATTAATCGACTGCCCAGTGCCCACTAGGAAAGTAGTCAGACGTAGTTGACTTGATAAAAGCGTTAGGTTCGCCATAGATCAGTGCTGCCCCTCAATAGACACGGCAATACTACCGTAGATGCAGGTCGCGTTCAACCCCACATTATGAAAGTCTTTGGGCGAGAGCTATTTTCAGCCGTAGACCTCCTACGGCTTATAATAAACCTAGCCATTGAATTTATTATTCCAGAAATTGGTTCATGATCTTGTAGTTTCAGCATGTTGATGCACAATTGTTTAACAGTACATTGAATGCTGTGCTAAATCCGGTTGCAAAATGTACAACGGCGACATGACATGGAACGCACCGCGACTTACCTAATACCTACATAGAACGTCTTTTCTACTCGCCAAACTTAATCACGAACATACTGGATCTGTAAAAAAATGAATTAAAATATAATCATGAACATAACGGTTTTTGACACGGATCAGGCACTGAGAAATGAAAATTTAAAAACTCTTGCAAAATAAGCAGCAACGTGTGAATTTTTATGTTAAACCGTGCCAAATAACCTGACAGCAAAACTGGGAGTTCTCCAACTACTTACTTAGCTACGAACATTTTTGGATTTTCCGTTATTTTTTCTCGTAACTGCGTTTAGTTTTTTTTAATAGCACAACATATCCATAGGTTGATGTTAAGCGAAAGAGAGACCTTAATCGCTGCGGCAACGAACAAGTAATCAAATTAATAACCTGTCAGTTGCCACCGCCATACTTGACTATACAAACCTATACCATTCTACATAGAATAATCATTTTGGCTATACCCCGACTGACTCCTAAAAGCTACCGAAGTCACTTTACGGGTATTTCGCCGAGTATACGATGGTTACCAACCCGGTGGGTATACCCTACCGCACCGGTTGAGAATCTGAAACGGCTCATACGACACCTACACGGTAAGAAAAGCCCGGTTGCTTGTTTTCTTTTCCATCACCGCACGAAAAGACGGCTTCTGACCACTGATACAACTTTATACATGGCTACTATACAGAATATAAATGGCGGGATTATTCGCGAAGCTGGACACGTAAGCAGAGGCAATTTAAACTAACTACTGGACATGGAGCCCGGGTAACTTAGCTCGTAAAGCTGCAAAAGTTGATCGGCCGAGGACCCCGCTTGCAGCACGCCAGTGTGTCCAATTTATGTACTACCATATAAGTTTAAACAAGTTTGAGCTGAACTGTTACTTTCTTCATTCGGCTTAAGTGGATTTTAACCTAGAAACTAACTGGACGCCATTTTAACGTCGCTCCGAATCTATCTTGATTAATTAATTGATTTTTATCTTCATTGATTTAAACGATTTTTATTATGAAATGCTGCGCCATCTAGTCTCAAATTAAGCCGAAGCTTGTGCTGTGGGTACTAGATAATTGTCAAACTTACTTAGATACTTTTCTTTGTTAAGATATGCCTATTATTATACTTGTAGGTACACAGCAAATACTCACACCAATACAAACACAGATAGATGTTCATGCACACAAATGTCATGACAGGCATTGATTGGTATGATTTTATTATTTTATGGCTAATTCAGGGTTAAAATATCTATCTATGTATAACTAGCTGTTATTCAATTGTTTAATGTACAGTAAATATCTATCTATCCTTGGTTGGTATTCTCACGAGCTAACCTTATCTACCCAGCTGCTTTGTACATATCTGACATTGTAGTTACGTATTTCAGTGCTTACAATAATATTCCTCAGGCACATTATTGTGAGGCACTGAAGGGAACTTGTAGTAGATATGTACTTGGAAATTACTTATCCTTATTAGCTCGTCCTTAGAAGACTCTAGCTATTCCTGATAGTTGACGCCGAATGCTAAACCTAATATTAAGCAGTAAATCCGAAATAACATACTTTATACCTGAGACTCTCTTGTACTTAACTCTATTCAAGCTGGTTACAATACCCACAGAACTTGTGCAGAAGACCATGTGTATTTTAACGTTTTCAAACTATCATTGTTCAAATATATCCGAAAGGTTACAACTACTAATATTTTCAGCAATTCTTGATTCCTTGCCAAAAGCAATCACGTTTACAACTTTCTCTACCATATGCATTATTTAAATAGACTACATAGTTTTATCTGTAATGTTGTTCACTTGTAAAGCAAACTGAGTTCATTTTAAACTTCTATTTATTACAAAATAATAATTTTCATTACACAAGGCAACTTAATTTGTAGTTTCATGAATAAAGTTCTAGCCCGAATTTGCCAATTACGCGAAAGTACTTCTGCGTAAAGCTTTATATAACCTTACACCGACCTTGGTCGACCTTCAACAACCAATGTCCTTATTTTAGTGATACGGTATTGCGTAATGACGCTATTGTTATACAACGACACTTTAATTTTCCCTTAATATTCTGAGAACCGTATAAAAATTCCATTAAAACGGTACTCTATTCGTTTCACAACAGAATCTTTTCGGCGTAATAATTCAAAGCTGTAGTTTGACCTCCGTGTTGATACATCGATCAGCCGGGGTCCTCCATAATACAGACATACCTGTCCAATACAAACCCTTACTAATGCAAACAAAGGCTGAATCCATCGAAGGGTCATACATTATTCACTGCCGTCGGTCGTCGATTACTGGCCCGTATTGGATCTTGCGTGTAAGACGGCGAAGGTAACTTTTGCCCTATCAAAATCTACGGAAAATATCCCACGAAAATGTACCGGCTGCGAAGAAAAAGGATAATGATGTGGCTTCCGATGCCTTCGACTTCATAGAGAATGCGCTAACACGAAATCTTTGAGACGCATATAGCGTTGATATTATGGCCATCGTGTATGTTGTGGTCACTTGTGTGTGATATTTCTGACATAGACAAGAAGAAAATCTATAGTTCAGTCTATTTTTTCTTTAGTTTAGTCTTTTCTCATTCACAGTTCGTGCGGTAGACATCATAGAAGTTTTATTGTTAGTGACCCACCGGTAGCAAAGGGTTAAATAGTAATTAAGGAACCTTTTTTGAAATAATTATAATGTACAAGGCATCTTTGTATTAGTCTAACCAGTCTAACGCAGTTTTACTCTTTAACCCAACAACACTGATCCGTGTCAATCAACTCAATATTATATTGTTCCTCTTTGAATATTAGTTTAAGGTCTGTTTTTAGGCCAAATGTCTACTTAATCGGCTACAAAGTGTATCATAACGCCTTAAACCATCTCAGCACCAATTATAACGTAATAGTATCCAAATAACGTCATTAATTTAATAGATCGCGTTGCGCAATTCACGTTTAGCTCGGAATTACATAGGAGTGATCGTAAAATCGTAAAAGCTCGGAGTGCGGTGCGGCAGTGACGTCACCGGGCTTCCCTCGAGTGACTCATCTGGCCGGGGAGACGAAGCCGTGCATCATATTGCGCCCTAGACACGATATACCTACCTTCACGTTTATCGCTTCCGCAAACTAAGTCTTTTTTTTATATTTCGCTGTCTGGTGAAACGTAATCGATTAAAACTAAAGCCTCTTAATGGGTGAGTACCTAAGTATGTATTCAATGATGAAATGTTACGTAACATGATGCCACTGCTTACTTAAATGACCACGTGTTATTTATAACTCTTATTTAGTACTTTAGCGTCACATGCTTATCATTATAAATACATTATGGATGTTTAATATTGATTTTAAATCTCGTATTCAAACCATGCTACTTCATCTGGTTATTAGAATAAAGGAGAGGGTATGTATTTGCGTACTCGCACCCTATAGTACGAGAATATTGTTAGTATCTGTAGAGATTGTATGTACGAAATTCAATCGGCAGAGCATTGTAATTATATTAGTCCAAACATACATGAAGACTTATATGTTCACATGTGTTACATACAACTGTACTCGGCTTACGCAATACGTTGTAAGCATTAGTAGGCAAATGTATGGAAATAGAGAGTGTTATTTCCGCCATTTCCATCTATATTGTACTTGACAGGCGTCCCAACAGCTCCTACGCGTTCCACGAAGTTTATTTTGCGTTAGTTTTTATACTCGTAACAATGAAAAAACCGGGAACTAAGGACTTGTTTAAGGATTTTTCATATAAAATGCTGGAAAACCGGACGCGTCTCCTTAAAAGAAGCCTGAGCCATTAATGTTTGCCTTCCTTGTCCTGTGATGACGTCAAGCTGCTTTGGCTATCATTAAAAAAAATCTTATTTCCAAAAGAACAAAGAAAACTCTAGATTACTTTCGAATATTCATTATCTCCGTCCTTGTAGAGCACTCGAGGGTTATTGTCCTCGTGTGGGCTGCACTTTATCTGCTTCCTACAAGTAACACGTATGACGCAACGCGAATCTAATACCAATTCCACAGCGTCTCATTGCAGGACGCCGGCTGACTCACCCGAAACTACCTACGGCCGAAATAAGATGAATAAAATGATTCCTGTTTAAATATATTCCTGAGAGGACGTTTTTGGATCGGTGCCCTTATGTTGTAAGCGTCTACCTCGTCAGAATGACTAAGACTAACGATCTGCGATATTGTACGTGCATGGAAATAAACGTATGACAGTTTTAGTTGGTTTATTTTAGATTAGATGAAAAAATGATAAAGAGATAGAAATGTAAAATAAAAGATAATATTGCTTATCTAAAGCCTTTCAAACATGAATCATGTACGAAATGACGACGTGCTGAATGTAAATTATAAATTGTTAGAAATTTAATAGGTACTAATGACCAAAATGTTGGCTGTGCGTTAACTGTCAGATCATCAAGAGTTCCTTTCAATCAATCGAATTAACCCATTGCTGTCCTTTGCTGAACGTAGGTCTTCCCCAGAAAACGCCAAGTATCTCGATCCTGGGCAATCTGTGTCCATTCTGGGTCAGCTATCTTTCTCAAGTCACGCCGTGTTGGGCGTCCTACACTTCATTTACCAAAACAAGGTTTCCTTTATTCGAGGTAAAATTGTTGTCACCATACATAAATGACGCGATTGTTAACTGTCCCTAATATGCCTTGGACATTTAGTTAAAAATTTATTATTGGATCAATTTTACGAATAGGATTAACTTGATGTGTGACACATAATTGTAAATTTTTAAAATAATAAAAGTACCAAAACTGGTACGAGTATAACACTAAATACCGTACAATAAACGACTCGGTCATAATTGATACGGCTCTTGTGAGTACAACATCATCACATGTTGGCGCCTCGTGCGAGCACAATAAAAAACGTCCGATTAGTCGGCGCGCTTTTGAAGGTTAATTTCATTGTTTGTGTCTTGCGGGGAACATAAAACGTGTTTGCTATGAGAGCACATCATTTGGAGTCGCGGTCATTTGGCTATCATCGGCTTAAGTGAATTTGTTTAGTTGGTAATATACAAACAGAGGAAATACTTTACAATATCCAGGACGTACATGAGAAATCAACGAAACTGGACGTGACTAATACCCGTATTCACAAGAAATACTTATGTATGAAAACTAACAACACTATGCGAATGCATCTAAACCGGTCGCATTTACAATACAATGGCGACCGGCATGCACTCAAGTATTGTCTATGAATGAATAGGTTTTGGATACCTGCGTCGCATAGTAACGTTTGTGAAAATCTTTTACCGATGAGAAATCTCTGTTTAGTGGCAATAAATTACAAAAGATCGATCTGGTACGGTAGTCGTTTTAAATTTCCTAATTTTCAAAGTTCTAGCAAAATAGGATTAGGAAAATTTGCAAACAGATTTGTCAAGTAAAACGGTTCCTCAAAATCTATAAAGCAATGATATTGCATGTACACATAAGTGAATCGATTCAAAGCAGACAGATTACAAAAGCGACAAGAAATCACTATATAAATAATTATTATAACATTATTCGACCTTGTAGATATAATCATTCTATAACAAGTAATAAACTCTGTAACATAACATGACTTTAATACGTAGGTGTTACCATCGAGAATCAACACTCCATCGCCACACATATAATCAAAGAACAACTTTACACTGTTATTTTTCGCGGCAAGCGTAAAACTCATCATCGCGTTAGTTTCAAAAGGAGCAAAAATAGCACGGAGAAACTTTCCGTGAATGTATCGCGCTATAATCGAGTGCGTGTAAACAATAACAGGCGGCCCGATCACCTTGACGTCACTCCTCGCCCGACCCACATCTGTGTACGGGCCTGAATGTACAAGTACAAGTACCATTTGTCCATCGATGCTATAGTACATTTGCTGCATGGTGTGTTATATGTGTGACGCTGAAAGGGGAACTCGATGCGATGTAACTAGACTAGACTCTAACTCTGTGTGCATTCCTTGTGCTGCCACAACTATTGCAATAAGAGTTTTCTGAAAATGGACAGATGCTAAGACATACGCAGCAGATCCAAGATTGATCCATTGATAGGGCACTGAAGTTTACATAGCAACTGAACCGCATGCAAAATAACGCCGTATATCGGGCATTTCAATTTGAAACCAACCTCATTCTCCCGAATTGCATTATTCCCTTTGTTTGTTCTAGAATCTATTTAACAGTGAGGAACATCATTTTGATGATACCCTATTCTAAATTACCCTTGTAAACTCCACTGCCTGTTTCAGTTTATCTTGCATTATTAAACACAGAATTGTGTTCAAGAGTAGAACGGTGGCGACCAGTGCGGTTTTACATTATCTTGAAGCCTCGTCCCAACGCAACTAACTAATTTGCTCTCAATTCTACATACATAGATTTCAAAATTGCGTTTTCTAGAAACCTTATATGAGATTATATGTTTTGGACGAATAATGGAAATGTCCTACCTTACATAAGCTGCGCCCTTCATCAACACAAGGGTTGCCACGGACAGAGCCTGCCAGTGACGCAGCGACAAGTAATATTGTAAGCTTCGCTGGATACCTTGTTTTTGTCGAGCGTCCGTGTGACCGACATAAAAACGGTATGTTTTGTATCGCACCGATAATAAATGGAACAATAATATTCGAACATGCTTAGAAATGTATATGTATATACGATTTCATGACGACTCTTCAACTAAATTCGAAAGCCCTACAAAACTTAGTCTGAAATGGAAACTTAGTCGATGGAAAACGGTTGCATAATGCGCTTTCTAAGGAAATTAAAGTAGTAAAATAAAAACGCAAGGTAAAAACTTGATGAAAATAGAAGATTAATTAGAATTCTCTGTAAGCGTAGATAGAAAGAACAAAGAGAAGCATATTACGAATAATTTACACAATTTGTCCACTTCCACAGTGTCTAAGAAACATACATTTAGACAATATTCTTTCTCCAAGGAACAGGCTTGCGAGAAACGCGGATGATTGTGTGTCGTTTATTTTGTCTAGACCATTGCGCGGTGGAGATGGTCGATGGTACTGTACTGGTAGATAGTTGGCTAGTCTAGTTAGGGCTACATCCGGCCGATGTTGCGATATCTGGCGCAAATTCGTCGTCGCGACTCCTTTGCGTCTGGCCTCGAACGAAATAAAACAAGCGCTACCAACTCCCGAAGTTGGGTAACTTCACTGCCGAGTTTCGTCGGAACAAATGAGTGCTCGTACAAATGCTCTTTGTTGAAGGGAATATTGGAGTGGACTAAAAGCAGCATTGCATAATAAAGAAACTTTTGGTTTAACCCGAAGTTAAGCAAGTAATAATATAAGTAGGTAGGCGCCTTTATTAGCTAGTTAGAATTGAATAAATCATAGAAGTGCAAATATTTATGTTCTAAAGTGCTTGTATTATGGAAATCAGGGGAAGGGAAGGTGTGGTACCTTCCCTTCTCCTGATTATCATTATTATATTTACTTTACATTATACAATATCAGAATAACTGAGTTACCACGTAGGAACGTGGTAACTCAGTTATTCTGATGTGAATTGTGGAGGGCGGTGGTACAGTACTCAAACCCAAGACCGCTGTTGCAGGTTCGTCCTGAGGCCTAAAATGTCCTCTCTTCATATGATCCAAATCATAAATTTTGTAATTCACATTCTTTTAACTGTTGTGTTCTGGAAGTAGTACATTTTAAAAGAGGAAATTGTTTGTTTGTCTTGAAAAGACTCTGAAACTACTCGAACAATTTTCATAATTCTTTTGCCATTTAAAAACCTCTATTGTTCAGAATCGACATATTATGGGATATTTTATTTCAGTATTGATTTGATAGGGTTTAAAAAAGTTTTTGTTTCGGTTTAACATCAGTACAATCGATGGTTGGTCAGTACAGTATGGTTCCACAATAGCGGTTTTTACAGGAAAAATCGCATTCACGCGGGCGAAAAGCTAGGTACCTACGATTACTTCGCGATACCTTCTTACTTTAGAATCACAATTATGTAAGTGGGAGTGGAACTTACTGCAGAACGGGCTACGGCCTTTGAAAAGGTGCACCCGGTGAAACGCTGTGGCTAGAAGATTTATGTTGTTTTAGATTGCTTGTGAACTTTCACGATAATGTCTATATTGGGGGCGTAGGTACCTAGGTTATAGTTCTTTGAATTAATGGGATCAGCCGTGTAATCGGTAGGCTAAAGCTTTCTGGTGTGAAGTTTAAGGTTTTTTAAAGTGGGACAGCATAGTGGCTTCCTCCCTCGCCTCTGGCTATGCACCGACTGATGCCGAAGCCTGAAAGTCACTTCACAGATGGAAACCTTGATAAAATAGGTTTTAATGTGTATAGTAAAATAAGAAGATCCTTTACTAACTCGAACATAAATCTGATGAACCATTATGAACCATTTTTGTTTGCATTTAGGCCATTAATATCTAAAATGCTATCCATGACACAAATGCGGGTACTTGAAAGGGACCTCATTTTTGCAACTAGAACTAGAATACCTTGGTCTAAAGAAGAGTAAAAGTAGGTACAATATACAAGACTGAGGAAACAGATAACATGTTTTAGCGCAACTTTACCTAACGTTTTATTTTTCTTTTTTTTTTTAGCGAAACGAAATTTACTCGCGCGTTATAAATGGCCAGCATTTTCACATTAACCCTTTTATTCGAATACACGTGCTCCCTTTATAACTGATTCATTCTCTGCAGTATAAAAATTCGTGAACATACGCCGAGCGCTAGGCTCGTTATTTAGACACATAATGACACATTTTCGTGTCCACATGACTCATGCCAGCTACCTACGTCTAGCGCATAACGTTTGGTAGAGGCAGCCCACGTACCGTAGACTGACTCAGGGCTCCTAAGTTATTCAGTAGAAGGCTGGGTTCAATGGTATATGTGTACTGTAACGTTCTGTGCGGGGAATTGTGCTCATTGTGTAAGAGCTTACTTTTGAATGTTTTATTTGCGATGCGGGTACATTCTTAATCGTGTATTAGACGTATGTTTCGTCTTATCTGCAAATGTAATTTCTTTACTTACAAGGCTTGAAGTTTGTATGAGTTGAAAGCTTTTGTTTCTTCTTTTGTTTGAGGGATCTATAATTTTTGTATGCGTGACATCAATACTTTGTTTACAAAGATGACATTGTTGTTGTTCAAATAATTGGGATGATGACTAAAAAATAATTTAATGTCCATCAGATAGATTAATGAAAAATATTGGATACGTATTTTTTATTTTGCCTCTTGTTCAAAAACTTACGAAGATACATTGATTTTAAATGTCACATGACGTCACGTTAGAGTACAAAATATACTCTAACGTGACGTAGTTAGCCCCCACTCCGTAACTTTAATGCGCTATATCTAAGTATTTTCTTGTTATTTCGACAAAACAAAAAATACGGGTCTTATATTTTTTATTATCTAAGAGACGGATTAATTATTTTCTTCATTTTCATACCTTGTCATCATCCGTATTCTCGTTGTCGACTCACAACGTAAATAAGGTAGACTCAGTAATAATGTTTCTCAAGGAAAATAAACTCTTTGTGGTCAAAAATAAATCGTTAGATAAGTCGATGTTTGTAGATTGGACACGATCTTGGCTCGTGGGAGCAGATTAAACCGTTGGAGGGCTTTTGGGCGCTGGCTGGAGGCTGAAGGGCCCTCGACCCCGCCTTCGCCACCCACCGATGTATCGAGATTATGTGAAAGTATAACGATGTTGGGAATATTTTTAACACTTTGATGACATTTAATAGTTATATAACATGGCCGTATGTAAGACGCTACGATTACTGTCGCATTGAGTATCAGTAGTTGACTACACATACTTATTGGATGTAAAATATGTGATAAATTATACCTACTGTAACTATAAAGTAATAAACTAATCACTGGCGTAATTTTATAACATTCTTGTGCATGATGATTGTGTTTTACTTTTTTATTTTATTATCAATAATGGTATTAATCACAGATACTCCCTATTGCATTGAGTGTGTTGTGTATCACCGCTTTAATAGAATGACGACTAGTTCGGTTCAGTGGTAGAGAACACTGCCTCTGAAACAGTGGTCGCAAGTTCGATCTCCACACAGTACAAACATAAGTGTGCATGAACATTGTCTGTTTGTATTGGTCGGGAGGTTGGCAAGTTGTATTTATTTGCAAAAAAGTAGTAATTTTATCAGTTGTCTAGTGCCATAGTACAAGCTTTAGCTTAGTTTGAAACTAGATGGCGCTGTGTGGCTCAGCGTGGCATGTCTTGTGTCATTTACTACTTGTAGTTGCCGTGCGTCTATACTAGCTGTCTATAGCGCAATCGCTATAGGCAGATTCCAAGACGCCACAACAAAACTGAAAGTCACGCGCGCAGCATTCGTTGCGCCCGCGCACCGGACAGATTCAGGACAAATACTTGATACGCACGCTTTTTGTAGACGCGAATACTTACGTATAGCAAGTCGCACGTTTGTTTTTAAACTCGATTTAGCCTGTGATATATGCACAGATGTGTGCATGTTATTTTCTTGCATCATTGTGAGTCACAATTTTTATGCACGTTTGATTTGCTTGCATGTTCTGAATTACTGGCTACATTAGTTTGATCGAGCGAAATTTGTGGAGATTAAAAGTTATATAGGTATATTCAGTCTTGCTCGTAAACTAACACTATAAAATTAACGTCACGTTTCAACCCATAGTGGTATAGTCTCGTTTATGGCCACGGGTATGCGCGATCGGCGGCGCCAATTGCGAATTTTATTTCCATTGCTCACCGTGCCTACAAAGAAAAATTAATTGGTTGCGCACGGCGAGTGATGGAAAGAATATTCGCAATTTGTCGCGCTGTTGATCGGGCCTCCCTCTGGCCTAGCCTCATTGACATTAGAGAGTGGCAAGTCGGAAGAAAATCTTAACCCGAAACATTGACTTATTATTACACATTTAGTAACGGGCCATGGGCCTCATATAAAGCTGTACTTTCGCCATTGCCCAGCCGTTAGGCCGCGTCCAGGACGCCAGCGGTCAGAGCGGGCGGCGCTCTGGCTGTATGCGTGGCTTACACGGTTGCCCACGCCGAACAGCTTCACACAAATGTATGAATTTGATCAAGACTCACGATACCGGCCCGCGCCTGGTCGCTTTTGCCCCCAATCATACGTCCGTAGGGCATCTCCCAGAAACGCCTCGAGCCCCACAGGGGGCGCCCTCAGCAACGTTGCTTAAATTCTAGGGGTGAAAGCCTTCCGCTCCCCCAACAGTCCGGTGATGTTGACAAGGCCGCCATCATCGTAGTCCCATCACAGTAGAAAAAAAAGCTCGTGTCGCCGCCCGTATCGCCCACTCTGGCCGCTGGCGACCAGGACGACGCGTCGCGTTCGGTGAAGCATCCGTCATGCGTCATGTCATGATCCATCATATATTTTTCCAGAGGCAACACCAGAACTGTATACGAAAAACGCACGACGCGTCGCAAGACTCGTAAGACGCATAAGGATAAACAGACAATAATTCCACATGTTTAATCAATCTAAAGGAATTTTCACTGGCAGGTTCAAAGTAGATTGCCCGTTTGTGCAATACGATGGCTATTCATTAAACATATTGCGCTGCGGCCAGGTGTTTCAGACTCGTCATTAGCTATTTAATCTATAATGCAATTGCAATCAACCCGATCGATCTTGGCACGTGACCGCTCTACCTGTGACTGTGTCGGGTCGAATACGGAATTTACCTACGCTATTCCAGTTTTTGAGGCTAGTTTTGTTGATGTTTCGGCGATCGATATGCCGTAGTACGAATAGATGGATGGTCATAATAATGTTCCATATAGAGCGAAGATTAGCATAGTTACTAATTATTAGAATAGTGATTTACAAATTGTTTATTAATTTTTGTCTTAGTCTAGGCGCGCACTGGTGATTTTTTGTCACCGTGATATCTCTCTTCTTCTCATTTTAAAAGTGCAAAAGAGATGAAACGACTGTCACGGTGACAAAAAGTCACCCGTGCGCGCCTAGCCTTACTCGTTCATTGGTCGTTTTGGGTTTCTATTAGACACAAAACATCTGAGACCGTAAATTATGGTTCATAGATGATAAATATTAAAAAAATTCTACTTTGCATTGAATTTTCAGATGTGAAATTTTAACAATATTAGAAAGCTTATGAAATTACTTCTTTGTGTTTGACAATATTAGAAAGCTTATGAAATTACTTCTTTGGTTTTCGTTTTCAGAAAGATCATTTTCATGATTTTTGAAGCTATAAGTAGTTTGGTATTTTAAAGCAATATTTACTCGTAAAATGAAAGTAGCTTACCGAAGAAGTTATTTAATGATATTACATGCTAAAGATGATGTGTCTGATAAACACCATGTAACTATTACTTCCTGTAACAAGAAGTCACGTTTTGCACAAAACTAATATGCAAATTAAATTCCTGCATCATTTTCCATCTATCGATATTTGCTTGGCTGCTTCACCGCGAACAATCGGCAGGAAGGTCGTAGGAAGCGTTTTCATACTTCCTAGAAACTGACGCGGGCGCACAGCGAGAACTGGTCGCGTGCGCACTCGACATTAGTGTCCGTATACATATTTTAAGTCTAAAACACACGAAAGAGGATGATGCAGGGACGAATCTAAGTTTTGGAACCTTTAGCCAGTTCAGCCTATAATGATAACTTAGCAAAAATACAAATTGTATTACCTATCAGACGATATCACTTACTTTGATGCGATCCCAAAGTGAGTAGCTTGAGTTATAGACATAGACAGCAGTATAATGAAGGTATCACAAGTTTATTTTCACGTGTATGTTTGTCCACAACCCTTCGTTTAGGGGCCAGGGGACATTACCAACAACTTCTAACAGGGGTTTCTGATAATGATCTCATTTTAATTTCTATTTTAACAAGCTAATTTATATAGAAAAACATTTATTGTGGCATCCTGATAACAGCGAAGAAGCCAAAGTCGGTCTTTTTCAGTATTTGTTTTACATTGACGACTCCACAAGTATTTATGTGCAATCCTGTATTTATAGTAAGAAGTAGGCAGTCCATATATAAATAACACCGATTCGAGCCCACATCGCAACGTGATTCACACTGAATGCGGAAAACTTCTATCGCGTCGCTTGCTCATCGCACAATGAAGTGTAGCTTCACCCAAATAAGTACTGTCCAACCATCCAACGCCTTCGTTTCCTACTGTCCATTTCTCTTATTTTATGTTCTCGGATTTCCATTACGTTTCATCTAACTGATACAACAAAGCTTGCCTACCATAAATAAAGTCCTTGTGATAAAATAAGTTCAACGCACTTTTCATATATAAAATGTACTTAGAAAATGTTCTCACATACTTATACAATATTTAACAAACCTAAGTAAAATGTTATTTCGCTTTGCATCATTATAGGAACGTACTCGCGTGCCAAGACACAATAACCGCCACACTATTAATGAAAATAACCTCATTGATTGGAGATTACTAAAATAGAAACCTTCTCACGCTAATTAGTTAATAACAGTTGCGTTCTTTTACATTAGCAGTTATACGAGTTGAAATGATTTGTTGAAATTGGAATAATGTTGGGATTAATTTATTTGCTAACTATATAAATTTGTATGATATAAAATATACATACCAAGGAATATAGGCTTGTGAATTATATAAGTGTACCTATTTGTTCATATTTATATCACCCTGAGGTAACGATTAGTGTAAAGTTTAGGTTTTAGCAATGAATTAAGGCGTTTTTATTTATAGGCGTATTAAAGTTTAGGCGTGCACAGTTACCAAAATACATTTAAACAAATTCCTGAAATGAAAGAGAAACTAAAAGATTATTATTAAAGCTCATTAATATGTTGTGACGTATTAACATTATTATTACCGCTTCTCAAGAATGCCTATTATCATAGGCCCTACCTATATCAAGTCTGCTCAGAATGCTAGGCCAATTACAATATTTGAAACAAGCGCGGAGTTAATATCCCTTAGTTTGTGTCAATTTTACTCATTTACCAGAAGTATAATATGTATCAAACTCTACTTGGTCTCTAAAGTGATTAATCTTCTAGCCATTCTTAATAATTTGACTCGTACCTCGTATTACGGCGGTACTTAACTAATTATTAGAAATGTTATTTTTGTAATAGTCTCGTTTCTTTCGCTTTCAAATTAATGATGTCTTTGTGTTTCATTTCTCCGTAATAATTTCTGTTTACTAAACAATTACATTATTTTTGGCCTCGTTCCTCAAAAGCAATAATTGTCAGTAAACATCAGTAGGTAGGTAGTAACAAATGTATTAACTTAAGTGTTTTGTTTTGATGAATTGTATTTTTTGGCTGTTTTGGTCGTTAGGATAAGTTAGCATGAAAATTAAGCATACGTACGTATCTTAATTGACCGATAATACTCACTACATATATTCATTAGCTAATAAATTCGTTAGAAAATGACATCAATTGAATTAATTATTTACAGAATAGTTTATTACTTCATAGATTAAGTGACACGTTTGTCATCTGTATAGAGTTAGCTCTCGCGTCTATTATGAATAAAGTTATTCTGAGAACAAACCGCTAGATCTCTCCGCGACTGCAGTGGTCGGACCGGCCCGAGAGTGCAGGCCGGACGCTTGTGTCGCGTTGCTAGTTAATGCTTTGATTTATGTATACGTATTACAGCTAACGTCATTAGAACCCTAGCGGTTATTGTTTTTGATGAGGTTATGTTGTTATTTTATGTCTACGTCACTAACGGTGCGGTTGCAGAAGCGGGGCTGCGCGGAGCTTAAATTTTTTTTACAAATTACACATCTCATCTCCACCCTCCAATCACATTGCTTGTAAAATCCACATCCGCAAGGAATTCAAGCTAGGTATGTGATTTGTGAATCGCGGCATAGCTCGTCGACGCTTTGTTCCGCTCCGCCTCTGTAGAACGGCTGCCTATTTGTTAACTTCGCGCAGTGTTACCGCTAATCTAAAAACCGGCCAAGTGCGAGTCGGACTCGCGCACGTAGGGTTCCGTACCACTGATTGAATGAAAAAATTAGGTAATTTGATTTATGACGTTTAAAAAAAAACTACTGTCTAGATTTCATTCAAACCAAATTTCGTTAGTAGTTTTTATAGTAATACACATCATATATTTTTTTCAGTTTTATCATGCCCATATTTTAGAAGTTACGGGGTGGGGGGGGGGGGGGGGGACATTTTACCACTTTGGAAGAGTCTGTCGCGCAAACTATTCATCTGAGAAAAAAATGATGTTAGAAACCTCAACATCATTTTCAAATACCTATCCATAGATACCCCACACGTATAGGTTTGATGAAAAAATTTTTTTTGAGTTTCAGTTCTATGTATGGGGAACCCCAAAAATTTTGAACTTTTTTCTGATTTTAATTTCACATCTTAATGCGGTTAACAGAATACATCTACGTACAAAATTTCAATTATGTAGCTCTTATAGTTTCGGAATAAACTGGCTGTGACATACGGACGGACAGACAGACAGACATGACGAATCTATAAGGGTCCCGTTTTTGCCATTTTAGCTACGGAACCCTAAAAACGCACCCTCACTATAAGTAAGTTTATAGTATAGTTTTCCAACACATATTTTGCCTAAGGTGTAGAGTTTATAATGATAGCGCGTATAGACTTTTAGAAGCTTGGTTCTACATGTCTTTTATAGTGTCGGCTATTAGGTTTCGTCTTCCTCATAGTCTAGCGTCAAAAGTGACGCTTTATTCCTAACCCATGTACTGATATCACAACATTGTTGTCAACAGAGCAAGTGTTGGTCAGCCGCCGGGCCGTCCTGCTGCGGCGCGCCCGCCGTGCCGAGTCGCGCGTGCGATGCGGAGCGGTCCCCGCCGCCCGCGCCCCCGCCCGCTCCGCCCGTGCACTGTGCCAGACCCTGCTGCCGCGACGCGACGTAAGTGACCACTGCCCACTGTGCCAGACCCTGCTGCCGCGACGCGACGTAAGTGACCACTGCCCACTGTGCGACCCGCTGCCGCCTGCCGAGTCGCGCGTGCGATGCGGAGCGGTCCCCCGCCGCCCGCGCCCCCGCCCGCTCCGCCCGTGCACTGTGCCAGACCCTGCTGCCGCGACGCGACGTAAGTGACCACTGCCCACTGTGCCAGACCCTGCTGCCGCGACGCGACGTAAGTGACCACTGCCCACTGTGCGACCCGCTACCGCGTGCCGAGCCGCGCGTGCGATGCGGAGCGGTCCCCGCCGCCCGCGCCCCCGCCCGCTCCGCCCGTTCACTGTGCCAGACCCTGCTGCCGCGACGCGACGTAAGTGACCACTGCCCACTGTGCGACCCGCTACCGCGTGCCGAGTCGCGCGTGCGATGCGGAGCGGTCCCCGCCGCCGCGCCCCCGCCCGCTCCGCCCGTGCACTGTGCCAGACCCTGCTGCCGCGACGCGACGTAAGTGACCACTGCCCACTGTGTGACCTCTAATTTGACAATAAGTTCTTCTTCTTCTCGAGTCCATGGCAAAACTATTTTGGTAGTGAACCCAGGTAAACACTAGTGCCCGTTTCCTGATATTCCCTTACTCGTCTTCTACGACACCCACATAAGATGATTAATTACGAATACAAGAAACATTTAAAATCATTAGAAAAACAAATTATAGAAGATCCGGTTCAATTCTGGAACTATGTTAAAGAGAAGAAAAAAGACAGACGGAATGTAGATTACATATGATATGAATGTACCGAGGTGACGGGACAAGCGGCAGCTGAACGCTTTTGCCAAATACTTTGCCTCTGTATTTCACGTAAAGAAACCGATGTTAAATCCAGACATAGCCGGCACAAGCTGCACCATAGTCACAAAGATTCGTCCTCGGTCTCTATAGTAGAAGTTGATGAGACGATTTGAAAAGGGCAGTGACGCGTCTCAAGCCCAGATCATCCAGTGGACCAGACGGTATACCTGTTTTTCTGGCCAAGGACTGTAAGTCTGCTTTAAGTACGCCCCTTACTTCTTACCTATTTAATCTTTGTCTGGCTCAGTCCACATATCCGAGGTCTGGAAACTGTCGAGGGTCACCCCCATTCCTAAGAATGATGCGGGTTCGAATGTAACTTCCTTCAGACCTATTGCAGTCTTGTCCGTATTCGCTAAGATCTTTGAGGCAATACTAAGTGATCGTATCAACAACCAAATCGGTCACAAGCTACACAACAGTCAGCATGGGTTTCGTAGTGCCCGCTCCACCGTCACCAATTTGGTTGCGCATGTTGACTATATATGCTCTCAGATGGATAAGCGGAAGCAGGTTGATGCGACCTATTTTGACTTTAAAAAAGCATTCGACTTGGTGGACAATGACATACTTGTAGAAAAATTAGCGATTATTGGATTTACGCCACAGCTTTTGAAATTTTTTGCATGCTATCTAAGTAATCGTCGACAATTTGTGCGGTTGAATGGATATAATTCGAAGACTACTTCACGAGGTCAGGAGTAAGTCAGGGTAGTACCTTGGGGCCGCTGCTTTTCGTCATATTTATTAACGATTTGCCAGAGGTCGTCCTGACTTCGGAGTGTCTCTTATACGCGGATGATTTGAAGTTAACATTGGGTATTCAAACCGAAGCTGATGCGGCGAAATTGCAAATGGATATTGATGCCGTATCTATGTGGAGTCAGGAAAACCGCCTCCCATTCAATAACCTGAAATGTAAAACGATTACATTTTCACGGAAAGCGCAGCCCTTGATGATTAATTATAATTTATTAGACGCCCCTTTGGATAGAGTTAATGACATTCGTGATTTAGGTTTAGTATTAGATAGTAGGTTGGACTTTCATATGCATATTATCAACATGTGTAAGTCAGGGCACAAAATGCTGGGCTTCGTCATGAGAACAGCATCACAATTTGGGAACATTGAAGTTGCAAAAGTATTGTACAATGCATACGTGCGCAGTAAGCTAGAGTATGGAGCAGTCGTCTGGAATCCTCACGAGGAGAAATATAGTCTTATTATAGAAAAAATCCAAAGGAAATTTGCTCGTTGGATATATAAAATGCGATATGGCTACTATCCATATTTATATCCTTCCTTATTCGTCGCTGGGATGGTGGACATGGAAACGCTGAAACTCAGAAGAGCCATGTTTCAAATCGCGCAATATCTGTTAATCATCTATAATAAGATCGATAGCCCCCAAATATTGGAGCAGGTTCACATCCTGGTTCCAGGGAACATACCTCGCGACACGCTCGGGCAGGTGGCGCCGCGCCGCCGCCCGCGCCTGCTGGCGGCGCCGGCCGCGCGCACGGAGCGCGGGCGCCACGCGCCTACCGCCCGCGCACTCCGCGCTATTGGGGACATACTTGCTCAGCACCATGATCTCGACCTATTTGCCGATGGACTAGGGCATTTACTTATTAAATTCCGTGCAATTTTAAATGACTAATTAATGTTGACATTCTATTTAATTTTAATTTTATTACATATTATATTAATCTAAGATGACATACCATTTTATAATAATGTTTTGACTGATATAATTTCTGTATATTTATTAATTTGATAGGCTCATCATATAATGTAATTGTGTTATTTTTATTTTAATCTTGTAAGCGTTTTGGATATTTATCTGTTAGCTTGTAAGAGACTCTGAATAAATGAATTATGAATTATGAATGAGAAGGGGTCGTCCAATTCTAAATCCGGAAACTACACAATCAAATTGTAACTTGTGGGAAAATATGTCCCTACCGCAGGCATCATGTAAATTATAACAACATATATGAGCACAGTTCTAAAAGTGTACTCCATTGTAGGTAAACGTATAATATATAAAGTATCGTCCCTATCTCAGGATCCCCCGATACATCATCCCATTCGCGTACAAAATAAGAACGTTATTTACATTTCTTAGACGTGCGTTATCAATCACGTACACAGATACCCAAGTGTCTGTTGTAGGTACACAGTGTGTGTGTGTCTAACACATTGTATGACAATCGCAGACGTCAGAGTGCCTCCCTCCTCGGAGGGCTCACACGTGACGGACCAATCAGCGCACCCAGTGCGTCAACGAGAGCCGCGTTGAGCTAGGTTGGTCTGGCTATTCATAGTAGCTACTTGCAATGCAATTTAAATAAAAAATGAAAGACGTTTATTCAATGACATACCATTGACTCTTAGACTAACATACAGCAGACGACATACAATAATTACATACACAATAAAATGTCGCCGAAAAGGACAAAATGCTCAGCATAAAATGTAGCGGCAACAAAAGACGCCGTGACGCTGGTCTTCCGTACATGTCCCGAACGAAATCACTATTACCAATAATAGAAAGAAAATTGTGCAGAATTGTACACTTTAAGGAATTTCTTAGAAAATTCTGTCAGAAATACCACATGCCGATGACGGGCTACAGCGTCACCGTCAAGCCAAGCCCTGCGGTCGCCAACCCGCCTACCCAGTGGGGCAATTATGTGCAAGTCCTCCAGATGTTTGCCTAAAGTCAGATGTTCGAACAACGGTCAGAATGGGTCTAGAATAGACGATAATTTAAGTGCAATAAAGAATTACTGACCAAATGACCTAACTACCTGACCGTAACGGGAATTTCATAAAACACCACGTGAAACTAGTACAGAGATTCGTATTGACTATTTCTGTCTTTGTCTCGCACGCAATATGGACGGAGAATAACTTGGCAGAAGGTTTTTAATTACAGCAAGCAAATGACAGTTTGTTCTAGACATATAGAGTGTCTGACTTTTATATTGAAAATTATAGAAAGTTTTAATTAATTAATTGTCATCATAGAGTATCCTACGATAGTATCTGCGTGTGTTTCCACGTTCTTCTTCTCGTTGATTATAAACAAACACCTGACCACATAGGCAAACCCAAAAAAATACCACGTGAAACTAGACGTTGTAAAATACTCCAAGTGAATGAAAGCTGTTGTTCTAGATTCTAGACACATATACATAATACAGAAATAGTCATCATCATCGCCCTGCAAAATCAACCACTGCTGGACACAGACCGCTCCCAATGACAATTGTTATTTGGGGGAAATCGCCTTAGTCGCCACGCGTAGCAGGCGGGTTGGTGACCGCAATAGGTTTAATTCGTACCCAGATAAACGCTATTGCCCGTTTTATGGTATTCTCTTAGCCGTATTTTATGATACCAACAGGATGAGATTGGTAGTAGTATTGTAGTAGTGTCTGTCTTTTGCCCAGACTTCCAGACACAATAGATAAACAATTGGATTTGGATCATATGAGGACATTAGGTCTTACGAAGTCAAAAATAATCGATTAATCTACTTATTATAGTATCTTACGATAGTATAAGCGTGCGTTCCCACACTGCCTGACTATAAACAAACACGAGCAAGCGCGGCCATGCGCCGGCGCACCGCGTTTTTCTATTACTCAATGGGCCCGCGCACAATACGGAGAATTCGGGGCTCGAGCGACCCCTTGCTACCTGCGGCCCCTCCCTTCGCCTACCCCACGTATACACGCTGCCGGCGTCCTCAGTGTTCCCCTCAACCCTCGAGAGATGCGCACACGCACCGTTCGCGTTACAATATTCAAATCCAGATTAAGACTCTACGCAGTGATCCTAGACGATTTATGATTTAAGTGTTATTGTATGTGTACAGTGTATTATAGTGTATAAAGTCCAGTGTAGATTTTAAAATGGATCTGTCCATACCTAGGATTAAATTTGAATCTGAAGACATTTACGAGGAAGATGAGTTTGATCTTGATGATTTTGACATGTAAGTTCAGTTTTTTATCTTTAAGGGTATATTATCCAAAAATATATATGTACTATCTATTGAGATAATATATCCCTAAACCTATCTGACAAGTTTTAACAAAATTATTTGGGCTGTAACAAGATACATGTCACTTAGCTTGAACATTTTTACAAAACTATGTATTTATAAAGTTGTTACACTATTTAAATACGTCAGTTCCATACAGTCAGGACCAAAAACAAAAGAAATTCATTTGAAAATAGACTCAACAATAATGTCCCGGGAATTAGTTTTGCATATTTAATAGGTACATTTGATTAAATATCCAAGAACGATTCCCAAATATGTAAACTATTCCCGATGGAAGAATAATTTCATCATCATTAAAAACTACATAGTTTGACTGTCCAGAGTCGGTGTCGATCGATCATTCCTCAAAAAATCCTTTTATTATTCTTTTTGAAATGGGTTGGTAATATTACTGTAAACTGTTTTTTGTTATGATGGTAGTGTAGTGCAGGTGTGCTGATGTTCGGCCGATTGCACAGGCAGGCACAGGAAAAAAAAGATTTTTTGTTCGAGATCCCTACATTTTGCTCACAAGTGCGGGATTTCTGTTTTGCTTCAAAAGAGCTTTCCTAAAATTCCTCGGTAAAATTAAATAGAATTACCTATAGGAATCTTCGTCTGCATAAGTTATAAATGAACAGATGTTAATTATTTTACTAATAAATAACATAGTAAACGCTGAATGTCATATTTATTTATATCGAATCGACAGCCTCAACAATAGTTTCAAGCTTCTAGCTCTAAAAATGACGATACTTTCAAGCAAGTTTTCATTCTCCCCTTTTCAACACCTTACAATACAACCCTTTTCCCGTACCTACGTCCCAGGCCCTACCTAGTCTAGCTCTGGAACAAACATTGAAATCTTCTCAATATGTATCAAATCAATGGTTGCTCTTCTATTCAGTAGTTTTGGCGTGAAAACGCGACGCACAGCCCATCTTTTCCTCATTATATTTTGTTTCCTATGGGCAATTTCTTCTTTACTCTATATGCTATATCTGATTTTGCAACTGCTACATCGATGAAATCTATACTTATAATAAATCTGTAGAGAGGTCAATTCTGTACATAAAATATTTTTTCAAAATAACTATCAGGGGGTGATAAGTGATCGATACTGATACCAAAAATGCAATCAGTAAAATTTTTGTCTGTCTGTCTGTCTGTATGTTCGTTATAGAAAAAAAAACTACTGAACAGATTTTGACGAAACTTGGTACAATTATTCTTCATACTCCTGGGCAGGTTATAGGATACTTTTCATCACGCTACAATCAATAGGAGCGGAGCAGTGACGGGAAGTGTTGGGAAAACGCGAGAAATTTAAACCTGTATGTTTGAACGCGCATTACGCGAAAACTACTGCATAAAATTGAATGCGGTTTTCACCAATGTATTGCTAGAGGTCTCACTTAAAACTTAGGCACAAGGTATAGATGGGTATTATATGGAAGTCCGTTATTTTTGAAACCCGATATCCACGCGAGCGACGCCGCTGGCACAGCTAGTCTGGAATATTTTCAAACGTCTATATCTACCTACATAAAAAAATTACATTCCCAAACTTTGAATCTTCATATTTTATGTTCAAATTTCTCAGAGAGTTAACTTCGAAAAGCTTGTGTGTAAACTGAAGTTAAAACAGCAAATTTCATATTTCTAATTTCCATTAAGTATCTCTTCACTAATATTATTCCGTGTTGTGCCCTTTAGGGGCGTATTTCCAGAATCTCATTACCTACTTCTTTTGAAATTATCTTTATTTATGTATTTAGATTTTTAACCCATCGTATAGGAGTAAAAGCTATTGCGCCGACCCCAAGTAATAGGAACAGGGAAGGCAAATGATGATGACGATAAGATGAAGCTATGAAGGCTATGCTATAGGTAGGTTCGAGACAAAGCTGCAGTTTCACTTTTGATTCACGATTTACTTAAAACCATATGACATCGCCTACACTTTAATGGCCAAGCTGTGGAACTCCTTGCTGGATTTTTGTTCCCCGAAAAATATAATTTGCCGGGCGTTCATGTCGAGAGTGAACTGGTTTTTGCCGTGTGAGCCCGCCCCATCGCTTAAAACATTACATGGATTACAAACTCATTATGAATAAAAATCTAAAGAAATAAAGATAATTTTTTTCTATGTAAAAAGACATTAAAATTATTTGTCGAAAATAGACAATTTTGTTACCCAAACGCAAAATGATTTGCATTTGTATTGCAATGCAAGTAAATCATGAGTTAAGTACCATAGGTTAAAGAGTGTTTTCAGAAAAAAAAATACCAGGTGGTCATTATTAAATGACCTTTTGTCCATTCACTGTTCACACAATACAAGTCATACTGGTTGCAATCTGCACAGGTAAATTTAGATAAGATAATTCAAAAATTCAAAAATTCAAATTCAAAATATGTTTATTTCCTTCACAAATTAGGCAAGCTTAAGGTTAAATACAAATATGAACATTACATGTTGTTGCCTAAAAAGTGAGGGCTGGTGCCTGAAATAGGCTTCAGAGCGAAACCTGTGCTACAGGTCACCAGGCCACACCCTCAGACCGCGCTATATAATCTATATAATGAGAAATTACAATTTTTAAATATATTATACAATATTAATTAAATACATTAATTTAGTTTATTTTTGAGACAACAACACAAAGATTAATATAAAAGAAATAAGTATTAATGTTTCTAGGTTTAGATCCTTTCCTATTGTTTGGTCCTTTAATGGCCTATTTGACCTTTATGTGTCGCGGCAAAATGTGTTATCCCCGCATATGCTTTTACAAATGAACCAAACTTTCACTGAAATAAAGTAGCCTATTGTTTATGCCTATTTGAAACCGTTTGAAGTTTGGCGACTTTAGCCCTTAGTATTTTATTGCTGCAGTCTTTGTATTTATCATAGTCTTGCTTAGACTGTTTTAAATACGATAACGAATGTCATAAAAGCGTAACTTATGATGCTAGCTAGACGACATTATTAATACGTGCAAATTTTAAAGGATTCATAGAATATTTACTAAGTAGACTTGCCTAATTAAAAAAATGTGCATTTTTATAAGGCTTTAAGTAATTGGTAATTAAGTTCTATCTATTAACAAATGTTTATAAGTAATCATCATTATCTTAATAATCGAGTCATCATTAACATAAAAAATAGGAAATATAATAATAAAAAAATAATACAAAACGTTTATTTCCAAATTACAATAACGTTAAGTTACGAAAGATCATTCGTGTATGAAATATCAGGGATAACAACGATTGTAGCGGTCTCAAATGCTGCTAAAGACTTAGAAGTTTTGCGTTTATACCACGGATATGAATACTTGACAACTTTGAGTCAGGAAGTAGGCAGTATGATGTAGACTAGTACAGCACTCTTTACTATTTTAATCAAGTGAGGCAACAAAACTATAAGACGCAGCGAAGATCGTAACGATGACGTTAATCAACGTTTATTATTGATCTAAGACTTATTTCTTTGTAATGAACATTTTTTTTAAATTTATTATCATTTTAATAAAATGTTACACATTTAAATCAAAATTTAAAATTAAGAACATTGGCAAAACCACAGAGGTAAAATTAATTGAAGTACTTATGCCATCTATATTTTTACATAGCATGGCATTTTTATATTTCCTCAGGAGCGTATAAAAATGCATAAGTCTTACATCTTACATGTTACTGCTGATAAAAGCCTATTCTAGCCATATCGCCGGATGGCTAAAAGTGTCAATGAACTAAATACCTATATTAGTTACAAAATACCTTATCTTATCAAGCACTAGACATCATTAGGGTTAATGAGGACGCACACAAGACTGTTGTGTTGTGAACTACACACGATACGTAAATTAACACATGTTCCGTGTACCACGAATAATATGTTATACCAGTAACACAGAGTCTTGCGGTTTTGTTTATTGTTAATCGTTCATCGAAGATGTATATATGACTCGTTTAATCTCGGCTGTTCCGTGTAAAACTTAATATTGTTGGACAGGTCGGAGATTCCAGAAATTAATTTGTTTTTAGTCTAGTACCAGGAATATTAATTTAAAGCGTTGTAAACTTCATTGTTAGCAAATTAGTCTCGTTATTGCTTTGGGCTTCCAGTGAAATGGGTAACTTTCGTAGTAATAAGTCTCGAGTACATAATTAGTCTTTTTTATATAAAAATGACGATAATAAAGGATGTTGATTGTCTTGGCGTCGAGAGTCATCATCCGTTTTCACCATTGTAGATTATATAGCAAATTAAGACTTAACCCTAGAGTAGTCGCGCCTTCTCGTGAAACGCGAGTGATCGCGTAGGGAGCATTTTGCCGCCCGTACGTAATACGATTTTTTTTTGTTAATACGAGTTATTACGCATTTGTATTTATGTTTTATCGATGAAATAAAACACCAACTATTAAAATAGAAATCATTTATTCAAGTTTTATTATTAGAAATAACAAAGAAATGCTTTGGGAAATCTCAGGTAATTTTTTTGTTTTTTGGAACTCGTGTCATTATTATTTCTGTAAAATTTTAAAAAACTAAACTTAATAATAACATTATGCGTTTTCATCATCTACAGCGTGTATTTTACCAAAACAATCCTAGCACATGTACATGCAATGTTCGTTGCACAGTAACTTTGCACATATGTTGCACTCTTTTATTGTCCTTCTATTTTTCTTCGATGGACATACTTTGCATATACCCTTTCGAACTGAGGATACATTTTGAGGCACAAATCGAGAGATTTGGTACCGCAGACGTATCTGTAAAGTGTTCACGCCGGATCTTCTAACGATAATGTTGTCTAGTCATAGCTATGGCAATTTCTTTCAGAAATATTCGACGTAATAATAATTGGCCAGTCTTTTATTTATTACTAGCTGTGCCAGCGGCGTCGCACGCGTGGATATCGGGTTTCAAAACTAACGGACTTCCATAAAATGATGCCCAAATCTTAAGTTAGACCTCTAGCAATACATTGGTGAAAACCACATTCAATTCCATGCAGTACTTTTTGCGTGATGCTCAATCAAACATTCAGATAAAAAATTCTCCCGTTTTCCCAACACTTCCCTTCACTGCTCTGCTCCTATTGATTGTAGCGTGATGAAACGTATCATATAACCTGCACAGGAGTATGATGAATAATTGTACCAAGTTTCGTTAAAACCCGTTGAGTAGGTAATTTTTGTTTCTATAACGAACATACAGACAGACAGAAAGACAGACGGACAGACAGTCAGATAAAAATTTTACTGATTGCATTTTTGGCATCAGTATCGATCACTTATCACCCCTGATACTTTTTTTGTAAATATATTTTTAAAGCTGAAACGCCTGTGCAAAACTATCTACCTATACCTACTTCACTTAAAAATAAATACTTATAACTACTTTAATTAATAAAAGTACCTACGCTTAATAATTTTTAATTTGAACGAATATTTTACAATATAACAACAAAAGAAATTCAAATAAACTATTTCAACACTAAAAGTCGCGCTGATAAGCACGGTTTCTCAATATCAATTATTGTCTGTCAATAAGGTCGATCGCTCTGAACGCATCAACAGCCAAATATTAAATGAAGCTAGCTCTTTTTTTTTTTTTTTTAGAAGCTAGGGGACGACGCGGCGCAGGACCCCGCCGGCGGGGTCGGAACGACGGGCGTGATGTGTTAGATTGTGTCGCGAGCTGTTCGGCGGCGGCCAGCATGGCGAGGGTGATAGGATCGTCATCGTCCAGGAGGACGTGACGGGGGCGACGTTTCCTACTATGGGGGGCTTCGGGAGGGACGTAGTCAGCGGCGGAGACCACTAACGGATTGGGGTGATGCGGAGCAGAGTCAAAATATTTAGTGGAGCATCGCTTAAGGTACTGCGCGATAGTCGGCAGTTCTAAGTCGATGTGAAGGTTTTCGTTCCTAAGGAACCAGGGGGCGCCTGTTGCCTTACGCAAGAAGCGGTTCTGAACGACTTGGAGTCGTTTGATATGTGACGGAGCGGCGTGTGCGAAGACAACGCTCGCGTACGTCATGATAGGGCGGATGCAAGTCGTGTAAAGTCGAACCTTATTTCTAAGGGACAGTTTACTACGCTTGTTCAGAAGGCAATGTAGGCGGCCGAGCGTAAAAGACGCTCGGTCGCGGACTGTCTTGATGTGATGTCGGAAGGTCAGTCCATTGTCCAGGTACACACCCAGGTAACGGACAACTCGTTCCCAAGGGATCGATTTGCCGAACATCGAAATCGGAAGGCTCCGCGGGAGTACCGCGTTCCTCCGGAACATGATGGCAGAGCTCTTGGCGGGATTGACTTCGATTGAAGCTAGCTCTCGGACCTCCCACCTTTTTATACCCTACCGCCGCCGCGACCCGTGTCGAACGCGGCAACCGTTACACAAAAATAATCCTTATAGCATGATTCAGTATTCACGTGCGACGGCGCGATGGCTTATTTCATGTATAAGTTTGGTGTTTCTATACCGATTTCTATGATTCTTTTTTTATTGAATAGGTAATAATGATAACTTTTTTAAATTAGGGATGAATGAGAGTATTATAAACGTAAGAGTAAACAAATATAACCAGAATGCTCCGAACTGCTAAGCTATCAGGAGTTACACGTGTTATTGTGAGTCAACCATAAAAGATAGACATATTATTATGCTGTTGCGGGATATTTTTTAGTCAATTTTATGTAAAATATTTCTGTCATACATAATTTCTATGTAACTTTAACCATTAAGGCTGCACACGCGACGGAAGCTTAAAAAATGGAGTAACTTCTCCCGTTTTCCCAACATTTCCCTTCACTACTCTGCTCCTATTAATCGTAGCGTAATGAAAAGTATACTATAACCTGCCCAGAAGTATGAAGAATAATTGTACCAAGTTTCGTTAAAATCCGTCGAGTAGTTTTTGTTTCTATAAGGAACATACAGACAGACAGACAGACAGACAGACAGACAGACAGACAAAAATTTTACTGATTGCATTTTTGGCATCAGTATCGATCACTAATCACCCCCTGATAGTTATTTTGAAAATATATTTCATGTACAGAATTGACCTCTCTACAGATTTATTATAAGTATAGATTAATTAAAACAAACTAAAATTAATATCATACCATATTTACATTAAATTAATACTATACGCAATGAAAACAAATAATATTTCAACAAATAGTAAAAACTAAGACCAATGAACTTCACTTACGTGAGTAGTCGCACGGTGAGCAATTTGCCGCCAAACGCGACACACCTCCAAAAACCTTTGTCTCCTGCGGTCATCCTCGCACTGATTTAATTTTTATTTCTAACACACGAAGGCGAGGGATGAAGGGGCAGCTACACGGACGCTTGACCTTGACAAATGCATAGCTTGCAAAATAAAACGAAATCTATGCCGCGGGCGGCAAAATGCTCATAGCGCGAGCACTCTAGGGTTAAGGCAACCTGTCAGTTTATCATAACAGACTCGCAATCAAACCACAGCATCTACTTCAGCCTCCCTATGACTTAATATCCTATGGATGAGGCAGAGGGCGTCCACACTACGACGTCATTCCTCGCGGTTATTCCCTCCCATCCCCTTAGCTTCTACAGTGACCGCGTTTACGCTTGCTTTGGAGATTCTATCCCAGGACTTACTTTGATTTGGGTCGCATCGTAGTTTTAATTTGTCAATTAATTTTTTTTTCTCTTATTTGCCAGTGTCGGAGATAGCAACGAACAGCGACGGGTTGCGGTCCCGAGCGGCGCGGCGGGCGCGCGGCACAAGACGGCACCCCAGGCCGCAACGACGACGGCCCACAGCAAGCAGCTGGCGGCGGGCGGGGCCAACCACCCGCCCCAGCCGCAAGGTAACCACAAACGTAATGTCAACCGTTTATTGTTACCTCCTTAACGCACGCTGTACACCACACACGCACGACACGACACAACACGACACGCTCTGTGCAGGTGACGGCACAAGACGCAACGACGACGGCCCACAGCAAGCAGCTGGCGGCGGGTCGGCTCCTTAACACACGCTGTACATCACACAACACAACACCATCATCATCAGTCTATCTCAGTCCAATGATGGTCATAGGCTTCTCCAATTGTTCTGACCTATGGGCAAACACCTGGAGGCTATACCTATGATCGCCACTCTGGGCAGACTGCTGGCGATTGCAGAGCGTTGCTCCCGTAAAGCTGATGCATGTCATCGGTCTGTGGTATTTACGAGTAGCTACGCCTGCAATCGTGATGGTTATAATACCACCAGTCGGTTGCCAGAGCTTCGTTTGTTAATCGGCGGAGTAGGCAGACCATGCATATGACATGTCTTATTTATAAATTATTTCACATAGGTCTAAAAATAATAATACAATCTTGCGGCAACGGCGACGCATACATTGATTTCGGTTTGCCGCATCCTCCTGAGTGCGGACACTTTATCACAGTCCCACGGGAATATTTTGAATTTTATTCAAATGTAGGTGTGTCAACCAAGCTACCAAGACATATTGTTTATACCAAAATTATGTGGCGGTAACTGTAATTTAAAATAACAGTTGTCAGGATTGATATCCTATCTATTTATAATCATGATGAATCAGTTGATGATACAGAATGCAGGTATTATCATAGCATTTTCCTCGTCAATGCGCAACTGATTTATTTATCAGTTGTGGAAAATTAACTGTATTAAATATTTTATTGCTTCAAATGATATTTGTACTTTCAATACAATAAAATGTTCTAGAAAATACGACTTGGAAAATAATTACCAAGTATTTGGAATTAATAAGTACATAATTAGAAATTTATCTGTGGAACCTTTCCCGGTAGCTTTTTACCCAAATCACTATAATCTGTACGTTTTAAGGTCTTCCAGAGGTGAGAGCCTCCGCTCCCCCAACAGCCCGTGATGATGATAACAAGTCCGCCTTGGCTATCATGGTAGTAATTTAGAACAAAAATATGTCAAGGGTGAATAGGCCCTTACATTCTGTGCGTGCTCCATCTTAGTCCTCATGTGATCTACCTCCGAATCATCAACAGACATGTCATCTATATCTGAAATCGAGGACAAACTCACAATCTGACACATATAAAAATATGCCACGATCAACACAACAACAACTGTTACACTATACACGCTAACATTGCATTTTTATTATTATCTTTTGTACTTAATTAGTTTATGAAATTAGAAATACAGAGCATGTCAGCTGTAAGCAGATGTTATCTTGGAGTGTAAGCTCAGTTACATATAGACGCCTGTATTAGCAGTTATTAAAACGCAAGTATGTGCCTCATACGATGTAATTAATTTCAAAATTGTTTTAGATAGATAGATCGAGACTTTTTACTACTCACTAAAAGAATTGATTGCATATTGTGTGCTCTTTAATGGAAAATATTTTATAGTCTGTCATTGATTGCTATAAAACAGACATCATTGCTAGATCTGGCACTATATACATACAGGTACAAATTTACATTTACAAAACGAAAGATAAGAAAATTTTAAAAATTCCACTTTGAAAACTGATTTAACACTCCAAAGATTCATTGCTCGTATATTTACTTAATTTGCTTTTTAAAGTGTAAACCCGCTTACTGTTGTCCGGCTCTGATCCGTCGGTACGTTGTTGTATAAAAATTCAATCATTCTGACAGGAGGTAACAATGCTAAGAGCGTGGGTGTTTTGAGAACCGAACCTGTAGTTTGTTTGAACTTTCATGCACCGCCTTTGTCCGATGCACTTCCCTCATCACAATCGAGTATGTGACAGGTGGAAGAAATTATAACCAGTATGCTAATATGGCCTTTAGGTGTAGTATGGGGAAGAAACTCTGTTTTGCCTTAATAACTACACCATAGCTGGCAGGCTTTAATATGTCTTCCAAAAGTTTACTAGTCAAGGCAAGTGTACCTAGTTCTTATATCTAAAGAACACATATGTATGTGTATTGTTATCACCAGACCAATAACCAGAAGCTGAGAAAACTCTGAATGAACTAAATGTGGTATTTTCCAAACGAACATGCAAATCTGTTTATTTTTCATGCAATAATGACGGCAACATCTTTGATCAAAGGTCATTATTAGCAAACAATTGATTGTACTTGTGCCGATTCGAAGACAAAAAGTGCATTCAAGTTGCAACGTCTTATTTCGTATTGCTTATGCATCGTAATATGGCAAAAGTCAGCATACTCGATTGTGGAGCAACATATTAATTTAAGTTGCAATTTAAAAAACTTGATTCATCAACTGTGCCACTATGAGACATTTTTTAAATTAAAATTATGGGTATGTTTAAAAATATGCATTGTGAAAATTCTATTTAAAAAATATAACAATTTACTAGTTTTTTACCCTTTCTAAATATGTACATTCCTCTTTAGTAGTGCTACAATTATTTATATCTGGCTTATTTTTATAAATAATGTTTTCAATCTTACCTATAATATATTTGCATGTGTATATTGTATATGTTGCCATTTAAATAGTAGGAAGGTGTTTATTAGAAGATACATATTTGTTTGATGATACGTGTCTCGCGACATTGTCCTATGTGTCCTATCTTTGTGATAGTTTAATGTAGAGGAACAAGCTTCTTCTCTACTATTCTTATGGCACCACCTTCGTAAAGAACTCATATGCAAATGGCCACACATCAAGCTACCCACATTACTCAGATATTATCTGTATGGAATATTGAGCCTTATGCATTGGACGATTAGATTGAAGATTGTGGAAATTTTACATATGGGGTAGTTTGACGTGTTAATCCGCCTGGTAACGTTATAAACTGACTAGACTATAGTACTAAACATAATCTAATGAGCGTCATTTCGTATGTCCACATATATGCATGCGGTCGCGGCTTCTCCCTGCGGTGCACGTCACTTCCGTTACCGCTACAGGCTCCGGCTGCGGTGGCGATGGCGACTACCAGTTGGTGCAGCATGAGGTGCTCTACTCCTCGTCCAATAGGTGAGTGGCGATCTGTATTGTATGTGGCAAACTCCTTAAGTTCTCTTGGACAAGGGAGCCTGGAGGTAGAGCGTGAACGGGGACCCCAAGAGATGTTACGCTACGAGCGCCAGACGCCCGCGTCTCACCGGTTCCCTTTTTTCTATCTACCTGCGCACCCTAAGGATTTCACCAGACCAACATATCGTTAGAAGACCCAAGAGTATACATATTACAGTTGAGGACATAATTAATAACAGTTTATCTATGTATAGGTCCTTCAACGGTAAGTATAACAGAGCATAGGGTAGTTTCAGATAACACTTTTATGTACGAGTCCTTTAGAATTTTTCTGATAATGATAACAATTTAAGACTCTAATACCAGTGCAGAAATAAAGTTTGAAACAATCAGATTTACAGTAAGATGATCCAAGTTATCAAGTAACCATTTGTACTTAGCAGAGGCTTAACTAATATTATTAACATTTTCTTTAATTATGTACTTGTTTGTCAGGTACGAGGTGTTGGAGTTCCTCGGGAGAGGCACGTTCGGGCAGGTGGTGAAGTGCTGGAAGAAGGGCACCAATGAAATAGTCGCCATAAAGATCCTCAAGAACCATCCCAGCTATGCTCGCCAGGGGCAGATTGAGGTCAGTTTGTACTATTGTTCATTTGAACCTTAAGCGGCTGTCCCACTGTACCACACTCCGCTGCGGTACGCGTTTATCAAGTCAATGCGCTTAGCCGTCAAGTCAATAGGGATGTTTCCAGGGTCAAAATATATACATTATATTTAGTCCATATTATAGATTATAAAAATATATTGGACACGTCCTTCCTTTTTTCATTTAAAGAAAGAATAACAAAGATACAAAGCATCAAGGAGTGGGGGTCTTTGACGTCACTTAGTGGCGAAAATACTCTTTGTCATTTTTGGTTTAATTTACAAATGAAAAAATACGTGTCTTTTATTTTTGAACAATCTAAAAGACGGACTAATTATATTTTTTTATGGCAACAAGCCTATTTCTATAGAATTTGCTCCTGCACGCAGATTCTATAGTACCTGTCAAATTCTGCCAAAACGTGTGTAGATTTGGTGCGGTGTGATTATCGCCTTAATGAAATGTAGGATAAGTTATAAACATTTGTTACTTTAACATGAAGATTAAATACTACGGGCTTCTATGTAGATTGCAAACAAATTAATGGACCCAAGTCCGAGACTTAAGGACACAATACTTAGACAAAAGGATTTGGTTTTAAAAGGACACTACCTAGTGTCCTCATACCTCAATTGGTTTAAAAATATGACTAGGACACTTTTCATCATCATGTTATTGTGGTTAGACAACTAAACACCAAATCTGAAAGAGAACACCAAACTGTGTTTCTCATTTTAATGATCCCACGTTAACTCAAATATACATGTGTGATTAATATACTCGTATTGTGTAAACTTTCTATACGTCCCAGTAAAAGTGTCATTCTGGTGTCATCATAATCGGTATTTTGACTCATGTATGTAGACTTAGGTAGGAGGCACAGGTTACGCCTTTCACATATGTAGTATGTTGTTCGCGTGACTCTTAAAGCCGTGACAGATGTCTATTGATAAACGTATTAGCTAAAAATAACACTCGCTACGTCTAAATATATTTGCCCATTTCAAACGTCGCTTTTACTAGTCACTTTTAAAGCTGGTAGGCGTAACGAGTAAAATGTCTCTAGCACTCGAATGAATTTATAATGTTGTCATCAATCAACATTATGTCCCTTTACCTTTGCGTCATGAAAATAAGTATTTTGTTTCTAAGATATACATTTTTATGTTAGGTTCCAAAGAAATATTTTATGTATTACCTAAGTTAAGCTGCTTGGAAATAATATTACACTTAAATGGGTTCCGTAGTTCGGTTCGCGTTTGCAAGTTACAACTTTCGTCAGATGTTAGTTATTTTTTTTAGTCCATTTATTGGGCTGACAACGAACGGAACCGAACTGGACAAAAACTACGCTAAAATCTAAATCAATGTAATGTATATAGGGTGCCAATTAAGAATCTGACATGTAAGTACTGTCTCATTCAACATCCTGGGGGGCTATTCACAAATGCGTTCCGAAAGATGTCTCTCCGAAACTTGCTAGTACGTTTATTCAAGTTTGACATTAGTCTAGTAGTAACTAATGTCAAATTTTAATGACGTTTATTCAACGTTTCCGAATCTGTCAAATTTGAATGACTTTTATTCAAAGTTTCGGAAATAAGCACTGTGGTATTTATTTAAGAAGAAATTAAATGCTTCATGTATATATTTCTTGTCAAGTAAAAGCAATGGCGAGCATGCCTACGGCGCACTGTCTAATATCATCTTACGTGTTAAACAGGACGAGATTAGATTTACCCGGAGCGTTGTGACCCGGTTGCACGTTCTGAATTTATAAATTAATTTGAATATAAAATGCGTACTGGCAACTTCTTTATCCTTGTTGACGGCGACCTATAAATACGGCGCAAACAAGCCGGACTAACAGGATCGTGTTCAATATTTAACTTGGTGTTAAATGTTATTTATTGGCTGTTTTACGTCGTATTCTAAGATGAAATCGTAGTTACACTATTAATATAATAATCTGTTACAATATTGCCCGTAGAGGGTTTTTGTTGAATGAAGTTTCTATTTAGTAACGTGATTCTGTGACCCCGGTCATATTTTTAACGCTTTCTATTACGGATAAAGCATTGTTTTGTATTTTGAAGTACCTACGTTAAAGGATGTTTATAAATGTCGTCTTTCGAGACTTTTGTTACGTTGGGAGACTTGTTTTTGACTCGTGTTGGTGTTTCTTCGGGTAAAATAACCAGACCAATCGACAGATCCATAGAATTATCAATTGGTCCATGTCGACCGATAGTTTCTTCCATACTGATCACTCGTCGTCTCACGATCAATGTGGTAGCAGTTAGTCTACATTGCCAAGAAACTCGAACAGTATCTAAAATTTTACTTCGTTTTCCTTTAGCGTTCTAATTCGGTTATTCGTTGTCTTTAAATGTTAGCTTAATTCCTACAATGTAGGTTAGGTCGCGGCGTCTCCGTGGCAAATAATAAACGCAATTCGTCGCTACATTTTTGGCTATTAACGGAGGGCAGGTTAGCTCTATCCGGCCGTTTCGCAGTAGCTGTTAGTGCCGCGATCCATTATCGGCGTTTGGCGCGCGTCCAGTCGCCCTCTGTTTGTGTTTACCCGCCGGAGTGCCGTCACTCGCCACGCAGACCTTAAAGTCTTATGCTGTGTTTTTGTTCAAAATATATACCTACTATATTTGGGACGTTGCATACTGCTACTTATAAAATAGCCGATTTTGCGACTGTATCTATAATGCATCGTGTTTTGATCATCTCCGTTCCATTTAGCGATCTGATTGGCGAAAGTTGTTGCTAAAAGTAGCAACTATTTTTTTTTATAGTAGCTCGACATAATGGCTTCCCTACGCCTGATGGAAAGCGAAAGAGAAGCCCAAGTCGCTGTGACAACGGGCAAGTAACTGGTCAGTTACCTGTCAGTTGCCACCGCCATGCCGGCCCAACCCTAACCCCCCACGAGCTCCGGAAACCCTACTCACCGGCAGAAACACGATCCGGAGGTCATTTGACTGCGGTATTTTGTAGGGTGGAGATCCTTCCCCGGACTGGCAGCTCAATTCGAGCGAAGATTCGCTTTGCCCTACCTCTCTTAAACTATGAAGTTGTTACTATGATTACTAGGTAGGCATGTCGACGTTTGATGAGTCGCATCTTCGATCTTAGTCTGCTCTCTAATACTTAAAATACAACTCAATGCGTTTTTAGAAAAGATCATTTCCAAAACCAGCTTTACTCGATGCTCTGCTTTATGAAAAAACTAACTTTTTAGATATAAATTAATGTGTCCATATTAATGTGGAGTTTGTGATTATTAGGAGTATAGGTAACTGTGTTATAGTTAGATTATAGGCATGGTTGCTTTATTCTGTTATACTAGCGCGTTACAGAACCAAGAAGTCCTTTACTTAATAGCGGGTTGAACGGCTTGTTATACAGATAAATACAAACAGGCCCAATACAATCAAGAAATTATGCATTAACCATGCAGTGCGCTCCGTTTGTGCATTGTTGCAGTTCTATTCTCGTTCCTTGGGCCAGTGCAATTCATTACGTTTTCCTTCCTCTGAGATAAATAAGTATGTCAATTAATCATGTGCACTTGTGTTCAGTAAGCTTTGATCGTTGAATTTATCACTAGCATATTGTATTTAGTGCACAATACATGTAAGGTTCAGTTCACGCTTGTAGGTTTCATTTATAGCTACATAGAATACTAATTTTTAAATGAATATTTTATTATCGTTTTTTTCCCATGACCTACCACAATCGCGTTGCCTTCAAATACATATATGTATGTACAAATACATACATCTATTCGACCACATCGTAATCTACTCTATAAATAAATATTTATATGTGCCTCTGGACAGACATCAATCGCGATAAGCTCGAAGTCATGTCGATAGTGAATGAATAAGCTTCATTCAACTCCGTTGATAAAGCTTGTTCAATTAGAGCCTTATAATAATACACTTGCTAGTTTTAGCTCTGGTATCGTCCAAAAAGTCGCAAATGGTTTTTTGTGCCCGTTTTCATAGACATCCTTCCTTAGCTATATATCCTCTAACCAGAATTTAACTACTAAAGGAATAACGAACGTCTAAGGCCGCAAACTAAAGGGCCGCATCAGCCCTGCTCCCGCTCGCGCGGTGCATCGCGGCTCGGCTCTAAGTACTTACAGATTTTGAGGGTTCTTAGCTTAGGAGGCTGTTAGTGGAAATCGTCATTACTCATAATCAACAGCAAGATGTCAACTGCAGGACAAAAGTCTCCCCGAAAGACTACCATGATGTAGGCAGTCTGAAACCAGCGTGATCCCCCCACAAAAGGTAGTCATTAAATTTTCTGCCCCAGCGGTCATCTGTTCTGCTGCCTCATTTTTATTCTCAGAATTATATCCGTTACCTTAGTTTTCCTCATTTCTGATTTGATCCCGTAGCAAAACGCCTATGTATTGATCCAACTTTTAAAGAAAATCCCGTACAAGTCTAGATTTAGTCCATTAGGTCAATATTACACTCGTATAGTTTAGACACGGTATGACCTGCTCTCAGATCGAATATCGCTATTAAAGGGCACTCGCCGTGGAAATACCGTTAAGTGGCTAGTTTGCGGCCGAACGCCTGCTTTACGACGAGGCTACATAGTACGGGGATATACTGTCTCGTATCTTTTACGATAACAGTCCTGGACCAGATGCTGTAAGGGTTAAGCGAAATGGTCTGAGGTCACCTTGGATGTTGTGGATTTTTTGTTCAACTTCTCAAACGAAATTATGTTGGGTGTATAAATCGTCCAAAAACTTTTTAAATAATCTGACTAAGTAACTTTTTCACTATACTCTACCCTAAGGTTGCCTGGAAGAGATCGCTTATAGCGATAAGGCCGCCCATATTGTACTACAAAATGTCTACTGTACCTAGTTCTATGTAAATTGTTTGGTGTGCAATAAAGAATCTCTATCTATCTAATTCAAATTGTTTATTGCAAACATCTAAGTTATGTTTTATGTCCATTTGATGTTTCTTTAGCGTCACAATATATTTTTGATTGTGTTATATACGTCCGTAAAACACTATGAAATAATACGATTTAGTTACATTTATTACAGAAATCAAAATTTGTGTCGCTTTGATAACATAGAAATTTGATCGTTTAAAAATATTTTTCTTTTATTATACCTAAGTATACAAACTAAAGAGCCAATATTTTGTATTTCAACCAAAGGTTCTGGGTGTTCTTGCGCTCACAAACATCATTAGTACAAGATGAAATCTTAGTTTTAGACCAAGTGGTCTATTCAGGTGGAGTTAATCGTTTATCTTTTAGATGGTTGGTGTGTGAATATTTATTTATCAGTATAAATGCTGAGGAGGCCCAGCAGAGGGACAGTAAGAGGATATTCAAAAATAATATACTTAAATATAAAGCACTTTTTTTTGGTCAACTTGGCTATTTGTTATTGCTATAGTTCGACAAGCATTGGTTCGGGTTAACGACCTGGAATTACGAGTAGTTGGGAAGGCCTGTGTTTTGTACTGGAATGTTAATTACCGAACGAACGTATTTAGTGTTGGAAATGTCAATTAGTTCAATTGGCGCAGTGAATAACGATATTTTATGTTTTAGCGGAAGTTAGAACGTATTAGATGATAAATATAAATAAATAAATAACCCAAGACATGCCACGCTGGGCCACACAGCGCCACCTAGCCCCAAACTAAGCCGAAGCTTGTACTATGGGTACTAGACAACTGATAAACTTACTTATATACATTTTTTTTGTAAATAAATACATATTATACATAGATTGTTGATATCCTTTTGCTGGAAATAAATCGTATAGGAGTGGTATGCTCATCTAAATAAAATGAATACCACTCGCTGATCAGTCATGAAATGTCCGAAACTATATCACCTACAAACCAGAAAATCGCCATTTCCTCATAAGGTGTAGACGACTAAGCTAAGAAGGCTAAAAAGGGTATGACGAAACTCCACTCCTAAGAAAATAAAATGGGGGTTGGAAGTTTTAGAACATTAAATATCGCATTGCATCCATGCAAAGCCGGGGCTGGTCGCTAGTCATAATATACGTCCGTAAATGTAGTTTTCACGGCTACACATTTTTTTATAAGTATTGCGGACGTAAAAAATAATAAAATACATGTGCAAATACCCAGATCACGTGGTATAATCGTGACCTTCGTACAATAAATATCAATATTGTTTGAAATATAATCTACTTGATTGGACGTTTAACATTTACACAGCTGAGTTACAGCCTTTTGTTTGCAATCTTTAACAACAAAATTGCCGTGGCGCAAAGAATTATGTTGTCCAGGGATTACAAATGCGTCATTGTATGGAGGATATACCTATAATCGCCACGCTGGGCAGGCGAGTTGGCGATCGCAGGGCGTAGCTTCTAGCTCCAGTGACGCTGCTGCCCGTCATCGGTCTGTGGTATTTAGCCAACGCCTTCAATAGGCCTGTTGCCTTTAAAAAAATGTAAATAGCCCGTCTTTTAGATTGTTCAAAAATAAAAGACGGCCGTCTTTTAGATTGTTCAAAAATAAAAGACGGCCGTCTTTTAGATTGTTCAAAAATAAAAGACACTTATTTTTTTCATTTGTAAATAAGACCAAAAATGACAAAGATATAGTCCGTTAAAATTACGCGTGACGTCAAAGAGTGAGAGTTTTTTCGCCACTGAGTGACGTCAAAGACCCCCATTCCTACATTTTGAAGCCTAGTATCTTTGTTATTTTTAGTTTAAATTAAAAAAGGAAAAATACGTTGCACGTCTCCATTACATTATTATAATCTAAAAGAAAATACGGACTAAATATAATGTAATTATTTTGACTCTGGAATCACCCCTATTGTGATGGTTATACCGCCACCAGTCGGTTGCCAGCGCCTCGTTTGTTATTCGGCAGGATGCATCACGGACAGGCGAGGTTGGCTAAGACCGAAAAGTTGATAGGCTGCTCCCTTACATCCCTGCTTTACGTAGATTGAAGCTTACAAAACTAATCATTTATCGTATTCGTCACCAGGTGTCCATCCTCTCCCGCTTGTCCCAAGAGTCGGCGGACGAGTTCAACTTCGTGCGCGCGTACGAGTGCTTCCAGCACCGGTCGCACACGTGCCTCGTGTTCGAGATGCTCGAGCAGAACCTGTACGACTTCCTCAAGCAGAACAAGTTCTCGCCGCTGCCGCTCAAGTACATCCGCCCGATACTGCAGCAGGTGCTCACGGCTCTGCTCAAACTGAAGGTAAAACCTATTTTTTTTTATACCACTAGAGTGGCAAATAAGCCTACGGCCCGCCTGATATTATTTTTATTTATACATAAATAATTAAATAACCTAAGACAAGCCACACTGGGCCACACAGCGCCGTCTAACCCCAAATTAAGCCGAAGCTTGTACTATGGGTACTAGACAACTGATAAACTTAAATACTTTTTTTTTGTAAATAACTACATATTATACATAGTAAACACCCAGACCAATACAAACAGACATGTTCATGAACACAAATGTTTGCACTGTGCGGGAATCGAACCCACAACCCTTGGCTCCGAAGGCAGAGGAACCTACCAAATGAGCCATCGAGCCAGTCAATTGGTATGTTTAAGATACTCAGTGAGTTTAGCAATTTAGACTAAATGCTACCTATGCTATAATTCATGAACACAAATGTTTGTTCCCGCAAACCGAACCCACAACCCGAATTATTATCAATTCAAAATGACCGTTTTTCAAAATGAGTTTGCGCTTGACTGCGATTCGCCTGATGGTAAGCGATATCGTAGTCTACGATGGAACGCGCTCACCCAGCAAAAACCGGATCACTCTCGTCTTGAACATCGGAAGATTATATCTCTCGGGGAACAAGGTGCCCGGCAAAGAGTTCCATAGTTTAGCCGTTCGCTCTATGAAGGTAGAGGCGAAACGCGCTGTGCGGGTCTTAGGAACTTGCAACATATAACGGTGCCTATTCGCCGTACCCCTCGTCCGATGATAAAAAGATGATAGGTTAGGGATAAAAAGGATGTTAAGCAGTTGCCACTGCCTATGTACACCTGCAACACCAGGGGTATCACACGCGCGTTGCCGACCCTTTGAAAATCTCTTCACAATCTTTTTTGAAGGATCCCATACTGTAGTCTCGGGGAAGAGCCCCGGCGGTGAGCTCATTCCACAGCCTGAGTGTACGCGGCAAGAAGTTTCTGTTTTTTGTGTATTGCGCCTCACACGTTTCATCATCATCATCATCAGCCATCATCATCATATTGCAGTCCACTGCTGGACATAGGCCTCTCCAGTTATTCGCCACTCAGGGCAAACACTTGAGGATATACCCATAATCGCCACGCTGGGCAGGCGGATTGGCGATCGCAGGGGGTAGCTTCTCGCTCCGATGACGCTGACCGTCATAGGTCTATGGTATTTAGCTACGCCTTTAATTGTAATGGTTATACCGGCACCAGTGGGTTGTCATTGCCTTGTTTGTTATTATTAGGATGCACCACGAGCAGGTGAGGTGGGCTTGGAGCGAAATGATGATAGGCCGCTCCCTTACATCCCCACGTTTTATGACAACGAAAGTAGAATGTATAAGAGGGTCTTGTGTTAATAAATCCTACTAGAGAGAAGTCATAACAACTCATTAACAACAACGCATTATATGTAACAGCAACTCGGGCTGATACACGCGGACCTGAAGCCCGAGAACATAATGCTGGTGGAGCCGGCGCGGCAGCCCTACCGCGTCAAGGTGATCGACTTCGGCAGCGCGAGCCACGTCAGCAAGGCCGTCTGCAACACCTACCTGCAGAGCAGATACTACAGGTGAGATCAACTTTTTTTTTATATAGTCATCATCATCATCATCAGCCTATTACAGTCCACTGCTGGACATAGGCCTCGCCAGTTGTTCGCCGCCTAGGGCAAACTTCTGGAGGATATACCCATAATCGGCCACACTGGGCAGGCGGGTTGGCGATCGCAGGGCGTAGCTTCTTGCTCCGATGACGCTGCTGCCCGTCATCGGCCTGTGGTATTTAGCTACGCCTTCTATCGTGATGGTTTTACTGCCACCATTCGGTTTGCCAGAGCCTCGTTTGTTGTTCGGCAGGATGCACCACGGGCAGGTGAGGATGGCTTGGAGCGAAAAGGTGATAGGTCGCTCCCTTACATCCCTTATTTTTACATAGTAGCACGGCATAATGTCCTCCGAACAGAATAAAGCAAAGTAAGAAAGTGAAGTAAAAGCAAGTAACCGGCTAGACACCTGTCAGTTTCCACAACCATGCCAGCCGTTAAGATGCTTCTTCATGCCCCGTTGAAAGGAATGAGGAAACGCATGCACTGGCCACGAGTTCCATCCGCATTTTAATGACGCGGTAAAGAAAGAATTTTTGAACTTTTTCTTACGCGAAGGGATGTTTTCTACGGTAAACTGTGACAACGGAAGCTTCGTAAGATTCTGTAGCACATGAGGGAAGGTGAGATGAGGGAAAACAACTATTCATCCATGGTAAATAATATCCATAATTCATCCATAAAACACATGTTTGGGCTTAGGCCAGGCCACGGGGAAAATTACGGGGAAATGAATTTCAGACTACTTTCTTCAGAATACCCAGTATTAATTGACAAATCAGAGTTTATAGATTAATGCTGGCGAAGCTGAAAATTTCACAGTTCGGATAATTTTTTTTTGTTACAAAAAGAGCGTTCAGGATGATCTCACTCCGCCTGATGGTAAGCGGTCGTGAGGTCCAAAGGTTAGGTCGACAGGCACAATAGGGCATACCCACCGCGCCTGTCGCCCTTACCCTGAAGGCTCACTGAGATGCCGTTTCACGCCCCGCCTAAAGAACCTAGGATTGTAGGAGGAAGGAAACACATTTTATTTAAAGTAACGAAACCTTCATTGTTAATAGTCCTACCGGTGATGCCCTTTGTTTTTGGTACGTTATCTAAGCACATTGTTTATTCGCAGAGCACCGGAGATAATCCTCGGGCTGGCGTTCTGCGAGGCGATCGACATGTGGTCGCTGGGCTGCGTGGTGGCGGAGCTGTTCCTCGGCTGGCCGCTGTACCCCGGCTCGTCCGAGTACGACCAGATCCGCTACATCTCGCAGACGCAGGGCTTGCCCACTGAGCACATGCTCAACAGGTAACTACTATCATCATCATCATTTTAACTGTAGGAGATCCACTGCAGTCTACAGGACATAGGCCTCTCCCAAACTTCCCTAAAGACTTCCACAACGGCCAAGAACAACTATATGTAACACAATAATTAAATAGGCATTGAATAATTTAGCTTACTTCACTATGTACTAAATTTAGAATTCCGGGCGCTAATAATAGTCTGTGGATAAAAAAAAAATATACATAGTCTGTCTTAAGGCGACTATCACACTGCACCGCGCCTCCACGTGGTTTGGCAAAACCGCGTGTAGATAGATACCAACCGGTTTAGCTTGACGCGTAAACGCGTACCGTGACAAAACGCGGTGTAGTGGAAGATCAACCTTATGGAGATGGTTCCATTCAGAACTCTTTGTAAATGTACAAAGAGATAATTTAAATGGTTAAATTTGAAGAAGGACAATGAATAAACTTCTCACATTGACAGAAATAATAAAAATTACAATACTATGGGTCTCAAAATGGTGTTCACATGGCATGTTTGCACTAAGGTTTTCCGTAGTACATTTGAAACATTTACATCTAACTCTCGTGTAGTAACTCTCGTAAAGAAAAAGCCCTCCTTATATACCTACCAGCTTATTCATTGTGTTGCGTCCTGTATCGGGCTCACGAGACACCACTCCAAAGGTTTCGAGACGACATCTATTTCCCAACAATCATGAAATAAAGTTGGTTCCTCACGTAAATAAAACCAATCTGAATTATTCCTAGCGCAAGCAAAACAGCCAAGTTCTTCTACCGCGACGTGGACAGCACTTACCCGTTCTGGCGGCTGAAGACGCCCGAAGAGCACGAACTCGAGACCGGCATCAAGAGCAAGGAGGCCAGGAAGTACATCTTCAACTGCCTCGACGACATTGGACAGGTAAGTCGTTACATGTCATCATCATCATCATCATCAGCCTATCACAGTCCACTGCTGGATACAGACCTCTCCAACTGGTCGCCACATTAGCCAAACTTCTGGACTCTTTACCCATAATCGCCGCGCTGGGTAGACGGGCTGGCGATCGCTTTTTTTTTCTAAATGACTACGATGATGGCCAGGGCGGCCTTGTCAACATCACCGGACCCCTAACTGGCGATCGCAGGACGTAGCATCAGCGTCATCGGTCTGTGGTATCTACCTACGCCTTCAATTTTGATGATTATTCCGCCACCAGTTGCCAGAGCCTCGTTTGTTACGGTTGAGGGTGGTTCAGAGCAAAAAGATTGGAGATGAGTTGCTATCCTATGTCCCTACCACATAAATTCATTTTTTATAAAAATAGTTCCACTGTACCCGCCTGGCCTGCCATCACTGTAGTACTATGACGTAATTGTACTACTGTAACCTGAACTATCTAAAGAGGGTGTCGACTGACAGTCATTGATTTGCTAACTTGCTAATGCTATAGCGACGTGTCTCTTTCCCATTTACATTTGCAAACATATCTAACGAGTACCATTTGTTTCCAGGTCAACGTACCAACGGATCTTGAAGGAGGCCAGTTATTGGCAGAGAAAGCGGACAGAAGGGAGTTCATAGACCTACTGAAGCGAATGCTCACTATGGACCAGGAGAGACGGATCACGCCCGGCGAGGCGCTGAACCACGCGTTCGTGACGCTGGCGCACCTGGTCGACTACGCGCACTGCAACAACGTCAAGGCGTCCGTGCAGATGATGGAGGTAGGTCACCGGCCGACGTGCCCCACAGGCGGGTCACGCCCGGCGAGGCGCTGAACCACGAGTTCGTGACGCTGGCGCACCTGGTCGACTACGCGCACTGCAACAACGTCAAGGCGTCCGTGCAGATGATGGAGGTAGGTCACCGGCCGACGTGCCCCACAGGCGGGTCACGCCCGGCGAGGCGCTGAACCACGCGTTCGTGACGCTGGCGCACCTGGTCGACTACGCGCACTGCAACAACGTCAAGGCGTCCGTGCAGATGATGGAGGTAGGTCACCGGCCGACGTGCCCCACAGGCGGGTCACGCCCGGCGAGGCGCTGAACCACGCGTTCGTGACGCTGGCGCACCTGGTCGACTACGCGCACTGCAACAACGTCAAGGCGTCCGTGCAGATGATGGAGGTAGGTCACCGGCCGACGTGCCCCACAGGCGGGTCACGCCCGGCGAGGCGCTGAACCACGCGTTCGTGACGCTGGCGCACCTGGTCGACTACGCGCACTGCAACAACGTCAAGGCGTCCGTGCAGATGATGGAGGTAGGTCACCGGCGACGTGCCCCACGGGCGGGTCACGCCCGGCTAGCAGATTTTTTTTTATTTTTTTTTTATAGTAGCTCGACATAATGGCTTCCCTACGCCTGATGGAAAGCGAAAGAGAAGCCCAAATCGATGTGACAACTGGCAAGTAACTGGTTAGTTACCTGTCAGTTGCCACTGCTATGCCGGCCCATCCCTAGCCCCCCACGAGCTCCGGAGACCCTACTCACCAGCAGAAACACGACCCGGAGGTCATTTGGCTGCGGTATTCTATAGGGTGGAGGTCCTTCCCCGGACGGGCGACTCAATTCGAGTGAAGATTCGCTATGCCCTAACTTCTCTTAACAGTTAACAGAATGGCAGTCAAGTGCAAACCCATTTAGAATTTTGAAAAGATCATCATCAGCTTCTCGCAGTTCACCGGTGGAAAAAGTCCTCAAGTCTCTTTGCTCGGTCTTGGGCTTCTCGCACACATGTGATTCTAACTTGTGACTTTGTTGTTGCAGGTATGCCGTCGCTCCGGCAGCTCCGTCGGCGGCGTGGGCTCCGTGGGCGGAGTGGGGGGCGTTGGCGGCGTGGGGGGCGTGGGCGGCGTGGGCGCGGTGGGCGGCGGCGAGTACGTGGGCGGCGTGGTGGCGCCCGCGCCTCCCACGGCGCACCACCTCGCGCTCACCATCAACCAGCAGCGGCTGAGAGCCGCGCCATACGACAACCTGGTAACTACAGCGTCTATCTATAGTTCTATACCAATGGTTCTTAACCAGTGGTCCGGTCCCTGGAAGCATCTCAAGTAGTCCGTGAAGCCATCCTATACAGATAGATAAGCACAACCTTTCATTTATTTACACTTAGATTAATGTATTTTACTTCAAAACTAATTAACCAACTAGACCAGGAGGTCCGTGACAAGACAGAAATTTTGACAAATGGCCCCTAATGTCTAAAAGGTTAAGAACCACTGATCTATACTTTCCATATGCATCGTTCACGGGGCCGAGTGTCGGCAACAACGCACTACGTAATAGCGTATTGTCAACTCGGTGTGAGCGAAAAGTTAAATATAGATATATCATCATCAGCCTATTGCCTCCTAGCCTCGCGATCGCAGGGCGTAACTCCTCGCTCCGGTGACGCTGCTGCTCGACATCGATCTGTGGTGTTTAACTACGCGTCCAATCGTGATGGTCATATGGGTAGGTGAGGGTGGCTTGGAGCGAATAGCTATAGGTCGCTCCCTTACATCCCACGGTTCATCGTGCATCTTCTTTTTTGCCCGACTGCCGAAGTAAACTTATAGCCCATTAGAATAAATAATCTAAATCTAATAGGAATATTTCTAACTAGCTGTGCTCGCGACTTCGTCCGCGTGGAATAGTTTTTTTTTCCCGTTTTTTTTTACATTTTCCATTATTACTTCGCTTCTAATAGTTGCAGCGTGATGTTATATAGCCTGAAGCCTTCCTCGATAAATGGTCTATTCAACACAAAAACAATTTTTCAATTCGGACCAGTAGTTTCTGAGATTAGCGCGTTCAAACAAACAAACTCTTCAGCTTTATAATATTAGTTTAGATGATAAGAAGTTACGTGTAAGTGGTAGATAACTAACTAACTTGTCTTGTTTCAGTACCAGCTTTACCAAGGCGGTCGCGTAGCAGTGGGCGGCGCGAGGCAGTACACGACGCGAGCGGCGGAACCGTTCCCGCACCAGTTCGTGTCCTCGATACTGTGCCAGCCTGCGTATCAGGTTTGTTTGGGGTCGTGGCTGTGGTGGATATAATTATAATAAAAGAAAGTTATTTTTAAGTTGTGTGTTTGTATTACTAAAGTAACCTTTGTTTGAGACTCTTTTTGATCTAAGGGCGAACCCTAAAACTCGCGCGGGCTCACGCTCGCGTGTTTATAATAAAAAAATATAGACTAAACTTAATCCAAATAAAATAATCACTGTGAAAAGCTTGCACTATAATAGACCTAAAGAAGCAAAAATACAAACATGAAACGGAATGTTAGTGAATTTAACACTGTTTAACACAACAAAATATAGAACTACATGCCACTGTACGAATACGTTCTAAAGTGGGCGTATTATACGTCGTCGTTGGTTGTCATATTTTGGTCACTAGGGGCGCTGTTATCGCCGCCAGTAGCTATTAGAAAAAGTTTCCCTATCGCTGCTTCTTTGATTGAATCTTAACTTCCCACGATCCCCGGAAGCTCTACTCACCAGTTATACGAGTATTGACTGGCTCGGTGGCTCAATTGGTAGTGACCCCTGCCTTCTGAACCAAGGGTTGTGGGTGGACAAACATTCGTGTGATCAACACTTGTGTTTGTTCCGTGTCTGGGTGTTCATATTTGTATTTAAGCATTTATTTGTGGTACCTTCGTTGTTGTCATACCCACAACACAAGTGCTTAAGCTACTTACTTTGGGATCGGAGCAATGTATGTGATGTTGTCTGATATTTATATTTATTGACGCATTCCTCGGCCTCAGGTGCAGCAGCTGGCGGCAGCGGCCGCCGCCGCCGCCGCGGCGCACCACCAGCACGGCGTGGGCGGCGTGGGCGCGGTGGGCGGCGTGGGCGAGCACGCGGCCGGCGAGTGGCGCGCGCCGCTCATCGTGGAGCCGGCGCCGCTGGCCGAGCCCGACGTGTGGGACGCCTTCCACCCGCACCACGCGCACCACCCGCTGCCGCACCACCAGCACCACCACCACGCGCCCGCGCCCAACGCGCCGCCGCCCGGCGCGCAGCAGCTGCACCACCACCACACGCACAAGAGGTACGTTGTGTCGCTATGTACGTGTGGGACGCCTTCCACCCGCACCACGCGCACCACCCGCTGCCGCACCACCAGCACCACCACCACGCGCCCGCGCCCAACGCGCCGCCGCCCGGCGCGCAGCAGCTGCACCACCACCACACGCACAAGAGGTACGTTGTGTCGCTATGTACGTGTGGGACGCCTTCCACCCGCACCACGCGCACCACCCGCTGCCGCACCACCAGCACCACCACCACGCGCCCGCGCCCAACGCGCCGCCGCCCGGCGCGCAGCAGCTGCACCACCACCACACGCACAAGAGGTACGTTGTGTCGCTATGTACGTGTGGGACGCCTTCCACCCGCACCACGCGCACCACCCGCTGCCGCACCACCAGCACCACCACCACGCGCCCGCGCCCAACGCGCCGCCGCCCGGCGCGCAGCAGCTGCACCACCACCACACGCACAAGAGGTACGTTGTGTCGCTATGTACGTGTGGGACGCCTTCCACCCGCACCACGCGCACCACCCGCTGCCGCACCACCAGCACCACCACCACGCGCCCGCGCCCAACGCGCCGCCGCCCGGCGCGCAGCAGCTGCACCACCACCACACGCACAAGAGGTACGTTGTGTCGCTATGTACGTGTGGGACCCGCACCACCCGCACCACGCGCACCACCCGCTGCCGCACCACCAGCACCACCACCACGCGCCCGCGCCCAACGCGCCGCCGCCCGGCGCGCAGCAGCTGCACCACCACCACACGCACAAGAGGTACGTTGTGTCGCTATGTACGTGTGGGACGCCTTCCACCCGCACCACGCGCACCACCCGCTGCCGCACCACCAGCACCACCACCACGCGCCCGCGCCCAACGCGCCGCCGCCCGGCGCGCAGCAGCTGCACCACCACCACACGCACAAGAGGTACGTTGTGTCGCTATGTACGTGTGGGACCCGCACCACCCGCACCACGCGCACCACCCGCTGCCGCACCACCAGCACCACCACCACGCGCCCGCGCCCAACGCGCCGCCGCCCGGCGCGCAGCAGCTGCACCACCACCACACGCACAAGAGGTACGTTGTGTCGCTATGTACGTGTGGGACGCCTTCCACCCGCACCACGCGCACCACCCGCTGCCGCACCACCAGCACCACCACCACGCGCCCGCGCCCAACGCGCCGCCGCCCGGCGCGCAGCAGCTGCACCACCACCACACGCACAAGAGGTACGTTGTGTCGCTATGTACGTGTGGGACCCGCACCACCCGCACCACGCGCACCACCCGCTGCCGCACCACCAGCACCACCACCACGCGCCCGCGCCCAACGCGCCGCCGCCCGGCGCGCAGCAGCTGCACCACCACCACACGCACAAGAGGTACGTTGTGTCGCTATGTACGTGTGGGACCCGCACCACCCGCACCACGCGCACCACCCGCTGCCGCACCACCAGCACCACCACCACGCGCCCGCGCCCAACGCGCCGCCGCCCGGCGCGCAGCAGCTGCACCACCACCACACGCACAAGAGGTACGTTGTGTCGCTATGTACGTGTGGGACCCGCACCACCCGCACCACGCGCACCACCCGCTGCCGCACCACCAGCACCACCACCACGCGCCCGCGCCCAACGCGCCGCCGCCCGGCGCGCAGCAGCTGCACCACCACCACACGCACAAGAGGTACGTTGTGTCGCTATGTACGTGTGGGACGCCTTCCACCCGCACCACGCGCACCACCCGCTGCCGCACCACCAGCACCACCACCACGCGCCCGCGCCCAACGCGCCGCCGCCCGGCGCGCAGCAGCTGCACCACCACCACACGCACAAGAGGTACGTTGTGTCGCTATGTACGTGTGGGACGCCTTCCACCCGCACCACGCGCACCACCCGCTGCCGCACCACCAGCACCACCACCACGCGCCCGCGCCCAACGCGCCGCCGCCCGGCGCGCAGCAGCTGCACCACCACCACACGCACAAGAGGTACGTTGTGTCGCTATGTACGTGTGGGACGCCTTCCACCCGCACCACGCGCACCACCCGCTGCCACACCACCAGCACCACCACCACGCGCCCGCGCCCAACGCGCCGCCGCCCGGCGCGCAGCAGCTGCACCACCACCACACGCACAAGAGGTACGTTGTGTCGCTATGTACGTGTGGGACCCGCACCACCCGCACCACGCGCACCACCCGCTGCCGCACCACCAGCACCACCACCACGCGCCCGCGCCCAACGCGCCGCCGCCCGGCGCGCAGCAGCTGCACCACCACCACACGCACAAGAGGTACGTTGTGTCGCTATGTACGTGTGGGACCCGCACCACCCGCACCACGCGCACCACCCGCTGCCGCACCACCAGCACCACCACCACGCGCCCGCGCCCAACGCGCCGCCGCCCGGCGCGCAGCAGCTGCACCACCACCACACGCACAAGAGGTACGTTGTGTCGCTATGTACGTGTGGGACCCGCACCACCCGCACCACGCGCACCACCCGCTGCCGCACCACCAGCACCACCACCACGCGCCCGCGCCCAACGCGCCGCCGCCCGGCGCGCAGCAGCTGCACCACCACCACACGCACAAGAGGTACGTTGTGTCGCTATGTACGTGTGGGACCCGCACCACCCGCACCACGCGCACCACCCGCTGCCGCACCACCAGCACCACCACCACGCGCCCGCGCCCAACGCGCCGCCGCCCGGCGCGCAGCAGCTGCACCACCACCACACGCACAAGAGGTACGTTGTGTCGCTATGTACGTGTGGGACCCGCACCACCCGCACCACGCGCACCACCCGCTGCCGCACCACCAGCACCACCACCACGCGCCCGCGCCCAACGCGCCGCCGCCCGGCGCGCAGCAGCTGCACCACCACCACACGCACAAGAGGTACGTTGTGTCGCTATGTACGTGTGGGACCCGCACCACCCGCACCACGCGCACCACCCGCTGCCGCACCACCAGCACCACCACCACGCGCCCGCGCCCAACGCGCCGCCGCCCGGCGCGCAGCAGCTGCACCACCACCACACGCACAAGAGGTACGTTGTGTCGCTATGTACGTGTGGGACGCCTTCCACCCGCACCACGCGCACCACCCGCTGCCGCACCACCAGCACCACCACCACGCGCCCGCGCCCAACGCGCCGCCGCCCGGCGCGCAGCAGCTGCACCACCACCACACGCACAAGAGGTACGTTGTGTCGCTATGTACGTGTGGGACCCGCACCACCCGCACCACGCGCACCACCCGCTGCCGCACCACCAGCACCACCACCACGCGCCCGCGCCCAACGCGCCGCCGCCCGGCGCGCAGCAGCTGCACCACCACCACACGCACAAGAGGTACGTTGTGTCGCTATGTACGTGTGGGACCCGCACCACCCGCACCACGCGCACCACCCGCTGCCGCACCACCAGCACCACCACCACGCGCCCGCGCCCAACGCGCCGCCGCCCGGCGCGCAGCAGCTGCACCACCACCACACGCACAAGAGGTACGTTGTGTCGGTGCTGTGTACCTGTGCGTACTGCTACGTACGTGTGGGACCCGCACCACCCACTGCCACTGCGTATGTACCGACTTACTGCGCTTGCTCAACGACCCTAAGTGGATCTTGACCACGAGATTTCGCCACTCTGCTCTATCTTCAGCCTTCTGTCGCCAGTACGATCGTTGAAGGTGACTGAGATCCTTTTCCATCTGGTCCATCCAGAGGTACCTGGGCGCCCCGGTAATATCTAACCCTTGCTATGACGGAAAATCATACAAATCTCTGACCAACTACATCCCTTGTTTGTCGTAACAGTCATCTATGAGACTTCTTGGAATCTCAACGGTAATATCGTTTACCCTTGCTACCGATATCCAAACACCGATAAAATAACTTCGGTCGCTTTTGGGAATCAGACCGATCAGATTAGTCGATGCCAGCCAAAGAAAGCTATGTCACAGACCGGCATGGCGGTGACAACTGACAAGTGATTTAGTTACTTACCGCAGCAATTCGAGTTTCTTTTTCGCTGTCCATCAAGCAACGGAAGACCAAATGATTGAACCACATGCTATATAAAATAATGTGTTACCAACTTGTATGTTTATACTTATATCTATGTAAACGTGTAGCGTTGAATACGTATTGTAACCGTGGGGGGTTGTCAACAGATCCACAAAGCAGCAGACGAGCGCAGTGCCGCATTATCAGCCGCACCACCAAACACATCAGTACAGGTGCAATATAGACACATTATATTACAACAGAGCTTGCTTGATATCGTGTTATGAATGTTTATCGATGCTTCTCAAACTCTTTTTGAAGGCAATTTCAAGCCATTTGTATGGTTGTCATATTAACAGATTCACAGTCCACAGACCGTATGTGGTCTATTCGTCGATACAATTTTTAGAGCTGTGAGACTTGATGGAACGGGGACCTTTCAAACACATGAAGTCACCTTTATAAAGATACAGACAGTTAAATAAATTTTCTTGCTATCGTATGTAACCAAACACCATGACTTTTACTCCTCGCATATGCGCAATGCAGTCTGTAGTGGTTGTTACCAAAATATAAGACCCAGACTGCAATACGACGTACCCTGGACGCGTTCTAAGTGTAAAAATCCTGGAACCTGACTTATGGTAACTCTAGCAATACTTGACTCTCAAATCAATTTTTAGACTGCAGATGTGTATTATGTGTTCATGTTCTGTGTTCATGGGCTGCGCTGATCGCTTAGCATGAGAAGTGTCGGCAGCTGTTTTAGCCCTAGTATTGTAAAAATTCGAGTCCGATACCCTTTGAGGACCTAAGTCTATATATTCAGTTCTTTTCGCATGATTGTTAGATAACCTATTCACAAATTAATAATGCAGATAGTCTCAATTTTCTATTTTTATAGTTGTTGTTTGCTCGTTTGTTTTTATCGCAATATGTGTGACGTCTTAGCTAAGTATTCGTAATTATCTGTGATAATGACCTTACATTATATTAATAAGTAGATAACACGGTTATGACCTGTACATATAATCTTCTAACAATAACGTCAAGGCTTTGTACTGCGCACCTTATATTTCAAATAATCACATAATGTTTTAACGGCATTTTATTTACTATAGCAAGTAGCAAGAAATTTTGAAGTCAAAAACGATATCAAGGATAATTCCCAACAGATGTGTTGATGATTTTATCTAATACATGCTAAGCTGTATTTTAAACTGAGGTTGTCGATAAGAAGGCAACATCTTTCATATTGGTTTACATAATGTAAATTCAAATAAAAATTGGCGATGAAGTAAAGCACTCTCATTATGAATGATTGTGATCAGTCATTTTTCAAAAGACGTTTTTCAATGTAAACTTTATTTTCCAACTTAAATAATTTTGACAGATTGACAGAGACCATAATTTATCAAGATACATTTTATCAAATTAAACAAATATTTCAAAGTTTTCCTATTGAATGTGTGTTGGAATTTGCTAGACATGGATAAGTTGATAGTGAATATCATGACGTATATTAAGTACATATTACATTCTTCTCAAAAGATACAGTTTTAATTAATCGAAACTTAGTTTTAAGGTTGGTAAGCCGATATTCCTTGTACTAACGTGCCAATGTACACAGTATGGCGGGCAGCGGCGGCAAGAAGGAGCCGACGCAGCTGTCTCCGGTGAAGAAGCGCGTCAAGGAGGGCACTCCGCCCTCCCGCCACAGGCACCATCACGATCACACGTGAGTATTGGATCTTGTTAGTTTCCATTTCAATGTTATCGACATAGCCCACCGGATTAGCAAGTTTAACTGGAGACCGATAACCGTAGGGGTAAACGAGTTTTAGAGTGGAAACCACTTCTCGGGAAACGTCTGTAGCGACGATTTGCGCAAGATGACTGGAAAGTGCTGGATGCGAGAAGCCCAAGATCGATCAAAGTGGTGAACTAATGGAGAAGCATAATAGGGTTTTATGAATAAAAATTGTAATTAGTCCGTCTTTTAGCTTATTCATTTTTATTTGTAAATTAAACTAAAAATTACAGAGTTATAGCCAAAGTAAGTAGCTTAAGCACTTGTGTTATGGGTATCAGAACAACGAAGGTACCTCAAATAAATACTTAAATACAAATATAAACACCCAGACACGGAACAAACACAAGTGTTGGGGAATCGAACCCACGGCCCTTGGTTCCAAAGGCAGGGGTCACTACCAATTGAGCCACCGAGCCAGTACTTACGTTATCTTACATCTTGTCATCAACAGGAACTCACGCGCAGCGCCGAGCGGGTCAGGCGCGTGGGAGAACGGTCTCGCGGCGGGGGGCGTGTCCGCGGGGGGCGTGGCGGCCGCGGTGGGCGGGGCCGCGTGCGGCGCGTCGCACACCATCACCATCCGCGACACGCCCTCGCCGGCCGTGTCCGTCATCACCATCTCCGACTCGGACGACGAGGACGCGCCGCGGCAGCCGCACGCGCACGCGCCGCAGCCGCAGCAGCAGCAGCAGCAACAGCAGCAGCAGCAGCCGCACAACCAGAGAGGTCGGTATTGCTTAACAATAATCGCTTTCCATCAGGCGTAGGGAAGCCATTATGTCGAGCTACTACAAAAAAAAAACTAGACGGCCGCGGGTTGTGAATTTGATTTTAATTGCTTAAGTTTGTATTAACCGTTCTGGAGGGCCGCAGCCGCAACCGCCGTTGTGGGAGCGGGAGCGACCGTCCAGTTGGCGGCCTTAGGGCCTCTGATAAAATAACAAGACTCGTAAATTTATCAATTTCCTAGGTAGTTGATTAACTCCCGGAAAGTAATAAACGGCTGTTGAAATGTTTTATTTATTACTAGACGTGTCGTGGGCAAGAGGCCTAAGGAACACAACAAGGCTTTTTTAGGGTGCAGTTCCACTGAAGCGGAGGAGAGCTGTGCTGCGAATCACCAGTCACATGGCTTGAAATTCATATCTGCCGAGAGAGAGAGAGAGAGATTAGCTCTGCTCCGCTCCGCGTCGGTGGAGCCGCAGCCTAATGGTTTTTTTCAGTGCTATGATGGTTAAAAAAATTATTGCACCCATAAACTTTTAGGTTTGTTCAGAGATATGATTTACCTATGGTGCAGTGCAGTCATTATCCGAATCGACCCGGTCCCAATTAATTCGGATTATCGGCGTTCTACTGTATTTGACAGTTAGTGCTATTGTTTTGTTTCCAATACATAGAATAGAATAGATATACTTTATTGCACACCATACAATCAACTTAAAACTAGTAAAATGGACATTAGTTATACAATTAGGCGGCCTTATCGCTCCAAGCGATCTCTTCCAGGCAACCTTAGGGTAGAGGATAAATTAAACAGACAGGGTGAGGTGAGCTATAGACTGAACAGAAATTGATGATAGTAAAACATAAATATTATTTTTCTATATGTTTTTTACGTGTTTGTGCGTGCAGGCGGCAGTGGCGAGTGCGTCCCCGCGTCGGCGGTGTCGACGCCGGCGGGCGGCGCGTGCGCCGACGACAAGCACGTCAAGCACGAGCCCCACCACCAGCCCTGCCACCACCACCACCAGCACCAGGTAGCTTTACAGCTGTGTCTTACATGACCATTGTTTACTGGCCAACTGACGTCATGTTTACCGTGAAATATTTAACATAAATGATGAAAGAAAAAAAGACTGATGATTACACTACATAGTCATAATTCATACTCATAATATTATAAAGAGGAAAGATTTGTACCTATTTTTGTATGTTTGTAATGAATAGGCTCAAAAAGTGGGCCAATTTTAAAAAATCTTACACTAATAGAATGCTACATTCTTCCAATTTGACATAGGCTGCATTTCATTTTGAAAAAAATTAGAGATCCTTGGTAAAATTTGAACAATATAATTTGTCTACCCCGTGCGAAGCCGGGACGGGCTGCTAGTATAAAATAAAGTCGCTTTTTTTCTGTCTGTCCCAATGTATGCTTAAATCTTTTAAACTACGCAACCGATTTTCATGCATTTTTTTTTATCAGATAGATTGATTCAATAGGAAAGTTTATGTGTATAATGTATATGTCACCGGAAAATAGCAAGAATCGTAAGTTGATCAATTTCCTAGGTAGTTGATTAACTTTCGGATTATAACAAACGGTAGTTGAAATGTATTATTTAACGCAATGGATTTCAGTTAGTTGATCAATTTACGGTAACCTGACAGTCATTTAATAATTTACGATTTTGACACAAGTAAAATCGTCCTCAAATGGGCCAATCGTTGCTCAATGTACTATTTGCACGGTTCACTATTACCCGTAACTTAATACACTGTTCCCTGCTTGGTTGCCGGGATAACGCCACGTGAGCCATTGAACCAATCAACGTTCTCCTAACCTGTCGGATGATTTTACGGCAAGACCCCGTAAAATGATCAATTTACTAAAATACATACGTTAAATAATACATTTCAACTGACGTTTATTATTTTCCACTTGCAGCAGCAACAACCAGCGCAGGTTCAGGCGCAGCCACAGCAGCAGCAGCAGCCGCAGCCGCAAGCAGCAAGCGGTCAGCGTGCGAGCGGCAGCACGTCGCACGCGCCGCACGCCACGCCGCAGAGCCAGAAGAAGCGCATCCTGGCGCTGGCGCAGCAGGACGCGCAGGCCAAGCGCGAGCCGCCGCACTACCAGCACCACGCGGTCAGTGCCGTCACACTGTTACGTTACAGCACACGCCGCAGAGCCAGAAGCGCATCCTGGCGCTGGCGCAGCAGGACGCGCAGGCCAAGCGCGAGCCGCCGCACTACCAGCACCACGCGGTCAGTGCCGTCACACTGTTACGTTACAGCACACGCCGCAGAGCCAGAAGCGCATCCTGGCGCTGGCGCAGCAGGACGCGCAGGCCAAGCGCGAGCCGCCGCACTACCAGCACCACGCGGTCAGTGCCGTCACACTGTTACGTTACAGCACACGCCGCAGAGCCAGAAGCGCATCCTGGCGCTGGCGCAGCAGGACGCGCAGGCCAAGCGCGAGCCGCCGCACTACCAGCACCACGCGGTCAGTGCCGTCACACTGTTACGTTACAGCACACGCCGCAGAGCCAGAAGCGCATCCTGGCGCTGGCGCAGCAGGACGCGCAGGCCAAGCGCGAGCCGCCGCACTACCAGCACCACGCGGTCAGTGCCGTCACACTGTTACGTTACAGCACACGCCGCAGAGCCAGAAGCGCATCCTGGCGCTGGCGCAGCAGGACGCGCAGGCCAAGCGCGAGCCGCCGCACTACCAGCACCACGCGGTCAGTGCCGTCACACTGTTACGTTACAGCACACGCCGCAGAGCCAGAAGCGCATCCTGGCGCTGGCGCAGCAGGACGCGCAGGCCAAGCGCGAGCCGCCGCACTACCAGCACCACGCGGTCAGTGCCGTCACACTGTTACGTTACAGCACACGCCGCAGAGCCAGAAGCGCATCCTGGCGCTGGCGCAGCAGGACGCGCAGGCCAAGCGCGAGCCGCCGCACTACCAGCACCACGCGGTCAGTGCCGTCACACTGTTACGTTACAGCACACGCCGCAGAGCCAGAAGCGCATCCTGGCGCTGGCGCAGCAGGACGCGCAGGCCAAGCGCGAGCCGCCGCACTACCAGCACCACGCGGTCAGTGCCGTCACACTGTTACGTTACAGCACACGCCGCAGAGCCAGAAGCGCATCCTGGCGCTGGCGCAGCAGGACGCGCAGGCCAAGCGCGAGCCGCCGCACTACCAGCACCACGCGGTCAGTGCCGTCACACTGTTACGTTACAGCACACGCCGCAGAGCCAGAAGCGCATCCTGGCGCTGGCGCAGCAGGACGCGCAGGCCAAGCGCGAGCCGCCGCACTACCAGCACCACGCGGTCAGTGCCGTCACACTGTTACGTTACAGCACACGCCGCAGAGCCAGAAGCGCATCCTGGCGCTGGCGCAGCAGGACGCGCAGGCCAAGCGCGAGCCGCCGCACTACCAGCACCACGCGGTCAGTGCCGTCACACTGTTACGTTACAGCACACGCCGCAGAGCCAGAAGCGCATCCTGGCGCTGGCGCAGCAGGACGCGCAGGCCAAGCGCGAGCCGCCGCACTACCAGCACCACGCGGTCAGTGCCGTCACACTGTTACGTTACAGCACACGCCGCAGAGCCAGAAGCGCATCCTGGCGCTGGCGCAGCAGGACGCGCAGGCCAAGCGCGAGCCGCCGCACTACCAGCACCACGCGGTCAGTGCCGTCACACTGTTACGTTACAGCACGAGCCGCACGCCCACCCATCATCTTCTGGGGTCATCCATAAATTACGTCACACTTTAGGAGGGGGGATGGGGTTCCATGAAGAGGGGGGATAGGGTTCTGGAGAGGCCTATGTCCAGCAGTGGATTGCGATAGGCTCATGATCGACAAATAATACGTTAAATTGTAAGCAGTAAGTTCGGTTCACAATATGTCGACAGTTTACAATCACGCTTGACACTCGTAGATTGTAATGTAACGGTATTTACAAATTTACGGTGACATTTCCATTCGGAAAAATCACAGCTGGAAGCTGATATCAAAGTACCGTTGTGGGAGGCAGAAAATTGCGCGCGAAACGTACTGTGGAAAACTTTCCAAATATAAATATTTGTGTATATTCTATGCCTGGGTGTATATTTGTTTATAAGTATTTGTGGTACCTTCGTTGTTCTGATGCCCACAACTCAAGTGTACAAGCTACTGACTTTGGGATCGGAGTAATATGTATGTGATACTCTCTGATATTTATTTAATAAATGGTTTTTATTATTACAGAACGGAACGAGTGTGCGCCAAACGAACGACTATCAGTGCAATCAATATGTGCCCGCGCAACACAAAAGGGATAGCGTAAGTAGTACAAGCTTTTTAATTAATTAATTAACATATAAAACTTTGTTTTTAATAAGCCGACGACCTTACAGTTTGAGTTAGCCAAATTTCCACTCGCTTTAGTGTAAAAATTCGGAATCTAGTAGGTAAATGTTCTACAAGACACGTCTTGCCATCGCGTAGGATAAACAGAATGGATTCAGTTATGTACTATTATACTCCTTGGACGGACCAAAGCTAGCAATATTGATTGATACTCATTGGAGATGTTCTTGAAGGATTAGGTGTCCAAGAAGTGTTACTACATGTAAGAAATGTGTTCCACAAAGATTCCCGTTGGGGGTCAAAAAATAGTAATTTGTTAGTGACTTCAAATTTTCGAGGTGGATTCTTGATTAAGGTCAAAATATAACATGTGTTTTTTGAGAACATGCTGCTGTATCAGCGGCAAGTGTTGCCTCTGTTGCCGCAGTGGCAACTGCCACAAGAAGAAAGTAATAGTAAGTATCTCTCGATCCCAAGACGTGTATTCGTAAGGCTAATACAGCAGCCACAGCGGCAACACATTTCAACCATTTATGCATGCCGTGCATAATTAATTCGGCACTTTAGCACTAATATAGAACTATTGTTACTACCATGTTATTAAGTGATTGTTTTATTGGCTGTCCTTAAATAAATAAACATCTTAACTAATATTATAAAGCTGAAGAGTTTGTTTGTTTGAACGCGTTAATCTCAGGAACTACTGGTCCAAATTGAAAAATTCTTTTTGTGTTGAATAGACCGTTTATCGAGGAAGGCTTTAGGCTATATAACATCACGCTGCAACTATTAGGAGCGAAGAAATAATGGAAAATGTAAAAAAAAGGGGGGAAAAATAACTATTCCACGCGGACGAAGTCGCGAGCACAGCTAGTAAGTAATAATGTTGTTTGTTTCCAGAGCGGTGGTTGCCGCGAGTACATGGGCGGCGCGCTGGGCAACGGCGCGGGCGCGGTCGTGGCCACGTCCAGCGCGGGCGCGGTGGGCGTGGGCGCGCACGCGCACGCGCACGTGGGCGTGGGCGTGGGCGTGGCCGTGCCGCCGCAGGCGCACAAGCACGCGCCGCACGCCGCCTGGCACCACCACCCGCATGCGCACTACAAGTGAGTACAGTAACAACTGGCCATCACCTGGGCCTGTACACCGCAAACTGTAATGGAGAATAGGCTTGTTGCCGTAAAAAATGTATTAAGTCCGTCTTTAGAGTGTACAAAAATATAGGACACATATTTTTTCATTTGTAAATTAGACCAAAAATGACTATGATATGGCCCGTTAAAATTACGCGTGACGTCAAAGAGTGGGAGCTTTTTCGCACAGAGCGACGTCAAAGACTCCCTCTCCTAAATTTCGATACCTTGTATCATTGTTATTTTTTGTTGAAATGAAAAAAGGAAAAATACGTATATTGGTTATCATAAAACACATGAGGAAACTGGTTTCGATTCATCTACCGAACCAGAATGTGCAAGTTTACTCTTTAAGAAATCTGATGATTTTTTAGAAAAGAAAACAAGTTTGCAACAATGGACAGTCATTGTGCTTCATAATATCCAACAGCAACTTTGCATGTATGATCGCAACATTCAATAACAAATAATTGGCGTATAATTTGCAGGACCGGCAGCGGTGGCGTCCTGTCCCCGGGCGGCGGCGTCTCTCCCGGCTACCTGCCGCCTCCACTTTACGTGCCCACGTATCATTACCACACGTGAGTATACTCGTTATTAGTCATTTGTACTCTTAACTCTTTAACTTCTGTGTGTGCATTTTAGGGTTTTCTTGTTAGGTATAAGTATAATAATAACCCAAGACATGCCACGCTGGGCCACACAGCGCCACCTAGCCCCAAACTAAGCCGAAGCTTGTACTATGGGTACTAGACAACTGATAAACTTACTTAGATACATTTTTTTTTTGTAAATAAATACATATTATACATAGAAAACACCCAGACCAATACCAACCGACATGTTCATGCACACAAATGTTTGTAATGTGCGGGGATCGAACCCACGACCCTAGGCTCAGAAGGCAGAGGTCACTACCAATTGAGCCACCGAGCCTGTCAATAGGTGAATAGTTTATTTTGAATAACTTCTGTGTGAGCATTTTAGGGTTTTCTTGTTAGGTGAATAGTTTATTTTGAATCATTTTACAATGTTTGGTGATGTGTTTTATAATGTAAGGCGGGAATAATAATAATTTATTCAATAACCCAAAATGTGATATGAAGTAGTCTTTACAATCTTATTGAAAGGTAGGTTCACAATAAGGTTGCAACAAAGAATGGAGGCATTAAAAATACAATTTCTTTTAAATTATATTAGTTATAACATCATCAATGATATTTTTAATCAATATTATGATGAACTAAAGTTTTGCTTGTGTTGTATATCTTTAATTATTAACTACTCTTCAGTGTTGGTTCCGTTCTAAGGGGCTATTTAAAATCTGTCCCATTTGAAGGCTATTTAAAAATCCTGATGTTTTTCAGATAATTAATACATAGCTAATATTCATCATCTTCTACCTGTGAACATCCACTGCTGAACGTAGACCTCTCCTATTGACAATTGTCTGTATTCGACTTGTTTGCCTTCTTAGTAGTGTAAAAAAAACTTATTGGGGTTTTTATTGAGGGTGTGTAAGCTGGTCCGTGGTGTCATATTACTTAACGTGGTGTCACATGACTGGCTCGGTGGCTCTATTTGTAGACCCCTGCCTTCTAAACCAAGGGTCGTGGGTTCGATTCTCACCCGGGAGAAACATTCGTGTGATGAACATTTGTGTTTGTTCCGTGTCTGGGTGTTTCATCATCATCATCATCATCGGCAGCCTGCGGTAGTCCACTGCTGGACGTAGGATGTTTATATATTTGTATTTATTTGTGGTACCTTCGTTGTTCTGATACCCATAACACAAGTGCTTAAGCTACTTAGTTTGGGATCGGAGCAATGTATGTGATGTTGTCTGATATTTATTGAACGCGTCTGTGGTCGCAGGGGCGGCGTGAGCGGCGTGGGCGGCGTGGGCGGCGTGGGCGTGGGCGTGGGCGCGGTGGGCGGGCCGCCGCCGGCGCACCACGCCAGCGGCGCGCGCCTGCCCGGCTACCTGCAGCCGTACTCGCCCACCTACCTCGTGCCGCCGCAGCACCACCAGCAGCACCTGTGGTACACCGACTGAGCGACGAGCGGCCGGACACCCGCCACACCCGCCACACCCACCACACTCGCCGCACTCACCGCAGGCGACGCAAACGCCTGACCGGGGTTGGAAATCGGGACTTTTTAGAAAAAAAAAATCAACCGCATCCGCCGCATCCTGATCGAGGTTGAAAATCAAAACGTCGTCAAGGTCGACGTCTCAAAACGGAACGTTTTAGTTTTTTTTTCATGCAAGAGCCGGCTGAGCTTGTGTGATGCCTGATGCAATAAGTAAGCTGTCGACACATTTTTAGGTTATCAACTTTTTTTTTTTAATTTTTAAAATTCTAATTTGAATTCGAGATTTTAATTGTGCATTTGACGATGCGACTTGATAATGTTACCTGTAATTTTAAATATTTTTTTATGTTGGTAATTTTAAAAGTTTTTTTTAAATCGAATTTCAATTGAACATATGGACAATGTGACCTAGATTTTTCTTTATTTTAGCATCGTTTTTCAACTTTGAATGTAATTATTTCTAAGATTAGCGAAAATTCGCTATGCAACGGGAATTTATCAAAGTACAGCATTTGACAACGTTGATTAATAATTTTTCAATTTTTATTTGGATTTGTAATTATGAAACAGCTAAAATAACGCAATATATTGCAATAAAATTACTACAATATTGACACTAAAACCCAGTCAATAGCTTGTCATATACCCTATGGTATGTATGTATTAAATTAATAATCAATTTAATGTTCAATTGAAAATGTATTTCTAGTATATCTCATCGGAGAATTTCCGAACAAAGTAGTTTTTACTAAACAAATTTGTCTTGATTTCTATTTAAGATACAGTGAAAAGGCAACAGATTGGAATCATTTGATTTTTTTTTATAAAAAGTCACCTGATTTTTATCGCGATTTATGTATCACTGACAGATAATATAATAATCGCCTCAACCCTGGACACGACTGTATTCGATCGATTCTCTCACACTGCAATTTTTAATTAAATCTACGACTAGTGTGTTCCGTGCGTTTGTGTGTGTCAGGTTCCTTGGGCGGTCGCGCCCCGTACGTAGGTTACGGGGAGCACGTTGTACGTTAGGTTACGTTTAGGTGACGCCTACACTGCGTAGGCGCAGGCGGACACGTCACAGGGTGTCTGGACGCGTTCGACCGATCGCCACGCTTCGGCGCCGGTCGATCTTTATGTTTTATAACTGTATTATATGGATTGTAAATTTCGCGTTAATTTTACTATAATTATTATTTTGCTGATAAAGCGAGGCGTGTAGGTTGCATTTACTAATATTTTATCGTAGACATTAGTGTTTGTACCAAATTATTATTATGGGAGTGTACGACGTGAGATGGCGCTTACGAGCGTCGCGTAGGGTTTTAGTTATTATGTGACGGTGATTTTGTCAATTACGATGTTTGTTTTAACCTCAAATTAGCGTACGGTTTGCCCTAGAATCGAGATTTATAATTATGTTTGTCGCGCCCCGTCGGGCGACCGGAGGCGGGCATACAAACGTTTATGCTGTGTTTAATCTATATTCATATTAATTAACGGGAGTTTTATATTATGTAGATAATACGTGTGTAGGGCGCGGTGATGGATTACTTGTATAGGCGTAGATTCAAGTATACTAAACGTGGAAATAATTAAAAAAATATCTTAAGAATTTTATAAACATTTAGTACACACTAATAGTTAACGACTGTAATGCATGTATATTCACATTAGATAGTGCGAAATTGTTATTTAAAATAAAAATGCTAAATGTTCTTTATACAAATTTAATGCAATTAATTTACGACTGCAATTTATTTAGTTTAATTTTGATAGGTGTTAGTGACACTCGAGCTAATTATAGTTTGGTGAGTAATCGTCGCGCGACCGGCGTCCGGCCCCGCCGTGTCCGACCGACCTTATTTATATGCCTATAGAGCACATTATGTTAGTTCCACGATATAACGTGAGTTTGCTGTGAAATTTTTAAACGTATATGTCGTAGGTTGGGCTTCCCCGCCGCCGGCGACGCGGCTAAACTATTACCACCTCTATAGTAATGTTATCTGTAATTTTAGGACCGTATTCCTCGCGAATGCATTAGGAAACAATTTAGTGACCATTATTTACACACGGTGCGGTAATGTATTAGGTTTTGCCGCGTGGCCGGCCGCGGAGGCCGCTTGCGGAGTGCACTATTGAAGCTACGGGCTAGTGTAGCCGCCGGGACCCTGTATATAAGTATTAAATAAGTCGTATCGTACAAGCCTATAGTCATGTTAATACAAAGTGTCGGCAACACTGGTCTTATCTCGTCTACGCCCGGCGACTACGCTAGCCCGCCTATGTTATCATTTTCGCTTATTATATCAGTAGAATTTGTAATTAGCGCATTAAGAGTTTTAATTTATAAAATAAACCACTATTTAATCGCGGTATACCCGATGATATAACTTTGGTACATTCTTTTATTTCTTCAAATGTAACATAAAAATAATTAATTTTTATGACAAGACTATGTAATGTTAATTTTTTTTTAATTATTATAGTTCACTAGCTTTGCTGCCTGACAATAATGTTATGTTTAGTTCTGTATATCTTACGGTTGTAGTTTTATAGTGATGCATTATGATTTTGGTCATCGTATGTGTTTATTTTGCGCACTGTGCCTTCAAGCATTGCACACAGTTACGCTAATGAGATTTTTCTGTGGTCGATTGAACAATACTGTTCAGTTCAGTCATCAGAATTCTCTGCTCCCACGGCAAGGCTCAAAGCTTTCGTGTCTTGCTTGTTAACAGTGTCTCTAGTTATAAACAAGCAAGTATCTTAACACCATTTCGTCATTTCCTGCCCACGGAGCGCCTAACTTGCGCAATGCTTGCCTTACATGGACCTATCAATGAGTTTCGTACAATTTTCAATCAAAAGTATTTATAATAGTCATATATTTTGTATAACATTTTGAATTTACGTCGCTCGCGTATAGAATAGCGATGTAAATTCGAATGCAAAAATAATCGAGTGAAAGAAAAATGAAAACGATTGGTATAAATTATGTTAAATTATAAGGAATAATGTGATCTCTAATTGAATTTATAAATTACACACTTTATTATTAGAAGATACAATTTAGTTTAAATTAAATAATAATTACATTATGTACATATACACGTAGTATATTATGTCTATGGCATTACAGTATGTAATATAATTTGCAATATTGAATAACGCACGTAATTATCGGTGCGGTCGGGTGCTTTACTAGTTCACATTTCGTATTAATTTCCAATTGTATCGACATGAGATTGTGATATGGTCTCCTTTCACTATTCGCGTAGTTCTGCGAATATGGAGTGACGTATTCTATTCGTACGTATTCTCCGTAAGGAGGCGACTGTCGTTTTCTAAAAGCTTTTTTTTTAAATGTTATCCTGAGACTATACTCAGTGGTTTATTATAAAATTGACGTTACTCGCTTCGAGCGCTTATTTAATTTACATTATACTAATTTCTTTTTTCAGTGTTAATTCTCTAATTTCGATTGGCAACCGAATAAGTTGTTTATGTTAGTAAGCTCGTAATGATGACACTGGGCAACCCGTTGCGATACTGAACGAATGCCAAAAAAAATCGAGTAAAAACAATACAAAAAACCCTTTTGTTTTGATGATAGTTCGCGACTATGGACTCGTTGCGTTTCTGAACGAATGCTATTGGATTTTACTTTTTTGTAGTTTTTTTAAAGGTTTGTTTATCGCTCGCGGCCAGTACCGTTTTTATCCGAATGATCACTATAGTTTAGATATATGTTGGCGGCACTGATCGTCGCATCACTGCGAAACTCATCCGTAGGTCCACGTGGCGCGCGCCGCAGCCATGATCTCTTCCTGCCCGCACTTCAGAACCAACCCTTATACTGATTTATTATTTGTAAGCTTTTTCGGAGTTTTGGGGTTTATTTTTAAGTGTATTAACTGATGGAATGTTAACAGTTATTTCCTACTGTGTACTTTTTTTTTGTCATCCACTTATAGTTGATAAAACATTTTTTTTCCGCTTACATTATCGCGTAGGAGTTAAATTTGCCTTATTATTAACCTTTGGTATGCGGGAGGGCCGCGCACAACTGTACCCGTCAACTGCGGGAGTATCGCGCGGGCGAGCAAGCGCGCTCGGCGACTCTCGGGAATTAATTAATTTCTCAATTATATTGTTGCATACACATTAAATTGATTGGATTTCCTAAAAGCTATATACATGATGAACCCTGTGTATATTTTTCAAATGATATGATGTTGTTGCTTAAATTCCACAGGCCTTTGAACACAGATATTTGACCAAAATTGTACCTGTTGGAAAACATGAAACGATTTCCAATAAATTTGCAGACCCAAATCTGATTTTTGTTATTATTCCCTGTAGTTAGATAATTGGACAATCAATTGAACAAGTCGGTTACTAATTTCTAAAAGAAGTAAACAATAAATAATCACTTTGAAATTGTCCCATAATTTTCAAAAAGTCGCCATTTTGCTCTTTGCCACACCAAAACTTTAGACTTCATTTATAAGTGAATTATACAAATTTAGACCGTTCACTGACTTGCCAATTCATAATAATATATCGATAACCTAATAAAACACATAATGTTTACCTATTTATAGCATTTACATACGAAAATATCATAAAAACTGACAGGGGTACGTTTTGATATAACCTTTTTTCTTTCGACTTTTTCTCTGGATGTCTTCAGTCTATACTTTGGTAAATGGTGTCTATGGCAAGCTTGAAAAGCGGGTTTACATACAACGCAATCACCACTATCACTTTCATAGACAATATTCTTGAAAACTAACAAAATTTATAGCTAATTTTATATAAAAATGTATGCATGTGTGCGTGACTCGTCCACTGCCTTCATCTGCTTAGTCTCAGATATGATCCAAGATGGCGTCCTTCCTTATTAGCTATCTGCTTGGTCTCAGGTCTGAACCTAGTAAATGTAGGTCCGTTTGCTTAGTCTCAGATTTGATCATGTATACAGGATGCTCATGATTTAGAAAATAAGACACATACTTATGATATAACTTTTTTATATTTTGCCATAAACAGAACATGTTATTTTTACAAAGTTTCGTGGCAGAGCTGGTCATCGTCGAGGAGTTCCCTAGTCAGGAGACAACCCTGGCCGAAGGTCATGAGCAAAATCAGTTTCGCTAATGTTGTTAGATTTCCTATCAAAAGTTTCCCGGCGGAGCTGGTCATCGTTGAGGAGTTCCCTCGTCAGTAGACAACTCTGGCCGTGGCCGTAGCAGAAGGTCATGACCAAAATCAGTTTTGCTAATGTTGTTAGATTTCCTATCAAAAGTTTCCCGGCGGAGCTGGTCATCGTTGAGGAGTTCCCTCGTCAGTAGACAACTCTGGCCGTGGCCGTAGCAGAAGGTCATGACCAAAATCAGTTTTGCTAATGTTGTTAGAGTTCCTATCAAAAGTTTCCCGGCGGAGCTGGTCATCGTTGAGGAGTTCCCTCGTCAGTAGACAACTCTGGCCGTGGCCGTAGCAGAAGGTCATGACCAAAATCAGTTTTGCTAATGTTGTTAGATTTCCTATCAAAAGTTTCCCGGCGGAGCTGGTCATCGTTGAGGAGTTCCCTCGTCAGTAGACAACTCTGGCCGTGGCCGTAGCAGAAGGTCATGACCAAAATCGGTTTCGCTAATGTTGTTAGATTTCCTATCAAAAGTTTCCCGGCGGAGCTGTTCATCGTTGAGGAGTTCCCTCGTCAGGAGACCCTGGCCGTGGCCGTAGAAGAAGTTCATGACCAAAATCAGTTTCGCTAATGTTGTTAGATTACATATCAAAAGTTTCCCGGCGGAGCTGGTCATCGTTGAGGAGTTCCCTCGTCAGGAGACATCCCTGGCCGTAGCAGACGATCATGGCCAAATTCAGTTTCGTCAGTCTGATTAGCTTACCTATCAAAAGATTCGCGGCGGAGCTGGTCATCGTTGAGGAGTTCCCTCGTATAGAGACAACCTTGTAGCAAGTATGTCAAGTTAAATAAAAAATTAAAAAAAAAAATTATAGCTATCTAAATTCACAAGGGCGGAACGGTGACGCTTTGCGAAAATTAACTCGATTAGGAGAATTTGAATTCTTGGAACATACTGTATGTCCATAACGGTCCCTTTCCGTACGTTGTGTAAAAACAAGAAAAATGGCCGACTACGTGTGTATGTGTGCGTGTGATTCAATTCTAATATGATGAAAAATGTTATTTTCTGACAATTATTTTGATTTTATTGTAAAAACAGCGGTTTTATAATATTCTAGACAAAATTATCTATCAAAATGGCAAAAAACTGTTACCTAGACTGTTGTAAATACGTGTGAAACACCAATAATATCTTGTGTTATTACAGGTCATAAGGTATAGCTTATCTTCTTTCGTCATTTATACATCAATACTATTAGAAATCCTACGCAATTTCGCACATTATGGGTTCTTAAATATATAAATACTTGTAAAAAGTAACATTTTCATAACTTGTTAGTAGTTTTACTCTGAAAAACACTGCATTGTAACTTGATCGCCGCAGAGCACCGACCGTAAAGACTTATGCATTTTAAAAAAGTTTTTTGACCAAATCAAAGTGTTAATTTAGAAGAATGATTATTGTTTATGGTAAAATATTTAGTTACGAATCGAAAACAAGAGATAAAACACGTTAATACTTTCTGATAAGACTTATATTTGCGTTTATAATGACCCAAGTAAAATAGGATCATATCTGAGACCAAGCAGTTGACGGGTGTGGATCAGAGCTGAGACCCAGCATACCAAAGGTTAATTAGTGTCGTGTATATTGGGGCATATACGGTCGTCTCAACATTTAGTAGCAGTACTAGCAACTGTCCGTCGGCGTGATTCTGTGATTTACTCATTGTAATTATTACAAGATTGATAAATTAGTTCGTTCGAAACTGACTATTGTAAATTTTGGGTTGTTGCAATATAAATTCGTTTTCATGTGTATAAAATTGCATTTTTCGAAGCAGCTGGCAGAAATAGTGCCCCTAGTATGTGTATATTTAGTTGCGCCGCGGCGCGGGGCTGCCCCGCGACTCACCGTTGACAATAACTCTTAAATACATAGTATCGACCCATTAAAATGTACAAATACTCCGTATAAGATGTGTATTAATTACTATCGATTTGTACTGTTTAAGTGCGTACGCATATTAGTTCTATTTCACTGTGATTGTACTATATTTTATCCATTAATGTTTGTGTCGGTGAACTACAGTAGGCTTACGTTTGGTTTTAATGATTTCATGTAACAGTAACTTAGTACCTGTGGGTACGAGCCGAGACCTAACTAATGGGTATTTTATGTTTTAATTTAGAATATAGGGGCTTGTGTAACACAAGTTGAATGATTAACATGTTTTAAATTCGATATGTGGGGTAAGCAGGGGATATAGCACTGATGTTGCTTAAGTTTTTCTTCAATAATAATCAAATAGTTATTATTAGAGAGCAAATTGTAAATAAACATCCAAATATCCCTTTTTATTTTACTTTTATTTTATTCCCTTTTCCTTTTCAGTTGGTTTTTGTTATTTTTATGGGCCTGTCTACGTGTACGCATCGCATAGTAAATACTCGATTAGTTGGCGCCGTGACGTCATACGGAGGTAAACACGCGCTCTGGTGTGCGCACAAGCATCGCGCGCCTTTAGTAAGAAATACAATAAATTGTTTGCACTAAATAACAACACAATTGCATTTTAGACATTGTAATGTGGCATACTTACACCTCTGTTCTGGCATTAGGACAACACAAGATTTAGAACAAAACAAGATACCTACTTAACTAGTCTTCCAATATATTTTTCTGCTCTTTACCTCCGTGTGACGTCACAAACCAGCTTACTATAGTCAAATAGTGCGGCGCGCGTCGCCGGAGCTGCTGTCTTGACAATAACCCAGTGTCAGACAATAATGATTCTTATGATTTGCCTGTTAGTAGACAGTTTCGTTCGCCCCTTATTAGTGTCGATAGTGTACAAGAATATAGGTCTTAGAATGGTGAGAGTGTATGTTAGCACCGGTGTTTATTCCAAATCGATGTGACTATAGTGTAGTGTTGAATTTATGGCCGAGTAGCGGACGCCTGCTGTCTCACGCTGCAGTCTGACCGAAGTAACTAGTGTAGTCTTAACGGATATCAAACAACGAAATACATTTAGTAATAGCTAACATCATAACGTACATAATGGGTGGCCCAATTAGGTTAAATGTGCGAGGATGGCAGCTATGAAATGTGTGGGTTCAACAATTCAATGTAGGTAACTAAGATTTTATGATTTCTAATGAAATAGAGAGTTAATTAAAACGTAACTATAATAATTAGCGATAAATGAAATCTTAAGCCGCTACTATAAAATGAAAGTTCTAATAATCTAGAACTAATCTTAAAATTTATAATATGTTAATATTTATAATTAGTTGGATACTTAAAAAAACGTTTTTTTTATGATAGAGGGGCAAACGGGCCTGAAAGTCACCTGAAGTGATCACTTCAGCCCATAGACACCGCAACGCCTTTGAGAAATCTATAGGCTCGCTTTTTGAAGGTCCCCAAATCATATCCAGCCGGAAAAATTGAAGGAAGCTGATTTCAAAGACCGGTTGCACGAGGCAGAAAATTGCGCGCAAAACGCACCGTGGAAGACCTCCAACTATCATCTATCATATAGATGATAAGGATGAAATCTAGAATTGGTGTCTAGGAACATTCACCGTGATATATACGGTAGAAAACGCACAAAGACGCAAGATCCCTGCGCAAAGATAAAGGGTCTAGTTTCTTTAAAAGTTCTCGGTCGTCAATGATTCGAGCCGCTCTTCGCTGGATACGGTCAAAAGGAAGGAGTTGATACTGAGGTGCCCCGGCCCACAGATGAGAACAATATTCCATGTGAGGTCGCACCTGTGCCTTGTACAATTGAAGACGTAGAATTTTATGATATCCCATAAAAAAAAGTTTTTTTAGGTATAATTTACTTTTTGATACATAAATTATTATGGATCCTAAACTATATATAATTCAATTTATTATTTGTACGTAATAATAAAATTTCGAATAGGTAGGTACCTACCTACCTTCTTTCAACTTCTTGTTATCTCGGTCAGACCGTGTCGTTTAAATAAATACAAATCAAAATAAATAGTTATTACAATCAAAACGTGTCAGAATTTAATATATTTCGTCAGTTTAAGCTCTTGCAATCGAATATTTTTTCTTATACGTAATGTACTTAATTATTTTAATAGAACATCGTTAACGTATAGCTTGAACCCGTAGCTTTGAGGATATGTGGAAGTGCAGTTCTTTATCGTAGTTAAAAAAAAACAATACCTACCTCGTTAAATATTTAATTATATTTACATTTCTATAAAGAATTTGAACTTTTTAAAACTCCACCTAGCGTGTTAAAGTCACTTTCGATATTTAGATAAAGATAATTTTATTGTATGACTTCCGTAATGTATCACCATCACTTGATTAAATAGTTAGAATTTCTCTCTCTTGTGCTGAATTTAAGTTTTATGCAGGAATATGTAAGTAGAGGGCATCGTCTTATAGAATGCGGAAGTTTTTATTATTTTTAGGTAGGTACTACTGAGATAAGTACCCACCGTGTACTTTCTGTATTGCATTCGTAGGTACCTACATAATAATATTACATTGTAGTTAGTAATAGAGTAACATACAGCATTTCAACAAGATTTTGCGACTGAACCCTTATTAGAATAAAATAACGAATAAGATTAAACAATTGGGGTTTCTAGTATCGGTGAGATCGTTTGAAGATTTTCTATGCTTAGATGAAATATTAATTAAGGCGATGCCCACACAGTATTTAAATATAAATTACAAGTAAATAAATAGATGTAAAGTTATGAAAGCACTTGTTCTTGTGCGAGATAGGGTACCTGCCTACGTATCTAACTTAGAACGTGATTATGCGACTTTAATAGAAAGGTTTTTTAAATAATATGATATAATTCGGATTCTACATATTTGGTAATATAATGATCTCAGTAATTCTAAAATTTTGTACCGTAAAGTTTTCATATAATGAACAAAAAATTTATAATGATACAGTTATGCTATTATGTAGTTGATGTTGTAGACTAACTGTTGCTGAAAGTTGTTTCTAAATTCGTAAGTTCGACGCAATGGCTGGGGGCATAGGCTCGTTACCCGGTGGTGAGGCGAAGGGCCAGTAGCCCGCTGTGCCCTCAGCGTCGACTCATTGATGACAGAACAGGCGCCTGCCGGCTAGGATAGGCAAGGCGCTCGTGTCGCGGGAACAAATTGCTTATACTGGAATATAAGGTTTATTAATCCACATATTACAAGTCTGATCTCACGTGTTTGATGTTAGTTGCAGCTGCTAACTAGGCTCTACTTTAGCGTAACTTTTGTATACTCGATGTTCAATATCTACCTATTAGGTAACTATATGTGTGATAATAACAATAAGCTTTCAACTAGAAGGAGTACAATGAATTCTAATGACTAACATTTAGGCCAATGTTTATAAACATTATTTTTACACTGTCTATTTAAATAAATGTGATTTTGTCTATAGTACGTAATGTTTTAGATTACTGTGCAGTCCAGTGTCTACAGTGTCTACTCTTCGCTTCTGTAAAGTGTTAAGTGATTAATACGTTGTGCTCGGTGGCGGTCGCGGCGAGGTCTTGTAAGGGCTCTTACAGACGGACGTGGCTTAGGTAGTTCAGAGTTGTTCTAGTGGGCAGCTAGCCCATTTGATGTGTCGAGTTTGTGTTCAATGAGGGGCAGCCGTAATTACCCTGCTCAGACCGATTTGTCGATCGGCTTGTCCACGATATCTCGACGGTAGTTCGTAGACACGCACTCCTAGTTAACTTAGCCGTTCGTGCGTAAGAACCATTACAGACGTAAGCAACGCCAGGGACCGGACCTATATCGTATCTCGTCAATTGTAAACATTATATCAACAGCTTCTATTCTAACATTTAGGTAAGAATGTATGACTAAATCAGTTCTCAAGATACACTGTTCTCACCAAAATATTTTGCCGTCCAAGCCCTGTGCGCGAGCGCAGGCCACAGACAACTGGACTGTTCTATTGATACTTGTGGTATTTTCCTTTTAACCGTAATTGCATACTTCAACACCAAACCGACTTATACATGTATAGATGTCTAACATATTTTATATTTACCTAGAGCTTATAGAAGGAATAGGCTGTAGACTTTGTAAGATCAAGGCTGTCATTTGCATGCTGCTCGTTCAAAGACTGGTTATAGTGTTTGATCGGGTCTTGAGCCTGCAAATGACGGTTCCCAAGAAAATATCAGGGATGTAACTAGGAATAGATAGCGTTGGCTTTTAACTTAGACGACTTTATCAAAGATTTATACAAGCTATGGGTGTAGTGTTATCTGCGTAGGTATAACGTTATATGTCTACAATTTATCAGCGGTTTATTCGGGATTTGTAAGGGGTTCGTAGAATTATAGTGTTGCGGATGGTGTGGTTTTTGAAAATTGTTTTTATTATAAGACCTGTTTGAATGTACGTTCTAAAAATCAAAATCATATGCCATAAATTTTCGAAAGCCACACCACGAACCTCATCGACTAAGCACCAACATGAATTTTATAAATTAGATGGCGCCATTTTCTATGTACTATTCAAATAACTATTATTTCTATAAAACGTGATTTCAATGTCCAGATTATTCAAGATTCGCTGTCTTCTATATTACATTTCACTATGATATCGATACTAGCGTCCAGTGTTGTATTGTAGTCTGTGGGTAGACGCGTTAGGCGCGAAACGATCTACCTATTTTATGCTAGAATAGTTCCGATAACGTAGACTTACGACCAAATTAGCGTAAATTAATATATCCTAAACACACAAATGAATATTATGTGGTAAGTAATGTTATATGCTACGGTTAACATAACGATGATATGCATGACTGGGAAATTTTAAAGTACAAATTTATCACTCTCTCCCAGACGTCGTAATGCTTAAAGCTCTTTCCTTATATATTTGTATGATATAAGAGAAAGAAGTTGCATTATAATAAATTGTTTTAAAGTTTTTCTCGAGCGTTATAAATGTTGTAGTAGAACTTCGGTAACTTTTGCATTTCATTTTAATGTCTAAAATTCTTATTACTTACATACAGTTTTGTTAAAATATTAAAACAAACTTATCCCACATGTAAATTATTAAATATTCACTATATGTATTAGATTCGTGGTAGTATAGCTGAATATCGGTGACAGGATCACGTTTTCGAATTAAATCGTAATTTTATAACAATTGATGTGCCTAAGTGTAATACTCTATTATCGTAACTGTATATATTTGTATAGTTATAATTGTATTTATTACGAGTCTCAGGATCGGGAGGCGAGCGTGGAGAGCGCTGTAGGGAGGTAACAACTGTATTTCGTGTTTATCGGATTGCCTAACTTCAAAATGTATTTTGGGACAATAACTTCTCTTTTGCATTGTAATTTTCTTCTAACATATGAATTACTGCACTTTTAATTAACGCTGTGAAACAATTGATATTATAATTAATTTGTTTGACTAAATATTAATGTTTTTCTGATTATAAAGTTTAAAAGAACTTCTTTGAATACTACATTTTTCAAGATTCCAATCAAATAGTATTGTACTGACTAGCAAGTAATTTTCTATTCCACTAGATGTTTTTACTTTCACTCATGGACGTATAGTGTACACCTAGCTTAATGGTACACTAGAAATTTAGATTAACGGAACTTTACAGCACGCCAGGAGGATCTTTTGCATTATATCCAGAATTATAGTAATTGTTTCATTGGGAAAAAAATTAAATGTACTTATTATAGATTTGTAACAATGTATGGTAGCACAACGTCGGCCGCTACGCCGTTTGAATGTACTAATTAATTGGTAACTAAAGTGTATCTTTCTGTAAATCATTCATACTCGCCGTGTACACGAATATGATGGGTAATCGGGTAGCTGTGTAGACTTGATTGTGATATCAGTAAACATTTTCATACGAGCATCCAAAGAGTTTGTTTTATTTACTTACCACAAAGCACTGTCAAAGTTCGTTGTAAAACTTTCGTAACTATACGACCGACCAGCTTGGTGCAGTGGTAGTGAACGCTGCTTCCGATAGAGTGGTCGCGTGTTCGATTCCCGCACGGTAGGTAGGTATGTACTAACATTTGTGTGCAGAAAATGTCAGTTTGTATTGGTCTTCGCTATGAAGGTAGTATTTATACGTACATAGTTATATTTATTTACAAAAAAAAGTATCTAACCTAATCAGTTTTGTTTCGTTCAAGCTTCGTTCGATTTGTTTAGGACTATGGGACCCAACGTGTCTTGGGTTATTTACTATACCTTGCAGTAGATACTTACGTATTCCAAACATTACTACCTTCACCAAAATGAAAGTCCTTATTTTGCGTGATGTCCACTAATTCTCAAACAGGCACTCACGAACGCTCGTGTCGTAGATAAAGGTAACAGTCGAAGCATTGGTAGTTCCATAGGATCTGCTCTTGAGTTCATTACCATGTGTTGGGTTCGGGTAAGTCTTACGCGAACTTTTACAGCAAGTCCCTACCAAAGAGATGCGTGAATACCTGACATTAAATGTGGCATATTAGTACTTAATACTTCCATGATTATGTGTGACTGATAGAGATGAACGACAAATTACCTATACATAATATTTGACACATTCAAATGTGTCAAATATTACAATGTTTTGAATTCAGTTTTTAAATTGAATTTGTTCAGCCGATATTATGTAGGTAGTTACCACTCAATTCTTGAATCAGATAATTCGTCGTTAATATTAAAAAGCGAAATGTTTTCAACGATTGTTGGTAAATAGGTAATTTTTTGTGTGTATTTCCTAGGTGTTACTTGTTAGTTCTTGCATTTTGATGGCGATAACCAGGAACAGGGTATGTGGAAATAAAAACAAAGTATTCTGTGAAATAAGCTTTTTTAACTAAATTTAAGTTTTCATACATTACATAATATAATAATATACGCATACACTATAAAAAAATGTTAATTCAATTTTGTCCAAATATTTACAGCTCATCGCCCGGGTGTGGATAGCTATTGCGGTACGCTGATAACAATAATAAATCAATTATTATATAAGTGCGAGAAATATCCACTCGGCCAGCTACTGAAGTACAAGTCGAAGTCAAATATAAGCATTACTTAATTAATCTTTGTTTGTCTTGTTCCGCAAGAACCATATATTGCCTCTGAAGCTTCAATGAACATAATAATTAAACATACAAATATATTAAATATGTATTTTTGTGTATCCCTTACATAGACCAAAGTAGCGTGCGCCCCAGTATAGGTACACGTGCGGCGCAATGTACAGTGCAGCGGGCCGCACACACCACTATCCTTTACGTAAACTTCCAAACTCAGTCAATATTCCGTTAAACTTACAGAAATAATCTACCTACGCGTAATATTGGCATTACCAAAAATTAAATTAACTGATGTATTAAATTATTTCTCATCATGATGTTAGGCGTTCGCTTGGGATACTTTTCGTTACTTCAGGCGCTTCAGTAACACTATTTTAAACAAAAAATATTAAATATGACAATTGAATATAGTACATTATGTTCTGAGATCATATTTAATACATCACAGGTGTTAGAGAAAAAAAATTAAAATTATACAAACGAAGTGCGCTCACGTGTGGAGCCGAGCGCCGAGCGCGAGCCAGCGTGCGAGAACGTGCGTACACACACACACATGTTCGTACGCACGTACACATACACACATGTACGCACGTTCGTACACATAGGTACACACGCTCGTGCGCACGCAGGAACGCATCTCGGCCGTCGGCATGTCTAGCTCTTGGCACATAACAATATCCGATAGAAATATTTTATACATAACAAAATTTTACAAATCGAGTGTGATATCAGGAACAGAATTAATTTACTAGAAAAAAAAACGAATATCTTGGAAATAACCAATTCATGTTTGTTGCGGTCTTGCCGTTTGAAAAGACTATTTGCAAGATATTCCGTTTCTAAAGAAAAGTTTATTTTTTTTAATCTGTTAATTAATGGAAAAAAGATCAGACATAGGTATTAAGAATTTGTAGCATTTACAGATTTTAAAAACTAACTTTGAAAATAATAAATAATTGTTGCATAATTTTACACTAATAAGCGTTCAAAGTATCAAAATACATGATACTTAAACGGTTAAGTGCAAAACATACAACAATTAATGGCGATTCACACCAACAATTATTGCCATCTATTCTAAATACCACACAAAACATAATTCATATTATAATCAAGAAAACGTCAAATTTTTCAAACAGTCATAAAGTAAACCTTTGTAGACGTCATAACGCTTGTAAAAAATAGCGTGCTATCTAAATCAGTTCCGTTATGTAGAGAAAGTTCATTTAAAATTTCATTAAGAGTAGTCGGCGCTGCTCAGCGCTTGGGGCGAGAACGCACTGATATAATAAATACAATGTTCGTTGTACGCATCCAAGTAGCCATACGAAGTATGCTCATTAAAACATTACGTAAAACGAATCAAACCTATAAAATAAGAGTTATAATTAAGACGAATGATATGAGAATGATAAGTGATGAACATGTCTTTTGTTTCGTGTAGACCGCAGCCCTTCGACCTAAACTGGCGAAATAATTTGTACTTTGAATAAAGGTCTGCGGTTAGGAAGGGACGAATATTGCTAAATGACAGAATTTCCACCGGACAAGAATCTAACGTTACAGCAATCCAATATTATAAAAAACAATCATCAATATATTGATAAAGATATAATCCATTATAATACAACAACAAAACAAATATAATTTGTAATAGGAGTAATATTGTGAAAACACAAATACTCAATTCTCTAATAAAAAGTTGTACACTTAGTTAATATTTAAATATCGGCAAATCATTTTGTTACTTGAGGTAACAAAATCGTCGTTACGTTGAGTATTTGTATTTCGCCTACGCTAAACCGTCGTGGTTCTGTCGACATAACGTTACAGTGTTTTATGAATTTCTGTGTTTGGATGCGAGTTGAATAACTTTTCCACCTTTCTCATATTTCACGAGAAAGATAAAAGAGATATCTGAACTGAGTTTTGGAAATACATCGAAAATGTTCTGACGACGCGGAAATTTCATTTCTGCTGAGTCATCTTAACATTTTCAAGGTATTACTTAAAGGTAATTGTGACCACATGGATTCGGACACATCATGGCCGGGAGTCTGACAAACGGACGATTCAAATCTTAACATAATTCTGACATCTTAATCATAACTAGCTCTATGCTTACTCATAATTCTAACTCTAATCGTCAAAAGAGATCATAAAAACTTACAACTAAATCTATAAATATTGTAATATTGCAAATGGTTTGTTTCCTAACATGCTGTGTGAGGTTAAAACTGTAGTTTAAATGTTGGGTGACTCGTAAGGAGTCGTGCAGGATTGTGATGCGTTGGAGGAGAACAGTTGAGTTCTATGTGAAGCGACCAAAGTGCAGGTTTAAATAAAATCGGCAGACCCGATAGACATAATTTCCGAGGCGTCCAGAAATCCTATTTAACCTTGGTATAAACGTCCGAAACTATCTTACAAATTACTTAACATTAAATAAATTGTTCTCCGCATAGTGAAAACAATTGCATTCAAAATAAATTAAGAAATAATATAAATTTGCACAATCGTTTGTCATACCTAGCCCTGCCTGCGCAAGTGGACGACATAAGTTGTGAAGCCGAAGGTGACCTGCCTCGTGCTGTACCATTTGATTTGAAGGATACCAATGCAACTGCCATGAAGACAAATTTTGCTGTTTTTGGAAGAAATGTAGTCTATGATGTTTGAAACATTTGCTGCATGTATCTGGTTGATGCTTGCGTGGGCTCGGCTTCAGGCGCTTGCAGTGCGGCGCTGCCTGGCGGGGCTCCCAGGGGCGAGGTCCCGGGCGGGTCTAGCTGGGGCGCTTGAAGTGAGGGGGCGCCAGGCGCGCCACCTTGGGGGGGCGGATGTGTGCCCTGTGGCCACACTCGTGCTTGTGGGCGGGGGATTTCTTGCCACCAGCCGATAACCGCTTGCGAGGTTTCAGGTAGTCTGGAAAGAGGAGAAAAGCCCAATTAGACATTGGAAAACATTAGTCAAGACTACTAATCAGGATTCATTGTTGGATGAAGTACTGCATCGATTGAAAAAACGTGTAACGACCTATAGTTACAAGTTATTAGACTTTCCGAGTAAGAAGTGGTGTAAAGAAAACATGTAGTGCTCATGAGTCGGGCGTCGATACATCGGCGACCTTTTCTCCCACGTTTCTCTCTAAACGGTGCAAGTAAACAAAGGCCGTTGTGTGACTTTTTACAAGTCGTCAAGTCGATTGTTGCGGTGCGTTTATTTGAATATGGCAATAATGTTAACCAGAAAGTGCAAGAGCTGGCTTATTCCACCCCGCGCCAGCATCGGAAAGAAGTAAAATGACGATTGATAAAACTTTTACGAGTGTTGTAGACATTGTGCGGAAGGGCGCTGCATTGTATGCATCTCGTTGCGACGCATAAAGTGCGTCGTAAACCCGCGAAGGCCCGTCCGAGGGAATTGGTAAATTTTTACGATCTTCGAAATTAAATGTTCATGAGCCCGGATGCCTGCACCGGCCCCGCCCCGCTTGACATCTTTACGACTCTATCTACGGATACGACGTTAAAATCCTCTTAAAACCCGAAAATCCTTTGACAAACTCGTATGGGCGGCGACACCCTTTGTGACCGTTTTTAATTTTTAGAAATATGACCTTAATAACTATAAAGTTTTACGATCGTTTTACTACTGTTTAATCTATTATAATGGCTATGGCCTGTGAGTTACTGCTGTTGGGTTAATTAGAATTCTATGCAGCATTAGAAAAATCTTCTAATGTAGTCAGAAACGTTTCGATCTAATCAAACGAGTTCGAAATCGTCAAATGGCTACAAGGACAAAATAAACAGAAGCCGAACAGTGAATCGGCAAACATCGATGATCGCTAAATTATGGCTGCGAGTAACAAAAAAGAGTTGGCAACACGCGATGCGTCCAAGGCCGGACCATTTGCCGGTGTCATATGCCGCTTAATGTATGAGGGAGTAACAGACAGATACGCTAAGATAGTACCCGTGTAACCCAAGTCGAAGCTAATTTGACACCGGTTGCAACGAGGATTGATGAAACTCAACGGCTATTTGATGAATCTGACATTGTCGTTGCAAGCGAATTTGAAATTGCAATGTCTGGGCGACACGATGTAAAAATTGGACCAGTACACGTTAAGATTTTTGATAGAGACTGTCTAATAGATTGAGCAAATAATGCCGATACGACTGTTGATTTACTTAACAAATATCAGAACATAGCAACAGAGATGAGAGTAACAAATTTAAGTGAAGATACAAAAGGATACCCAAAAAAAGCAAATCGTTTCCAAAGTGTAAGGTGCTCAAGGATGGAGCAGACAGAATTAAATACACTTAATAATAAGAAGTCGGAATCATGGCAAAAAATCCAGCCGCGACTTGTGCAAGCCGGGAACTATGTCAATGACGTCACGAGGCCCAAGGTCGACTGGTAGACCTCGCTGTTTCCCGCCAATTCGGCATCACAGGACCACGTGGACGACGCAACACAACAACCTAACGTAACGAATACAACATTTTGCAAAATAACCTTGAAAACGATTTGACAATCCGCCATTTTCGTACGATTTCCTATGAGAAACATAATTTTGGATTGCGGTGAAAAGCTTTACATTGATTGCAAACAGACTTAAATTTTGCTAAAGCACGCCAATCTCGCGGCGTGCAAAGAAATACTTTCACGCGGGTTACGCAATGACGTTTCCCGCCAAATGTTCAATGGAGCGTTTCCCGCCATTTTCTCTTGAGTACAACGTGACCGATTGCCGAAGTTGCGCGTCGTAGTACGCGGCCAGAATAGTTTGAACCGCGGTAAACATTTGCATTTGTACTTGCGGAGTGTCCGTTTAGTTCGGACGTTGGATTCGCGGCTGCGACGGAGGCGTACTCCACACACGCCCGGTTATCTCCGGGCTCGTAAACATGCGTAAACAAAATGGCCTTGGAGCCTGCGCGTGCGCTGGGCATGGTCGCCTCGCCTAAGCAAACACTTCTTATCACCACATTATCAATTTGTTTATCACATTTGACTAATACTATAGTAGTAACGAGCTCAACAGTCGTAACATGCGTAATTTTCCTACCGCAAATTTGTTGAATGATCCATTAAACAAAAACCAATCACGTGCTTTTCACAAGGAAGTTTGGCGGGTAAAAGAGTTATGTTTTTATTAATAAGCGATGCAAGCGTATAACGAGTCGGTTCGAGAGTCGGATTTTAATGGTCGACCGGAGAGGCGAGGTTATTTCGGTCGACCTAAATATCTGCGCCCGCGCACCGCACGACTCTCCGAAGTAGGCAGATATAATTTGTTTACCGCGCACTCAGCACACTTTACAATACGAAACCAGTATTTCAAACCGTCGTCGAAATATTTAAACAATGTGTGGCGCTGTGTGACTTAATAATTTGCATATTTCAAAGGCCGCAGGATCGAATACACAATCGATTATTTTTGTACCACATTTGAATAACATTCTACTACAAAATCGTAATAATCAAGAGAATAAGAACGCAGCAAACGAATGCAGACCACGTGCAATGAAGGCCACCTCCGATGGTCTTGCATCCGTAGCTTGTAACATGACTGGAATCTTTAACGTTTAAAAAAGCGTGGACCGTGTAAAAATGAAAGGATCCTTTGAGGGAAGTTAAGGATTGTGGCGTCAAATTAGATTTTTTTGGTGGGCCGGTGGCGGCGCGTCGTGTCAGGACTCAGGGCTTGTCACCGCGATTGATCCCGCCGCGTGAGCAGGAAGCGAGGCGCGCCACGTGAATAGGTAATGGGGGAGCGTGTCCCGGGCCGGGCCGGAGCCCGCGGGCCGCTGTTTTCGCCCTCATTACCGCTCCGCCAAATTGCGCACGGCCGCTGCTGAAATTGCCTTCCCGCGTAATGCTCATTGTTATCGAACGTGCTGTACTTTGAAAGCGAGAATACCACCGCAAATGGTGTCCAAATGTTGCGGCCCCGGGCCCGTGGGAATGCCGAAGGGCCCGGGGTCACGATCCTCCCTGGAATCGTGCCCGTCATTACCGCGTCAATGCACGAGAAAATAGCCTTCCAAGACCTCTTACTATTGCTACATTACAACGAAATGTTTATAGTAGCGTCTATAGCAGATGCATTGTCGACTGCAATAAAATAAATTTCAGAAACATAAATAGCACAATTATTAGCCGTAACCTTCGCAGACGATGCAGACGAGACGATAGACGGTGCCCACGCGCACTCGACCTCTATTAATTTCCTGGAACTGTTGTGCAAGTCCTATTTTCTGTATAGCAACAGTCCGATCGTGTAATAAATTTACAACGGATGGGCTCCGTTTCGGCGGCAAAGTGGCCGCATGCGAGCCTTCGTCACCTTATCCTGAGTCATCGACAGGTTCGAACATGATCCGACCTGTTGCGTCAAGATTAATTTATTATTGGAATCTTTTTTATCTTAACTTGCTGACAATGTTTTTGATCGCATGTTTTACGTCATTGTCATCATCAATAATATCAATTGCCTAATTACTCAATGTATACTTTATGATATAGTTTACAGAAGCAATCTCAAACAGACCATTTTACACGTTTCAATTATCTGGTCTAGTTAAGGATCTAAAGTAGCAGCAACAACTTTGCAGTGCTAATATAGTTAGCATATTGTCGATTACCGGTCCTATTGGAACACGTTGCAGGGACCATAGTAAGGAACGGATTTGTCAGGCGTGGGCGGCTGCTCGCGACCAAACAGGTTGGCTCGCCTGCCCTAAGCGCACGCCGCATCGCATTTTTATTTTACTTATTTCCGATGTAGGGCTGAACGGATTTGCCGTCAACTCCCTATACACCTACGTAAATCTCGTCAGCTTTATTTCTATCTTTGTCATCCTAATTGGCAGTAACAACATTGTGAACAAAAAATACTGAATCTACTGTAATCGTAATGACGTTCAGCTGCGTTTTTTCACATCTGCCACGAGGCAGGAAATTTATTGTTGCAAAAACACAAATCGTCGCTGCTACGTCGTCCGCCTGCATTGTGCTACGAACCAGTTCCAAAATATCTAGGCCAAGTGAAAGGCGAGCTGATGTCAAAACTCGCTCGGTGCGGATACGGCATTACATTGTGATTATGATAGGCGGGGTTGAATTGTCTGCAGCACGAGGCAGCCCTAGAAAAGAAGTTCTAGTACAACTGGACGCTGAGTTAAAAAAGAGCAACAAAAACTAATCCCGCGCACCTCGCGCGTATACATCTACACATACGTATAGTTGTTTGGGCTCTCGGCTACTGGTTTTGAACGTGGCAGCCTAAACAAACAAGTGACATGCATCCAGGTAGCGCGCATTGTATCCCGCTCTTAACATTTGTTAAATATTATCTGATATCCCTTGTATATTGAGTTCGTATTTTTTTGTGACAGATTATATTGACGATACATAAATTTTGTTGAAGCATGGTTTAATTCTCGTCGCTCGTGACGGTTTTGCAACAATTTTCATTGCTCGCGAACAAAGCGTTGCACAGCAGGAAACGGCATTGTTGGTTACTCATTAGTGAGTCAGAACATCAAGTGTCCTGTTTGCAAGTTGATTGATTAACCCATTTCGAAGCAACGGTGACGGTATTCTAGTTTTGTTTCATCGTTGCAACGTAAAATATGTTGTTTCCTTTATCGCGTGTAAGTTTAGAGTCGGATTGCCCGCATCGCGCAGTAATAACCCAAAATTGCTACCTGCCGCAGACCGCTCGCGTCTTCGACAAGTCTAGACTCCCTGAGCTTCTCGCTCTACGCCGCAATTATTTAGATTTAATCTTCTAAACAGGATGTCGTAAATTGAACATTTCATTTTGCATCGCGGCTCCAACTTCACGCATTGGATCAGGACCAGTTTTTTGCTTAACACGACTATTGTTAGGATGTGTTACTATAGAATTAGAGGTTATTTGATTTTCTGGTTAGTGGTGAACTATTTCAAAAGGTGTGGATAAGGTTGAGTTTTGTAGATGATCCAATGATCACTTTTGAGTGGAAGCCATGTGAAACTTGCGAGGAAGTTAACAGTTTGATGCGAGTGTCAACAATTGGTATTGTGCAAACAAGTTTGCTTGGGGATAGTGGTTTTCGCATGCACACGACATGGCCGGTGAGTAATGGTGACCGATAACCGTGCAGGGCATTTATGTAACACGAGCTTTTGCAAGAATCAAAGTCAAGTACGCGTTGAACTCTACATGCAACATTGATATGTTACTATATTTAGAATACTATGAGCGAGGTTAATGAATATTAAGAGGGATCAGGTTCTTAGGGACGATAAAGGCTTGAAACCTGTTTTGATTGTGGATAAACTTTCAATTTGAGGCGTGGAGCGTGTTCCAGAGACTGGAGAATAAATCTAAGCTTCAATCAATTGTATCATAATAAATAACTATGAAGTTAGGTTTTGGAGTGTTCTTTAAAGATTTTTGGATTTGAAACATCTGTTGAAAGTCTTGCTCGCGTTCTGGTCATTTTAAATTTCGCACTAATCTCAAGCACTCAGCACTAAGCAACCGATTCGCTGTCGCGTTAGAAACTGCCGTGGGTGGCTACGTAATTGTGAAAGTAAGCGAAATGGCAGGCATTGTTGCGTATCTAACCGGAGAGTGGTCGTTTGCGGAGTCGTTTAACAGTACACACCGCGTTTAGGGCCAGTTACCCACATTAGCGCTGCGCAAACGCATCTGCATGGTAATTTATTGAATCATATAACCTCTTTGCATATTTTATCGAGATCGTGCAACGTTGGGTTGTAATTTTGCGATAAAATTTCAAATCGAAATGTTATCGTTATTATAAAACAGTAATAATGAAGCGCATGATGATATTTTTGATACAAATTGATCTGGTTAAGATTTTAGATGAGGGGTATTGGATCTTAATATCTTATTGGAACTGTGTCGTTACCATTAAATGATTTTTTGACTGTCCGCTGCAAATGAAACATGTGTCGCAATTTTCCAATAATATGTTTAGAACTTCGGAGATTTGTATAATAACATACCAGCACTTCTACATAACACATCTAAAAAGATGTCTAAATAAGATTTCACTGCGTCCAGAAGCAATTTAAGCTAACAATTTTGACATTATCAAGTCCATGCATCTTCCATTTCCTAGTCATCCGCCGTCAGATGTATCTGAAATAATACATTTCTCGTTGCTGTCATTAAAAGTAGATTTGTAACAGTCACGAGTTGCGCAGGAGTGCACAGCGAGGTTCAACGCACGACGCCCGTGTAGAAATTATTCATGCGACCCCTGACTTGATGCATTATGGTAGTAGTTCACTCCATTGAAAATGTAAAGACAGTTGTTTAATATGGCGGTGACATGGAAAATGGTCATTGACGCTAGAATGATTTATTGATTTTAACATTAGTCTAAGACTCTAAGTAGTGATAATGACCCAAATACTAAGTACGTTTGTCTGCAAGTCAAACACATTAGCAGCCAGTATCAAGTTAGAGCCGATAACAAAGACAGATAAGATGAGTTTCAGGGATGATTCGAGATTTGAAGCTAACCATAATTTTTCTAAAATTACATTTATCAATAACATTATACCGTTTCTTTTTTTAATAATTAGAAGCAAAATATTAAAATTCACCAAAAACTTTTCTACAACTAAAACTTACAGTTTGTGTTAAATATAAAAAATAATTAGTAAGAGTATAATGATTACCTGTTTATTAATTACTCTGTAAAAGCATATACTAGTAAAATAACAAGTCACGTCACATTTAATTACTAAATTAACTAATTACAGCAGCTCAATACGCCAGTGAAAATATTTATTGCTACTAACCTCATACTGTGCGGTTTAGTATCTGAGTGTAGCCGCGATCTGAGTGATATCTGAAGTAGTTAACACTAGAAGTGTTAATGATGATACAAAGTCATTTATCTTGGTTAATGACGGTGAAAGTTTTGTAATTAATGATAATCTAAATGGTCCAATAGACGATCTTGAATACAGAAGTCCTAAATTCAACAAATTGGAACTTAAAATAAACCTAAGAACAAAAATAAAGCTCGGAGATGCTGATGACATGCCAGCAAAAAAGCTTGTCCCAACAAAAACTCACAGCATTAACTATTGCAGCCATAATTGATAGCTCATGGTTGTAGCTGCCATCCTGCTCCCGACTTTCAAGTCGTCTGTCTAGTTTTTATCTGGATATCCTAGGCAAGACAGGCAGCGAGGCCGTTCACCCTCAGCCGTTGACTAGGAGCAGGTGTTGTTAGGTAATATCGAGACCTAGGTAATACATGGGAGCTGGATAAGTGGGCAGATTGCAGGCCTCTAGGGATTTAATTACACTTTGAAGATAATTGTGAGAAATATGAACGTAAGTGTTTAGATCCTTGAGAATTGAACAAGACTTTTTTTTAACTAATAAATGTAGGTTTTCAAAGAAATAGAGCATCGATATATCTTAGAAACTTTAAAGACTCGGAATGGAAAATGTTGTTATTTAAAATGTAAATAAAACAAGAGCAAATGTAAATGATTACACTACAAAGATGAAATACATGGACACGTGAGGTTAATACGAATTGCAAAGTTACAAACACCACCTCACAAATTAATGAAGAACCTCAATGAATGTTAAAAGCGCGCCCTGCGGTGGCGGCGAGATCAAAGAAACACATGCGCCCGCGCATCACGAAAGCGATCAAAGGACCGCCATTATCGAGCTCTCGAGCAACGGCATCGATAGCTCTCATTTACTAACTGCTACCGAGATACACAATGTCCTTGATCGGGGAGCCGAGTAGGATCGACCGTGCCGAATCGGAAATTTGAATACGAGTTGAAGAAAAAAAAATAAATGGTCATTGGTGCCTTGTGGAAGTGTTATTGGCTGTTATATTAAATTAACAAGCTCAAGAGCCTCGAATCGGTGCACTGCGAACGAGGAGAACATCCGCATTTTGTGTCAGACGTAACTGTAAATCAGGTCTTGAGTCTGCTCGCTACCGTGCCACGCAACGAATGTGTGAAATCATTACCTACAAATCTCAAGGGAACCAAAAGTTTGAGACCTTAATTGTAGGTTACGCTTCCAAATTCTTCACTAACACTTCTAAGCTTAGACACGCAACCTGCGTTCCCATGATCGTTAATATTCAAATTGGGAGGAAAACGGGACGAAACAACGTTATAAATCTGGAACACAATGAGATCGATAATACCTTCAATAAAGCCAGTAACGGCCAGAACGGTAGCTAAATACCATAATAGAACAATAATTCTTCTTTGTGAACGCCACATTGTTCTGAGATGTCGCCCGTTGTTGATAACAATCGAAGACGAGTTCTCGGAGATGACGCTGAAGGACCAAAAGAAACGCTTGGCTTAAACATCGGTTTTACAAAGGTAAACATTGTTCGGAGCATTGTCGATGTGACCTAGGGTCACTCTAAGAAGTCTGACCTCTGGACCAATTTGGGAACAGAACACGGACTGGGAGAGGAGCCCTTTATGCAGACAATGGATAGAAAGGATAGGATTACCGCGAGGGGTGATGCTGCTAAGTATTACACGAACAATGGGACAAAGACTGGTGTGTGTTTACCCATGAATATGTGGAATATAATACACAATGGCCGGTGCTATGCTAATGAGATGCACAACAGGTTCATAACATTTTTTCTCAAGATAAATCTACGTGTATAACGAATTCGCGTTCGAGTTTAATCGTGCATGTTTGGGGTCTGTTGAGATCTCTGTGTAATCCCGTTTCTAAATGGGAGTATTTAGACGTATCTGCTAGTTGCAATTCATTGTTAGGTAAATTAATGGAATTAGCATTAGAATTCGGTGTGCCAATCTGTGCGTTATGACTTGTGTACTGTTCTGACGCAGCGACCATTTCGCTTAGTTTAATGAAACAATTGATGTTGCATGCTTTTTGTGTGCGTGATATCAGATGACCGGCCGCTGGCCGCTAGCCTTGACTCCAGGCCATAAGGGCAACATTTGGCCGATGAGACAGTTTGGCCAATTATAATCGGTGTAATGGTTTAGAAGTCCGGGCGTGTAGCCATCTGCGGCCGCATCTGGCCTGGATTAGCCAGCTCTCTCCGACCTATTAGGTTGCGGCGCCCTTCTACAGTTACTAGTACGATTTCCGTTAAGTACTTGAGTTTCTAAGCGCATAGTTGTAAGGGAAAGGCCTGCGTTTCTGTTTTACGGGCTCTTGACTTTGGCTTTTAAAGCGTAAGTGCTAAAGATTGCGCCTTATCTTAAGTGTCGTGGTTAAAGCTTGCTGCGCTAATGGAACTAAATAGAGCGTTGCGTAGATTTTTTGGACTATTTAGTGAAGTTCAAATATTTAGTCGGCGAAGGGTAAATTCAATTTGGAAGCCGACACAAATGTTGTAATGTACTCGTGAGTGAACAAAAAAAGTTAAATTTGAACTGATATAATCGTGCAAGCCCAAGGTACGCCGGACCACCCAACCTGACCGAATGATCTATTCCCTAACCCGTCCATAGTAAAAAAAAACCGAAGGTAATTTGTGTTGTTCGACTTTTTTCGTAGTCACGATGTTCTAATTAGTTTCAAAGCACTAATGCGCAAGATTTGTAACGCCTCGCGTGAAAGAGTTTGCCGTAAATCAACATTTAAAATCGTCAATAAAAGTTAAAGGTCCACGAATGTTTTAAACATAAATATTATTTTTACGACATTATTATGCAGGAACCGTAGGATTTACTAACGAGAGTTTACGAGCTGACCGGTGATTTAGTCGACAAATTCCAAGTTTTAAAACGTGTGAAAGTGAAACAGAAGGGGTGTGGGGTAAAAAGGTGCAATAAAGTGACCGGACGGTCGGGGTCAGCCCATAAAGACGATTGGTCAAGCATTGACGTATCAAATATAATAATTATATTCTCGGCTATGAATATAGGTCACTAGCGGTCTTGGGAAAGGAAATGCAAGAAAGCTATTACGCCATGTCGGTTACATTTTACGACTCTAGTAAAAGGTACATTTGAGCAGCTTTTTTTTAAAGCAGTTACTTTTTTAGAAATAAAAGATTCACCAATAAAAGATTTCATTGAATAGGCTTTATAAATATCTAGAACTATCAATGTTTTTATGTACATTTTTTATGACAATAAAAAAATGGAGTAAATTATTTTCATTGCTTGTGTTAGTTGGCCTTTGGTCTCAGATTTTTTCCTGTCTTGAGAAAGGGAACTTTTTGTAATCGATTTCTTTTTAATATCTTTTGCAATTAAAAGTACACGTCCACTATCTGCTATATTAAATGATCGTGGGAAACACATACAAGCCTCAACACCCAACGGACCAGTTTCGCGACTGCGGTATATGCAAATTTTGTATGCAGTCGATTTGGATCTTTGCATAGAAACAGGATTCTATCGGATTATAAGACTAGTTCTACGTGAGTTTACTCTACAATGACACCACTGTCCGTGGATTATGATTATGAGATTTGTTTTTGGATTTAAATACCGCTTTATTGGTCGCAAGCTTTCTGGTGATTTTTGCTGGAGTTTTTAGGCCCATGCTGTATTTACGATTTTTAGTCACGCCTAAGCCCTAAAGCGTGCTTAGGTGATTCTTAGCTTCAGACATTATGGTAGAATAAATAAATAAATAAATAATAAATAAATAACCCAAGACATGCCACGCTCGGCCACACAGCGCCATCTAGCCCCAAACTAAGCCGAAGCTTGTACTATGGGTACTAGACAACTGATAAACTTACTTACATACTTTTTTTTTTTTTTTTTTTGTAAATAAATACATAATATACATAGAAAACACCCAGACCAATACAAACAGACATGTTCATGCACACAAATGTTTGTACTGTGCGGGGATCGAACCCACAACTCTTGGCTCAGAAGGCAGAGGGCACTACCAAATGAGCCATCGAGCTTGTCAAAAGAAAAAGAGTGATCATTTTATTTTAATTCTAAAATACAATCAGTTAAACGATTCGATGTTTATTCGGCTAAGGTGTTATAGCTGCACGAATACGTACAAAATTAATACCTACAGAAATAAAACAATAGAACGTGTGAAACATTTAACGGGCTTTTGAGAGTGCATGCATCAGAGGTGAAACAGTTTGGAACAATCAAAACATGCGAATAACAAAAGCACAATAAGTGATTACGCCTCGGTGGCGCTAACACTGTTAAAGCAATAATTACAGGATAATTCTAATTGTTTCGTGTTGATTTGCATAACACGAGTCGGTTTTGTAACGTACTAAGACCCCTTTGAAAGGAAGATGGAGATTTTTATTGTAACAATTGCAATCATTGTTTTACAGAAGAAACGAGGTACGAGAGAAAGAAAAAACTTTAAGACCTACAACATAAGATTTGAGTGGTAAAAGATACTTTAATTTTTGTGGACCTTACAATTTTATTATTCATCATCATCATCAGCCCACATTAGTCCATTATTGTACAGTAAATATAAATTGCAAACATTGATATAACATCTAAGTAAATCACTTAATAATAATTAGTGTTAAAGCAACCAACCGTGGGCTGGCCATATCAGCCGCAGAACCGATAACCGCTGGGGTAAAAGAGTTCTGGAGTGGAGACCGCGTCTCGGCAAACGTAGTGTAGGACGCCCTCAGGCAAGGTGGAGTGACGATTTGCGCAAGACGGCTGGCAAGTGCTGGATGCGAGAGGCCCGGGACCGAGCGAAGTGGCGAGCATTGGGAGAGGCCTATGTCCAGCAGTGGACTGATGTGGGCTGATGATGATGAAAGCAACCATCATACTATTATAAATACAGCGTTCAATGATACAACTAAAGACGAGGAACAGATACAAAATGTTGTATCACATGAATCTATGCGTGGGATTCGAATTCACAACCCCGTGTCCAAGTACGATCCAATTTTAACATGGAGTATTCGTACTCGGTCCCAGTACAGATAACGAACCCTTTAAACGAAGCGTGAAAAAGAATCTTTAGGGCCAGTATGTTTGTAATGACTAACTGGAAACTATGGTTTCCCGACCGTTATTAATTAGAGCGACTTGAAGCTTTCCAGGCAAAATATGCTACGCCAATGTCGTCAATATACATATACATATGTATAAACAAAAAGCTGAAGGAATTATGTTAGGTAAGCGACCGGTCTTGAGTAAGAAACTTGTATGGAATGCCAAAATTCGTTCTCAAAATGAATAACAAAAGAACTAAAATTGCATAGCTATGCCAACCATTGTAATTGAAGAACATTTTCAGATTAATGTCGAATGAGTTGCACGTTTGTTTGAAAATAAAATTAACATAAAAGTGTTTGCTAACAAAGTGAGTCGTGCGGACGGCGTCGGCAATGCGCAGGCGCATAAGGTTGCCAAGGTTGCGCGTATCGCCGTTGCTAAGTGCGATAGTCCGCCATTATCGGCAAATGCATTAATCTTTTTAACGGCATTTCTATTCGTTTTGCTTAATTTTATTAGAATTTTTGTTGCGTGTTTCGATAACATGCGTAATATTTAACGTTATTGCTAGCTTTCCAGCATAATATGTCGTTACTTTTTTAAGTAAAGATTTTTTATAAATTGAATTCCGATTCGTTTCTAATGCCCGAAACGTTCCGTTGGAGTGTAAAACAAATAAACATGCAATACAAAATAGGAATCACTGTAGCGTAGCCGGACCAGGGGTTCCCACAAATTAAATCTCCAAAATCTTTTATAGAGGAACAGGGGTGGGTCGCTTGGGCATACTATTAATTAATATAAGCAAAATAATGAACACAAATTACGGCATGGGAACTGAATTCAACTCGAACACTTTATGAAGAGGCGATTATAGGTGATATGAAAGCGAATGAACCAATTTCAAAATCTAAGACTGTGCTAAGATACGATATCTTTAGGTGGATGGTAGAGTTGTTATCGTGTTCAAAGGATGTGTGCAATCAAATCAGAACTCAGTAAGTAGGTCACATGACTCTCGAGTTGACTGAAATAAACTGAGTCAGGTGTCGACAGATATCGCTGACAGAAACGTATTCGATCTTGTATTAAAGTTATAAATTCTGGTAACGCAATTTTTAGTATACTTGTACTGAAGTTAATGAAACCGCATTACGAAAAGTATTAACGTGCAAAATGATGTGGGCACATCGGCGTATCGTCTATCTATACCTGCATTATTGTTCGCGACCCAAGCCACAGACTGCATGTCTGCATAAACAATGCCATTTGATGCCAGTCGGAATACGCTCAATAACAATAAAGTTAGCTGACAAATAATGAGCTATGTTACATTTTTGCGACTAAAGTGTTTAAAGTGGTTGACGAAACACACTTGATAAATTTTAGGTTGTCAGATCTTAGAGATTTATCAGTATTGTTTTTGAAAGGAAGACTGAGCTCACTGCTCACACATTTTGTGTCAATAAAAGTGATGTTGATAACTTATCATTTCAGCATATGTTTGCTCAACGATACATAAATGCGATTGTTGACGATTGATTGTGCAACGTAAATAGCAAATAAAGGCACCACGGATTGTAAAAACTTCAAAGGGACCTGCGTCTATAGAGACGAGTGAACAAGTAATTGCTTATTGTTCGATTTCAAAAGGAACTCTGGCCTCGCTCGGTTTTTTGCAAACAGGTGGTTGCATTATGGCAACAATACGGTAGAATGAGAACATACTTAATCACTCTGATAAGAATGTTGTAAATAATCGTTGTTGTGGAGACAGCTAGTCTGTAGTAGCGATAGAACATGATACTTTGATTTCAGATAGTATGAATACTTTTAATTTTATCACTAATTCAATTACACGAGCAAGATATAGACTGATCTAACATGGAGCTTATGTAGAAATTAGCGAAATTGATTCGACACAGATTGCAAGCTTTGTAATTTATAGCCTCAATCGTGACATTAAACACTTTTTTGCTTCGTAAAATATTATCACTCTCATTTAAAACTTAATTGTTCTAGCAGCTGATAGTGAACAGAGCCTGCGTTGTCGGCGGATCGTAACTCGCACGTGCGTCTGTTTACCTTGTTCCCGTGTATTTACATGTTTTCGACCTACCACACGTCGCAGACGCCGCCACTAGACGCACTGTTTCCAACCGTTATTTCGGGCTCATTTGACTCGTGATAATGGGACAGACACTCTTTGTCTGCTGTTTGACAATTGGTTCACAGTTTAAAAGCAGCGGCAAGTTTACTATCTTTATCACTCTCGACAGGTGTCCTAATATTTTCCGCTACACAATTAGTATCACTTAGGGCTCCAGCATTGAAGTGAAGAGAAACCAATTAAGATACTGACGCATGGCGCTGATGTTGGTGACTTAATTGAATATTTGGCTAAATGGTTTTTAATTCACGTGAACTTATTTATCTCAATAAAGTGATAGCTGAGTCATCGCAATTGTCGCGCCCTATACTGCAACGGTATCCATCATCCTGACCATTATAAACTCAATTAAACCTCATTATCATAACCTAAGCGTTCGTCTAGCGCACCCTATTCTCTCTCCTCAGACATGTCAGCACCTTTGTCCCCTGTAACCTCTCCCATTCAAGCAGGACAACTTAGGGCAACAATGGCCACAGCTTGACCCTCAAAGACCATGTGACCGGCATTATTTGTGTATTTTGAGTAATAAACAGTGCTTTTTATGCGATTGTGAGCGGCTTTTTCTTAAATTTGAATGTGAATGGATGAATGCACATTGTCCGTTGCGCGAGCTCGTGGACTGCAGATCGCAGGTACCGTTGTTGCATAATCGTTGGAGTTTATCGAAGCAAGCGAGAGTAGTTTGCTATTGCATGGGAACCTAAATCGCGGATCGGGTTTGGCGGGAATGGAACGTCAGAGTGACAGGTGATGGATAGATTTATTTGACGGCAGCTGGGTCTAAAGGGCGGAATCTATGCAAATTGTCTGGAGTTCGCGTGTTTGTTTTTTAGTTTATGGCGTTGAAGAAAATAGAATCAAAGAGGAATATGAATTCAAAATAAATACGAAACTGAATTCTATACCTTTTTTGCTAATTCTTATAGATGTGACCGTTGATAACCGAAAGAAACGTGTCAAAACTTTGGGAACGGATATAAGCGACAAAACTGTGTTGAGTTGCTCAATACTTAATCCTCTTATTGAATAGCTGAGCGCGTTAACACGCTCTGAAATATTCTTATTATACTGTTTTGTATGGACATTTAAAATTACTTTAGTGTCGCCGCTCCGTATGCGACTAATAGGCTCTGTTCACGGGTGAACTTCAAAGGAGACGTTTCAACAAAGTTTAGTTTCAACTCCAAAGAAATGTATGTCCACATTGAATATTCTAAAAGCACACCTCAATGCTAGCAGACTGTAAACTAAACAATAACAAAGCGTAGGATTAGGCACACGCGTGCGTCAGGATAACACACACACAAGGAACATACAATAATACAATAATTTTCATTCCTTTTCTGTGCGTACGCGCATAGTACGTCCCTCTCGCACGTCGAGGGGTGTTTCGCTCGCTCGGTCATTGACCGCGCATCTCCGACCAGATTGCATCTAGTGCCCATGCAGCTTCCCCCAGATAGATGCATCACAATTTCTGACCAATTAAAAGACGTTCTTTTTGATCCGAGCTCGGACTGATTCAATTTGGTCCAATCAATGCCTATTATCTAAACGTAGAGCACGATTAAAAAAATTATATGTGTAAAAATAACGTTGTAACAAAAAAGATTAGGCGTGACCCAGTTCGCGTTGATAATAACAAATACAATAACAAATGCAATTTAATAACAAAACGTAACGATAATGAGTTTATTCGGAAACGTAATGGCGTGCTCCGAATGACCGTTGGATCAACATATTCGAATTTTTACTCCCACAAAAAGAACTAGCGTCCCGTAGTAGTTAATTTATGGCCGAGTACAAAATCTCCAATAAGACGAGGGCGTTTTTTCCAAGCGTCCCAGAAACCCGTCTTGAAAAAACCAAAACAATTTTTTGTCGACACCAAAATCATTTTACGAGCTTACAAATAGTAAACGAGTGAGAGGAACTATGCGGTCGTCGCTCTCCCTCTGTTGAGTAAAAGAACCTGACACTTCAAGTCCCTTGTAAGGATTCTGAGAACAAGCAGCGTTGGCGTGATCTCTCTACGTCTAATAATCTCTTTAATCTCAATAATTACGGTTCTACGAAACCAGATGAAGAGCCCGCGCAATTACCATTTGACTACTCATGTAATATTCATTTTTAGAAAATATGAAAGGGCTTTTGGGGTTTTTATAGATAATGTAGACTATAATTTACTTAATACATAATGCCTACGTGTGTACGATCAAAGTTTAAAAGTTGCGACAGTGATCACGTAAAAATCCTTTATTGATGTTCATAGTACAGGGAGACTTATTTCAAAACTGAGTATATAATGTACATAGTCTTCCGCTTTCACTTATGGCAGTTACGAAATACTGAATGATATCTATTAATAAAAATGGACTACCCCAGATAAAAAAGCTGGCTGTAAAACTTGTCGGTATCGATGATAAATAAGTATCCCATAAGACATTAATGGCTACATTACCGCGTGGCTAATTGCGCGTCTTAACTTATCCGTGTCTTTATTTATAGCAAACACGAGACAACACAATACCATTACGTAAACGGCAGCTTCCACGCAGTTGAGCAAGGTCCAGGTAGCAAAGTTCTGGTTTTCAACTCGTGGCATCAAGTATCCGTATAATTTTCGTTCCGGATGACTTGTGGTAAAAAAGAGCACAAGACCTCGCGCTAGGATTTTGTTACATCGCCCTTAAAATGATAGGGCAATCCGAAAGCTCTTATTTTGAATACAAAATTAACCCATGTTTCCTAATGGTTACATAATAGCCGTCTCGTCATTAGGACAGTCTTATCACTTATCCCGACGTTTCCAAATGCGGTTAGTGGAGCAAAAAAATAATCACGAGACATTCCGTAGTAATAGTAACCCACTTGTCTGGGATTTCAGATAGCCCTTGAACTTGCTTATCGTGTTTAACGCACTCTTAAATTGTGCCCACGATTTATTTTTAGTAATCTCTACAAAAAGAAAACACTAATATTGTTCTAAATGTAGTCGTTCACAGGGAGTGTGTATTTCCAACTGCTAATGCATTTGTTGAAGATCCACGAAATGAAATAGAAGAGCTAACTCAAGTGGATCACGCACTTGACCTAAAAAACTAAACTAGAGGGCACTCTGCGGCGCATTTTCACACACTACGGCTGTTTACACGGCCGAAATAAACAAAAACTCACTAATCAGACTGAAGACAAAAGTGGAAGCACATAATGTGTGTATTAAACAAGTTAAAACGCAAATGGGTTGCGCAAACTGGACCATGCTTAGTAGCTGTTGATAGAGACTTTGGTAAACAAATATCGGGCTTCAAAATGAGTTCGTTGAAAAATTTTTCAACTTTTAAAGTATTTATAGAAGAAACCAACATCGGACAGTAGAATTCTTTAGATTCGAGTGAGTTTGATCAGACTACATGAAAACCTAAATTGAAATATTTGAGAGAAGTAAGTGTCTATATTTGTCGTACCTACCTTGAAGATTCCTTGGACTATTTTAACAAACTTACTGGTGTGTTCACATAGCAGAAAATTGAGATGCTTACCTGAAACAAAAATATTAACGTTATTCGTGACTGCTTCATTAAAAATTGACAGAGATTAAAAGATGGACAGATATTTTTAAAACGCGTGCATGCATTTATCAAAATCCCACGTCGCGGCATCGCAATTAACTTTTTTTAATCTGTGTTCTACTTGAAATATTCTGGGTACGTACCACTACAATTATCCAAATAGGACAAAATGACTGCTTATTAAAGTAATCGCCCACGGTTTCTTACGACGGACGGGTTGCAATCAAGACAGCTAGATTTCTAATACAAACCGGTATCTCTGGGCGTTGGACACGTTTCTCGAAACATTTATCTATTCGAATCCATAGCCGATGGATGCATCTCAATTACTGTTTCGATATGCTCTTACGATACCTTTAAAGTCTCCAATGACCCGAATATTTTGTAAAACATTGATGTCAAACTTCCAAGTCTATTAAGTTACTAAGTTATAAAATAGAATATTGCCCTACAATCTCCGACTAGTACAATTTACATTGACGTTTTTACAGTAGCGTGCGAGTTGTTTATTACTGCAAAAACGACGATAAACCGCAGTGTCAGGGCCGTAAAGATTAAACCAAGATTAAACAAGGCATAGGCTGACTTTTTACTCTTATGCACATCCATCATTTCTTATTAATGGACGCCTTTGACGTTGGTTAATATGCAAATTATTTATTTTCAATTACTGAACTGGTAAACTGTGAATCCATTTATTACAATGTCAACGCGAAATATAATATATACAATAAGGTGTTTGACTTTAAAGGTGAAACGCAAAGTTTGATGATCTCCCGATATTAGCATGCTTTTATAAACGGTTTAAATGCAGACATCCAACAGATGTTTACTTGGAAAATTTTGAAATTCAAATTGTTATGAATAGATTTTGCATCGGAAATAATATTCAGATTGAATGGAAACGAATTTATCATAAAAGAACATATCAAATTTCGTCTGTAAATTATAAGGGATAACATTAATAATAACATTAACCATATAGAAGCTTTGGGAACTTAAATCGAAGATGCAAATTCTGTTAAAGTTTTTCATAGATCAGTTAACATGTTTTGCAATTTTAGCCACGAAAGATCGCGTGAAAACTTTTCCGTTTTATTGCTAAATTATGATAATTAAATGACAAATAGTAATTCAACATAGTTGCAAGCTATCAAATCACTGCCAGCGTGACTGACTTGGCAACAGACCTGTCTACAATTAAGGCTGCATTCCGAATAGCGGAGTAATTGTCGACCGGGCAAAATGGCTCGTATGTGCAAAGTAAACGAAAAAAGGCAACGAAGGTAAATAAACATTGTTCGCGTGCCACTCGTTGCCTGTTAAGCTTTAAAAGGTGCCATAAATGGTATCTTGTTTAATAGTTCCCAATAAGCCTAGAACTGATTACATAAAATTGCAGATTGCCCTAGAATGTCGGCAAGTGCTGGATGCGAGAAGCCCAAGATCGAGCGAGGTGGCAACGTGGACTTCGAAGGGCAGCTGACGATGAATGTTCAGTTTTGCTATTTCATTCTGATGATACTCAGTCTGATTTAAGGTTTACAACAACTTTAGACGTTTTATCGAAATAAGTAAACAAGAAAGACAAATAAATTGAAACGTCTTCCATCGAATCGAGAAAACACAGAATGACAGCCGTGACAGAAATTGAACGATTTATTTAACAATCCGTTAACTTTTCTATTACGCAACAACAAAAGAGTGGAAAACGCCGCGGTGACTACAAAAAACGTGAATCGTTGTATTGAAGACGCTTATGCGCATCAAATAACGCGTTCGTATCTTTCGTTATACGTCCTTCCAGTCAGTATTCGAGAGCGACGAACTTTCTGTTTGTAAACTTCTCTCAGACACTCACAAGCACACGCCCAAACATCAACACTGATTTTGAAATGCTTTGAAAATCTTCAGACCTTACTTTTAGATTTTAGCCTACGTAGGATTTTTCTCCACACTTTATCTTTTTCTTTCTTTTACCACTTTACTTTAAACATGAGGTTGTCATCTCGACGTCTCATGTTTTTGTAGGTTCTATCATTGGATTGTATTACCTTCCAGAATTTATTGGAAAGATAAAATCACACACATTAATCAAAGAAAGTAAATCCATTGTGAGAGGTCTCCTTTTACCGGTAGCGCAAACCGTAACAACCCTTTTTTTGTCGTAATTCGATATGCAAATGATCCACACGTGTCAATTGAACGTATTTGCTTAGGTGCGTCTATTTGCAGTGTCGTGATAAACACACAACCATTTATCTACTCTGTTAAGCTTACAACACGATTTACTGTAGTTTGGACAGCCGTGTATGCATTCACTGCACCTTATTAATCCAAAATGTGACTGTAAATTACGCATGTTATGTTGCGAATTTGCTAAGCCAAATTGGTGGTGGCGTTGGGTTCAACTACCTCCGCCTACTCATTTGAGGGTATAGCTAGCTGGCGTTCTAAATTGTTAACAAGTTTCCGGCCGTGAGCGGTGTTTGCACGCATTTTGATAACTAGTGTAACTAGATTTTTGGTTAAGCCATACTTGTCTTTCAACACCAACGAGATTAGATTAAGGGTATCGTAGGATCTATGTACTTTGTCTAGCCTCGGAACCTCGCCCAAGTCAAACAAAAAAATCCTTTATTGACTCTAAATACGAAAAAGGGAAAATACTCCGCAAATGTAAACGACTTTTACGATACCCATAAAAGCAATTTAAATACCCAAATGCGTTATTAAACGGACGCATAAAATGTGAACACAAATAAAATGAGAGTGTACCGTACAATTCGAATGCATTTTATACGCAACGGAATGAACTGCCGCACTAACTCTGTCAGCGCAGGACTTTGTTTATATTGACAGTATGCGTACGCGCAGTGTTATTTGAATTTAGAATAAGGCTTCGCGAAAGGCGTTGTTGTCGTGGGTACCGTTAATTGAGCTACCGCGGTCGTACACTTTAGGCCCGGAATACACAACGACTGTTTTGACATTTCGTCTATTCTATTGTCCAGTTGCAATACAAATGGTAGTTTGGAGACTTTTGAACGATTCAATACGGTTCATGCGTCACGGTACTTTGGATATTTCTATGCGCTTGCATTTGTTTATTATAGTTTGAGTAGCGGTCCAAAGATTGTACCTTGAGGGACGACAATTTTTTTGAGGTAAAAAATGCAGTTGTTTATTTTTTTAATCAGTGCATATCGTCGCCGCTTTGGTTTCCTGATATGGATCTGATGAAGCCATAACAATGTCGTTGAACGTCCTACTGAACGTTTGATGGGTCATATTTTTTGTGTATTACCTCCCTTACTGGTAAGGTTCGTGAACTTAATGGCCGGACTCACACAGACGGAACATTCGGCCGTAAGTTTGGTCTCTGTGTGCGTGTTGTTGTGGTACGTTCAATAACACTGTGGCGTCGGTTCGACGACCTGAATGCGCCGGCGTTCGCAAAGATACTGGGATGCGGAGTCACCACTGTTGTTTGCGAATCTAATATAGGTGTAATTATAAAAAAAAGCTCTAATTAGGAAAGCTGCAGTGAGGCCGATGGAGGTCACTTACATCACGATGACGTGTATTGCTTTGGGTTGCAGATACTGTTATTACCTATTATGATGCTATATTTTATGATGCTAGAGAGCCACTAAGTTTAGATATAGATTTTTTATATCTAGAAGATTTGTAACCATCGTTTATAGTTTAACAATGGGAAATTCCGCAAGGCTAAGGTGAACGATCAAATATCTTAGACTATATTTAAGTTACTATATTGATTGTAAATAACAAATACTCATTTATTTTATTATCCCATTGTTCGTATTCCATTTACTATATTTGCAGATCGTCTTGCAAAATAATCCGTGTAATACATACGCATTACATAGACAAGCAATTGTCATAGATCATAATAAATAGAAGAGAGAGCGTCAAAACAATTCAATTTTATGTGTCCAGGAGTTCTATGCACCCTGTTGTAAACGTTAGTGGGCTGTCATTTGAATGTTTATTCTTCCCAGTTACAACATAGTTACTACGTCGAATGCGAGATGTGTTTCGTAACAAGAATCTAAGTGACAATACTAATGTTAGTGTCAATTGACCGGTGTGTTACGTCCGAGGTCCGTCAGCAAGCCCCGTGGGCCGCGGTTCCGTTAGAAGGTCGCTGCCAACCCTGCAGGCCTCAAGACCTAACGGAGTTTTCGCTGTACACGTTTGTCGTACTCGATTCGCCTTGATTTTTTACAAGCTTTCGACAGCGTAAACATTTCGAAGTAGAACGGACGAATGAACTTTAGTATACATAAATATTGTAACGAATGCAGCGGAGATAGATTTATTCATTTTATTATAAAACTTCAATGGTAAATTGACCTTATCCGTTGTTCAATTATCATAAATATTAATATTCCTCTTCAAAGCGATTCTTTCACACACAATTAGCTTCATTATGGACGTCCATTCACATGCACATGAAAATACAAACAAATCTAAAATTCAGATTGTAACTTTATATCTCTAATTTTTATCTCCAAGAATAGCATGAAATATGAATTTTTTACTTGACAATGCCCTATTTTTATTGTCGTGGCTTCCATTGAGTTCGGGCTATTGTACGAAAAGGCGTAAGTTGTATTAATTTTTTGAGTGGGAGATTTCTGAAGGGTTCCCTTTTGAAATGGTTGCGTCCCCGAAAGCCCTTTATGGCAGTTCGTTATCAATCAAATTCAAGAAGGAATGTCATAGAGATGGACAGGCCAAAGGGCTAGTCTTCTCCTCGGAATGTGTTGGCGTGTCTTTGTGTTTGAACAGTCGAATGTTTACTCTGGAACGTTGAGTCTTCCGAATAATAGTGCTCATTGACGAGAATGTTTGCCAGTAAACATAAAATTATTTTTATGGCGTGTGTATGTTAACATCTCTGCGGTAAGTGCAGGAAATATTTCCACAATAAACCGTCCCGGTGTATTTGATGATAACGCAACGCCACGTGTTAATATGACTGTTTATTGCATATATGCTGTACTGGTGGATATTCTCCATAATCGGTTGTATTTTCAGTTATTTCGAAGGCACGTATTAAGTTTGCTTCGTTTTCCTCAACGGAGGTAAACAATCGAATAAGGTTACGCCTGTATTTTGTATTGTTACATGAATGGCGTCAATAAACAAAGGTGTGAAACTGGTAATGTACATATACTATTTATACAGTTGTGCGTTGGGCACTCGAGTCGGTAATTATTTCGTATTAACATTTCAATCTAGTATTAACATAAATATTCATTCATCGAATGCGATCCATCATTTCAGAGGGGAATTGTTGATGGATGCGCTTTCGGGGACATCTGTGACAGTTGAATTGTCGCGAAGAATGGAGTGTTACATTGAGAAGAGGGAATTATGCAATCAGATCGGAATGGAGTTAAAGTTCACACGTGTATCTTTACAGATGGTTGCGATACTTGCGACCCCTACGGTCTGCCTGTCACTGACCCCGGCTTTCTCAATATTTCCAAATTCATTTACGTCTCCACAAGTGTTTATGTTCTGAGCCCACGCATTAGTGACTAGCCGGCCCTCAGTGGAACTAACACAAACATTCTTCGGCAAACATTTTGAAATTCAAGGGCCTGTCGACGTATCGGATCCCATCTAGCATTGTCTTCAGAATTAGTTTTACGTGTTACGACTGCTATTTGTTCAATATGAAATTTCCCATGGTTTCTGAATATACAACGGAGAGCAACCCCTGAATGTTAAGCGTCGAATTCAAAAGTGACGCCTGCACACAATGGATTTTGAAGTAAATCACGCCCGGAGCAATGGAAATGGAAATTTACGGAATGACAATGGAACATTAAGGATTTTTGGAGATTGACAATAAAAATGCATTAATATGTAAGACGAATCGACACGTCTAATCCGACCGCGTTTGGAGTGCATTCGTGACGTCATGACCGGTTGGAATTGGAATATAAATCTGTGGATGTGATTTACGGCCCGGCGTTGGCCGAATACTCTCGGCCTAAGTCATGTTTCGTCTCGCGCCCTTCGAGATTGTCTCCACAATTGTTCGGAACAAATGGATTTACATAATGACGTATGTATGTTTTCACCTCATCTTTCACAGGATGAGTGATTCTTAATGTTACTTTAAATATAATCCCTATCAATACGCTGGTATTCAATAATGTTTTGTGAGTTTCATTAAAATTAAAATCTGTAGGTTCTATCCGAATTTTAATACTGATTAAAAAAATGCACCGGCATTACTTCAATCAAATGATACAGTTATTATTTGGGTTTATCTTATGTGTTCGAACTGGATTGCAATAATTATAAACTTGATTACTAAGATCAGTATTTCGTTTTACCGATTTACGTTCGATTAACGATTGCATATTTTTTTTAATTACAGTTCGTTAAATATTTTTCTTTATATTTTTAACGATAACATGGTTGTACATATAAAAATTATACACTCAGAGAAATTGAGAACCTCTTCCTTTTTTGAAGTCGGTTCAAAAGAAAGTGGATTCTGCTCAAAACGAGCAATCACGATCGTTATTTCAAGTCGTTGTCCTAATGACAGTAGCCCTTGCGACATAGTGGTAATTACAGCAATTTTGTCGGTTCCCACGATCAACGTGTCGTGTTGTCACTTCCGTAAGACACGGCGGACACGTTACAACTGAAATAACAAGCCGTGTTTATTCTTCTAAGGAAGGAATAAAGTTTTATGTCTCAATATATTACACAGCGTGCAACCATGAATAAAGTCACACTCATAATAAATTACCGTAACATTAGTAATTTGTCAGTTGTCAAACCTGCGGGTCATATCTTTTTTTAAGTTAGAAACAAGAACTAGGCATAGTCGAACCTACAATGTATGCGTTTTTGACCGTTAAATAAAAAAAAAACCGAGCTACTTCCCCCACAGCTGGTTATCTGTTGACGCAATATGCGGAACATTATGGTTTTTATTTAAATTTCGAGCACACGACTCCAAACAAAAACTAAAAAGGGTATTGTCTTTTCTTTTTAAAAGGTGTTATGGCCTTATTGGCGGCCAGTGTTTTTTTTAATTGTACTGCTTTATTGCGGCTTTATTCTCGGACAGCTGTCAAGGGGAAAAAAGTAAATCCGGCACGTTCCTAAATTGAAATTGACGCGTTCCATTTAAAACAATAATGAAACAAGAGTCCAAATTGAAAATAATGAAATTCGATTGAGTGTCTTCGTCTGACTATGCATTTGCGGGCGTCATTTTTAAGCGAGAATATTATTACCTATGTCGTTTAACTTTGAGAATTAATGATTAAGTATTTTTAATGCTTCTAAACAAGTTTCACGCTGCGGCTTCATCGATAACGCAGTAAAATGGATGTCGGCCATTAATTTCCAAGGAGTGCTGACGGCTTTTTCTTTATTTAAAATTGCGATTCGCAAGTTTCCCGCCGTAGCTGTAGAAAAAAGTATTGACCAAGAACGCTAAGGTTACGTTCACACGAGGTTGCAATAGTAATTATTTATTGATCCGGCGTAATGTAGGAGTGAAAAAGTCCCCTCCTGCAGTCGGATAGTGACCAAGCCATGTGCGACGGTGGCCTCCTATTGGCTGGGGTGGATAGTTCACATGAGCATGATCAGCCTTGTTAGCTCACTCGATATTATTAGTACTTAAATATTTTATTACCTCCTATTTATAGATAGGCACTTAATAAATAAAACGTCCGTTGGGCATATTTCGTACCGTAAAAGAATGATGTTGCTGCAAGTTTTTTTTTTAAATTTTGCAGCTTATGATGTATTTTAATTGACTAGTCGTATGTCAAAATAGCACGTTTTTTATTCTAACAGATTTAACATGTCACGGATCTGAGATTCTTTCTATTATTAAAAGTATTGTCTGAAAATCTCGGTTTTATGAGGTGAAATGGTCGCATTCTTTATAGCTCTATTTTTTTTTTCACTTTTTAAAGTTTTTATTTAATTATTATTTTCATAAAACTGAGATGCAGTTTTAAGAGATGAAATGGTCGCATATTTAGCTATTTTTTTTTATTTTCACTTTTTAACTTTTTTAAACTATTATTATAATATTTTTTTCCAGCAATTAAAAAAGAGATATCATACCACGCATACCCTTTTAGCACATTCACACATTTGTTTCCATTCCCATGATTTCGACACACGTGGTCATGGGAACAGTTCAACAGGGGTGATATACAGATAGCATCAATTATCTCCCCCGGAATTAGAACTGTATCGATTCGGCTCTTTATTGATAAATTACTGACATTTAACCGTTCTGCCATGGGAAATTGATAATTGCACCCTTTGATCGGTACGGTATCGGAGGTAAACAGTTCCCGATGTTTGGACCTGACCACATCACAATGAACATTGTAGTGACTCGTATTCATACAAATATGTACCCTGTTGTAGAAGAATAGTGCTGCAATTGGTTTGTGTTAAGTTTTAACTGAAATCAGTTGAAATTCAGATATAGCATTATTTCACATAAATAATAAAAATAAAACATTACAGAAAAGTATTGTACGGACATATTGTAGCTAGTACATTGCATTGTAGGCTGTAGGTATTATTGCTGGTATCGATCTCTTCCAGATAACTTTAAGTAGAGAAGATGTATTTGGATGTATACGAAGTTTTCCTAAATTGTTTTAAATATAACACATAATAGGTAAGTTCCATTATTGATAAGATATCCGTGACTTACATCAATCAAAGTTTTAGTCAACAAAGCTCAAAGCTGGGTGTTCTGCGATTTATATGACACTATGCTATTAGGGAAAACTTAGTTTAAGGACATGTCGTTAATGATACATTTAATTATAAATAGGTATACTTAATAAGGCTACATTAACACACCCATAAAGATGACATTGCGCGCATTTTCCTAGTCATATTTCAGTATGGCTAAAATTAGCTACTATCCTCGATGCTGTCTATATTATCCTCGTCATTTAAATGAATATGAAATGGAAAGTTATACAATATCACAACCATGATAAAATATATTCAAGACCTATAATAACTATTAGTACTAAGGTCAGTAGAATAGGTCTTGAATAAGTATGTTGTCGTTGTCAGTATGGCATGGATGACAGAACTCTTCTACTGTCATACAAACAAAAATGTGGAATGAACGAAACTATGCGTTGAAAGTTTGAAAGGAAATCGACAGCTAAAAATAGAAAAAAAAGTAATAACTTTGCCCGGAACTTTATCGAATCGAAGTTTTAGTACGACCAAAACTTAACAGTCAGCCATCTTGACATTCTTTTCTTCACCCACCGTTCCCGACCTACAAAAGCAAGAGTCCCGAGCACTTTCGCTTAAGATTTTTACAGTCTCCTCCGGTTCCCATACAAAAACGTACGCCATCGTCCGTAACCGAAGCGACTTATCAGCTGTTTTTACGTCGTGGCAATTACGAAGGGTGATCGTGGATACGTGAGAAACCTTAAATGCTGTCTACAAGTGTCCGAGTGCCGCGGTAAAGGGTAATGGTGTTATGGGAGACCGCGTCCGGATGAAAGTGACTTTTGTTTTTAATATGGCGAAGGAATGACATTTTACTGCCTGGCCATTAGTAATGATGATAAATGCGCCAGACATATGTTCCCTTTATTCCATAAGGCATAATACATTATCACCATCAACATAAGAGGGTCTCTATATATATAGGAAATTTTACCCAAAATTTTTTTGAGGAAGTAGTGTCCAAGTCTAGTTACTATCCAGTTCTGGAAATGCGACATATTTTTTTCAATTATATTGCGTACTTAAGAATGACATTGTGACAGCCATCCTTTTAATATATTTTTTGTGGAACTACACGAAATAATATTAATTTGTTAGTATAGGAAATAATTGGATAACGTTTGGCTGAAAAATGACGTAATGGCCATGTTTACGTGAGTTAATTAGCTTACGAGTGAAAACATTGCTCATTATTCGTTACAACGCGTTTCGCTTCTGTCCTTGATCTAGATAGATCATTAGTCATTCTCGACGTCTAAAATGTACAAGTACGTAAAATCAGCAAATGTCACCGAAGTGTTACGTAGGCTGTAAGGCAATTCGCTTTTCAACATTTCCTACAGATTTATTTTTCATAGCAAAATTTGATTTGTATCATCATCATCAGCCTGCAAACATCCACTGCTGGACATAGGGATTTGCTTGACGTTTGGCCGACGGATTGGTGACCGCTGTAGAGATGCATTTGTACCTAAGTAAACGCTGCCCTAATTTGACATAGTTTCCGGAAAATATGATTAACTAAGAAAATTCATTCAGCATCGGTCTGTGGAAACGCATCCTTAAGGACTCTCCATCCCTATACCAGGAATAGTAAGCCTATTAGAAAAAAAACCGTTTATTGATTTGATCACGAACAAGTGTTGACTGCCCTTTACCTTCAGGGTAATGGTTTGCGGTCAGGGTACCTGCGAAATGTCAGTTTTTATCACGCCTGCAGTCGTTGGGCGCATTGAACCGTGGCTTACGTGCTTCCTTAGGGCAGGGGTTGAACACCCATTGCCACTTTTTATTGTTGCTCAATTTGTTTTTCCAGCTCTGTTATTGGTTAATCGAAGTTGTGGCTTGGTCGGTTTTTTTATGCTTATGTAAATTTAAAGAGTTAGTTGAGTTCAGATTGATATTGGCTGTGATATTTAGAACAAAACACAACATTGGGTTGTTCCATCAAATGTTATAAAGAATTATGTATGAAACATTTATTGACAAAAAATGTTAGGCGTTAAATTCAAAAGAAATAGTGTTGAAATGTTCAACAGTGTAAATGTTTACAAAACAGTTTTGTACCTTCGTTGTAGGTTTAAAATGAATGAGTAATGTCCTTGCATTGTTCTTACTATGTATTTCATATTGTGATTGTTAAAATGTAAACGAATTTAGGCGTAGGTAACTGAAGACAATAGATACTCCTAAGTAGTAAATATAATGGCTGGAAATTGGCTGACACGCCCCCGCGTGGCTAGATGCACCAGACAACAAATCCACATGCTTACAAACTAACATAGGATCATCCCAGAACATTCTAGAAACCCAGAGCCAAGACGATTTTGATATTTAGATACCCGACCGGGAAATGAAACTTTTGAAGCAGGTACGGCTGGCTTTATAGGCACGTGGTGTTGTCATTATTGTCCAAAGAAAATGAGCAAAGGGATAATTTTATTGTCCATTCCACATCTGTGATTTGGAAACTACATGTCTCTATGTATGTATGCAAAGTGACAGGTAGTTATTATGCTACTTCAGGCGACTTTAAAACGCCGTATGATAATTGCAAGTTACTACACAAATACTTCTAAAACGCCGTATAATACCTACTACTCTCTAGACAACTTTAATACAATTAAATAAAAACAACTAAACAAACATGATGCACAACACTGTGAACTTAGTACAATTAGTGACGCTTCAAGTGCCAACTTAATTGTGAAGGTTCCTTTTTACACGCAAAAAGTTGTCAATTCCTGAGTGTCTCGCGTGATGCGCGGGCGCAGGACAGGCGTGAGAACTATAACGTACTCCTGCGCATTAGTCTCGTGTCGCTGAGCCGACGTCGCTGCATTAGCAGGTGTTTGAAGGTACAGGGAGGTTGGCGGCAGTGAGATAACTTCGAACCAACTCAAATGTTAAAGCAGGAGTCAAATGGTAACAAACTCAATTTTTATTTTTCTTATAATTTTATATTCTTGTGACAATCAATTCGAACACAGGTGGTAATCACTAAGTCGACGACAATACCAGGAGATAACAGTTAACAAAAATGTGCGCAAATTCAAATACTCTATCTGTTCCTGTTTATAATACGACAGTTCCGCGGAGAAAGATCAGATAATGTGTGTGGCTTAACGTGTTTTCCTACCCTCCCAGCCAACTTCCTGACTCTACGTGTAAGTCATTCTGTATGGAAAGTAGTAAATAATATGAAGTCGAATATAACAAAACTTTTTATAAGCTCTAGGAAGCTTCAATCAAAATTAGAAATTTTAGACGATCTATGACTCGAATTTGTCTACAAAATTATTTTTAGAATTTTCTTTCACAGATAATGTACCGCAAGGGGTTACATAAAGGGCGTCTTTACTGTTGTTCTGCTTTACTGTAAGCATGGGAAATATCTTGCAATACCACTTATGACGGATGCGTTTATCATTACATCAATTTCTGGAATCGGTCGTTAGATGGTAGATTCTGTAATTGCAAGAAACACAGGCATTTCCTAAGTGTAATTCTGGACTCTTCTTAGCTTAGTTAAGACCCGGGAATCCCGGGTCATTCCGATCCCAACGTCGTTAAGAAAATTATTGTAGTGTTGTAGTTTACTTACTGAATATGGTTAAACTAGTTTTGCAATTGAAAACCCAGATCCGATTTATCGCCAGTAACAATCATTATTGGAACGGCTGCATCTGTTTTATTTATTATAATGACAGCCCACACGAATTACAACAATTTGAACAGAACACGACAAGCCCAATTTATTCGTAATCGAATTGCATGGACGTAACACAATCCTTAATTATTTATAAACGGATCTGTTTTCACGTCAACAGATGTCAACACGGTCATCGCACGCGAAATGGGGTCTAGTAGGACACCGGGGGCTGTGCTGCCAAATACACGGGGGTGCCAGAGTGTCCCCAGCCCGACTCCGGGGTGCGATCAGCTAAATTGGGCGCGCGGGGGTAGCAGATGCCGTTGTGAGCGACCGTTACGATTCCCCTATCTGTTTAAATTTTCAAATTTGGAACACGTGCGTTGACAGCTTTTTTGTAATCACCCGCATCGATTCGCGTTTTGAGATTCGAAAATTTGAAAGTGAGATTGTGTTTTTCTATGCTCATTCAAATATAATGCACGCGGATGGCACGGGTGTGAAGTCCCAAACGTGAGTATGGTGTAGGTATGCCAATATGGTGTTTGACTTGAGCAGAATACACTATATTGTAAAAGCAATAAGGAATGAAATTAATAGTGATAGAATTTGTCTCACTTACAAACGATGGATATCTGAAGTTGTAATTTTGAAACAGTATTCTAGTACTACATATTTAACTTACGATATCAATGACGAATCTTCAGATAATAACACGACATATTTTTATATCAAAGTAACCATACCCAGGAAAGTCGAAACGAATTTATTTATACTCTTTCGAATGAATTGAATATTGTCATAATTCGAGTTACATCACTTAAAAACGATCTATCTGAAGTTGTCGTACTGTAGTACCAGTACAGTCCAGCATTTAACTTATGATATCAATGACGAATCTTCCGTTGTGAACGATATAAAATTTTAATGAAAGTAACCAAACCTACGAAACCCGAAACGCATTTATAAAACTATCGATATTTATTTAGTAACACGAGCGCGCGTGTTCTAAAACCAAACAGAGAAAGTGACAGTTAAAAAATCAATATAGCCGTTATATCTGCGAGGGTGAAAGGCGAGGGGTGTGCGCACGCGCCGGTCGCTTCATTATGCCGCGCCATTGTGATGTAATGTCACCGCACAATGCGTATAGATTGTTGTGCGATTTATATTATGCCTATAGGGGTGGACTTTGATTTTATTACGGCTTTAATTTTAATAAAATTCGAAATGTAGTCATCTGTTGCTGCGTGCAAACAGCTGTGCAGTAATGGTAAATTATTATTATTAGAAGACAGTAAAAGTGTCTAGCATGTACTGTATATTGATCATAACATTTTCGGCCTTTGATCAAGGGACAGCTGCAATAACGAATAATTGATTAAGATTGTTAATTAGTAACGAATCAATATCCTGAATCTGTGTCTGCTACACCAGACGACAATAGGGTAGTTTACGCAGATTTTAAAAATGAATGTTATGTCATCTCGGTAGGCCTAGATTTGGTAAAAATATAACTAACTTAGGCAAACTGTAACGTTCTGTACACAGAACAGCACAGGCATTAGTTATGAGGACTACTTTTTGACAATTTAAAAGTATGCCAATCGACTTAATATTCAACAATTGTTAGCTCTAAATACTCAAGACTAGCTACCAAAGATGCTTACACAATCTACAGGACACATGTAACATACAAATAACCAGTACGTAACTGAATACATACCAGAATTAACAGCGAATCAAATGTAAACGATATCCTTACTTTGCAAACGCAAGCAGAGTGCATCTGCGTTCTTGATTAGATTTCTTAAGGGCCAATTAGCCTATTTGAAGAATAGTTGAATGCAAGCTGCCACTCGTAACGGAAATCGTATGCACATTTCTTGACCGCACCCGACTCACAAAGGGCGTTTTAGAATTGCAACAATTTCTACTGTGCAATCAAATGCTTGCATTAGAAACCCCGCTGCCGCGTCCACTTACGTTCCCATAGACGAGAAAACATTTTAAAACATTCCCGGTTCAATGACACTAGTAAAGGTGTAATTACGTATTGCCTTCGTGATGGTAGGAACTTGGCGGACCCCACTTTCGTGGACCCCCGAGTCGTTTTTACGGTTGGTCAGTTTCAGACAATGTATTTCGTGACCCTTGATCCGTGTTGTTTTCGGCGTCTGGTGAAAGCTGGCTGTTGAGATTGGTTTCGGATTGTTCGATTGCATGGAATTGCCAGTCGTTTCTCCTGTCACTAATTAATTCAGATCATAAAAAATATAGGAATTCAATCGTATCACCCGGAGTTTGATAGTGTATTCGTTAGCAATTACGGCAGGTTCTTCTCGTTAGAACTAACTTTCCTAATCAGGATAGAAAAGTGCTAAATTATTTTAATAATTAGGTACTCGATTCAAGTCTGTGACTTGAGATTTTTTACAAAGGTTAAATTTTTTGCCTTTGTCTGATTGCTAATCAGTTTAAAATTTCAAGCGTAGGTAATGTTGGATCATACATTTTATCGTCATCTCTTCTCAATGAATTTTGTATGGTTTTATTAAACTGACATTTAGACTTGACTTTTTATACTGTGGCAGATTTTCACAGCAGTTCTCGTAACTTTTAAGTTTATGCCCATGTAAATTATCATTAGAGTCAACTTTCAAAGAATATAGCAGTATCGTTATGTACACACTTTACTAAACAATAGAGTTTGACATTAGAAAGTGTTCTACATGCGTTTCAGCCTACGACGGTGACGCTTATTATCATAGAATGAGCAAGCAGTAAAAAAATATTATTAACGGAAAGTTATTGACAATGGTGAAAGACTTCTAAAGCAAAAACTAGGTCCCAGGCTCTGAATTCCTGGGCACGTTGAAGTAAAAGAATAGAATAGAAATTATTTGCTCAAATCAAGTTTAGTTCAGAACAAAAATAGTAGGTAGGTATTTCAACTTCTTCAATGATGAAGTAACAATTAGCACATACCTACCTACGTAACTTACTACTATTTGTCTAATAGTTATGTAATGTAGGTTACGTAGGTAGGTACTTATACCAACATCTATTATTAAAATCTAGCGAAATTACTATTTCAATGTCAATTCACTTTTGAACTGACCTTGTTATTACATCACTGATTTATGTAACGTTACCTGATTTTGCTAACTACCAATATTTTACTACCAAAATCTAAAAAACTGACAACGGGATCTATCGTTTTTCATGTTAACAAACAGGACTTTTAAACTATCAAGTACCTTTACCTTTACTTTACCTAGGTATTTGATAGATATCAAATACCTAGGTAAAGTAATTTATTTAAAAATTAATAAGAAAATTTGTGTGACAATAAATCTAGTTGTCTTGTCACGAAATATCTACCTAAATGAAAAAGCGTAAATTTTATATCACCAGGCTGATTGGCAGCATTATATTGAGCCGGTTCTATTACGAACGAATTAAAAAAAAACATAGTTTTAAATATTCGCGCGATCATCATAGATAACAAACAAATCAGAGCGTATAAAAATAGTTGCGCGGCGCCATTTTGCAACGCGCGAGGGTGTGCGAGCGCATGCGTCGCGGTGACGTCACGCCGCGTCATCTACATCTCGGCGGGTGATACAGGGACGTAAGTAGTACACAACACTTAATAAGTATGTAGGTATTATACTTTAGGCTTGTTGCGCGTTTGTAATGTCTAAGTTGTGATAAGCAGAATGAATGAAAGGCTATTTTATCGTAAAGGTAGGTAGGTACTTCGGTTATCTCTGCTTATTAGGTACCATGAAATTTTATATGATACGATTAAATCATCAATGTGGATCAGTTAGGCGTAAGTCTACTGTAAACAAGTAGGTACATACTATTCTAGTAACAGTTGAGAACAATTTCTTATTACGTATTAAATTTAATTTAGAATGTTATCCGTCACATAAGTACCTATTGCTATTATGAAGTTACACATAGATACGGTATAAAATAAAGAATTGCAACATTTTTATTACTCACGAATGAATAATGGTCTAAGATTGGGGTATAGGAAACCCTAAACCCAATTTATAAGGTGCATTCTCAAACACTGACTAGATCAGAAATCGAATCACGAAGGTTGTGCTGGTCCTCAGTTTACGCTATACAATGAGACCATCGACAAACATTTCAAATAGGTAGACAAGTATAAACAAAAGCACTTATTTTCATTGATAAACGATGTGCAAAGTGTCTACCCATCTAAATGAAACAAATATTTCGAAGGAAAAAACTAAACGTAAGCAATGAATATTTATAACATTGTAGCGATAGGTAACAACATGGTTACTTAGCAACATTGTACGCGAGCGTAGTGTAAATAATGTAGTAAAATTCTACTATTATTTTGTCACACATTAAACACTTTTGCATCGTATCAATCGGCGCCGGTCCACACATGTGGATCTAAAATGGGACAAGTGTGGGAGGCGTATTTGTGATCGCGTTTTGTTTCAAAACAAACCGAAACTGGGGCAACTTTGCCACGTTTATCTAACCATGTCCCTCCTACTATGGTCGATATAGATTTGAGAGACAAAACAATGGGTAGAAGTAAAAAAAATACTCTCCTTTTTTGTATTATTACTCACTACGCGCGTGTGATCGATTTCATTTTTTTTTTTATAAATAGCGAAGTGTCATCGTCGTTTATCTTCATCTTATTAATGTCACAAATTGGTTTGATAGATTGTTGTATTATAAGTAGACATAAAAAAAACTTGTATTACTGTTGTTTATTTCTTGTCTAAAACACAAAAGACACTTTAGGATTAGGTTTCCTAGCTATTTGTGATTAAGTTGAACAAGAATCCTTGTGGTGCATGATTTAAAGAGTTATATAGGTATGTACCGCACATGTAATGTATGGGTGTAACTTAATTCATAATTACAAGACTTTTTGTTCATATCTTAAAAAGGCGTTGGATTCAAATTAGACCCCAAAGAAATGCCTCATAAATGTCGCGTGCCGAAACATCTAAAATACTATTTAATAAGCAGTTAAGCTCCTTTCATCTCCCCTTGGCCTAAAAAAGTCCATTAAAAATTAACTAAGAAACTTCCGAAAGACTCTTACTTAATTTTTAATTACGTACTGTCGAATTATTTAATAAGAAGCTTCCTCTCTGACCTTTTATGAATCTTTTAACACCTTGGTAGACAAAAAATTGCAATGTGCTAAATTAGAGGGTGTTTTTTTAATGTGAGTGGTTCATTCAAAGCATACACACAACGGAAGGTATACTTCGTAAGTAATTTAGATATTCGTAATATCCAGCAAGATGTAGGTTAAGTAGGTACTGTAATGAATCTTTATCAATTCATTTGCAAGCAATTACATGTTTTTAACATATTTGATAAATTTTTAATGTGACTTTAGAAGTCAACATAGGTGACTGCATCAATAACTAGTCGTTTATTTTTATCTTGCTCTGGGTTTCGTTGAGATATAAATAAAAAACTTTAGGTAGGTTCTTGAATGAGCCATGTTGAGCTGGGGATTTGGAACACACGACACCTAACTGACATCAATTTATCAGCAACTTGTCGAACGATAACTAGGTAAAACATGTAGGTATATCTACTTACTTCGCTAAACGTTTTACGTCTAACTTAGCATGTTAACTTCCGCTTGGCATTTTGTCAAAAGTTTTCTGAATAATTTATATTTTTTTTAAATATTTGAAGTTTTGTGTGGAAATGTGTTTGATGTAAATTGATCGTTTGAAGTTAGTGGTTTGAGAGTTGATATTCAGTTGCATGATCCCTGTTTTATTATTATGGATTTTAGTGTCTAGAGTAGGCTAAATAGGCAAAAGACTATCTTCTTTAATTTACCTCCATGTCATATTATTGCGCGATTCTGATAATGTCCAATACATTGCTATTGTGACGCTTTGAAATCCCGTCCTATGAATATTTGAAGCTTTTGGTAACCCTACAATGACACATACACATTACAATAGTAACGTAGGTAGGTTTTGTACCTACCTATTAGATCCATTGATTGTGATTCTTAGGCCATTGTTTGAGGTGTCTAGTCTATCTGTGCCTTATTTCTAATTAAGTTATAATTTAGTAGGTAGGTATATTTTCGTCTCCAAAACATTGATAATTATACAGAAATTTAGACAGGATGAATAAAATTCTTTGCCTCAAGTAGCGAGTACCAGTGCTATAAATAAAGATTAAAGACGATTTTATGTTGCACTTAAACACCACGTAGGTATGCAACGACGCATACGCAACGTAATAATAAGCGATAAAAAGCTGCAAATCTTCAAAAGACCAGTCGACCTCCTTCAGCATAAATGTCAGTCGGACAAAACGAGCTCCGATGCACACGATTGACTAACACCCGTATTCACAAACGATACTGTGAGGTCTCACAGTGCGCGTGGACGCACAGGTACCCTAAAACCTATTCATAAACGACACTTGAGGGGCGGTCGGCCCTGTGCGTCTCTTAAAATGAACGCATTGGTAAAATAGCTAGCGACCTATTTTACGCAACGCATAGGGTCAGTTTCTGTACGTAAAAGTTTTGGTTTTGCTAAATTGAGGTTGTTTTTGTTCTAACGATGGATAATATTATGAAGAAGAGTTTGATAATTATATCAATGAGCAAGCAGAATAAACATAAGAAAAGTGATACGGGATTTTAAAGATCCTTTTGATTAGGTATTATTGCAAGTAGGTTTGAGTTTATGTAAACTTACAATAAATCTGTAGAGAATTAATAATTAAATGTAATTCTGTACATGAAATATATTTTCAGTTAGTTTCAAATATCCATACTAATATTATAAATGGGAAAGTGTGTCTGTCTGTCGGTATGTTTGTCTTTCTTTCACGGCAAAACGGAGCGGAGCGACGAATTGACGTGATTTTTTTAAGTGGAGATAGTTGAAGGAATGGAGAGTAACATAGGCTACTTTTTGCCCCTTTCTAACCCCCTACTTCCCTAAATGAGGGGCAACGCGGGCGAAGCCGCGGGCACAGCTAGTATTCAATAAAACATAAATTATTAGGTAAATGTTTTTATTTTCCAGTTTGTACCTATCTTTAACAATTCAATTTCAAGAACACTTTTTCAAATTGTAAATTATGTATCATATCTTCATATTCTAATAAATTATATTGTCTTGCAATCAAAACCTTCTCTCTTTGCATTCTCAACTGGTGCACCTCCTGGTCATGTTTCATATTTGTTGTGTTGCATTTTATTCTCACTCAAAACTACCTGAAAGCAAATATTTATAATCTTAAAAATCTCTCAATAATGTATTTTGTAGAAGGTACACACAGCCACAGTATGAACAAGATAGATAGATAGATAGAAACTCTTTATTGCACTAAAACACAGACATTACATGAAAATACATTACGGACAAACCAAAGTACACTTTAGGTGGTCTTATCCTTATAGCGATCTCATCTAGACAAATACATAAATATACCAAGTACCTAATATCATAATTCTACTATAAACATATATAATACAATAAATATTCACTTAAATACATCAATACATATTAAAGACAAGTTAAATTAAATGTAAGATTTTAAATATTACTTACTAGTGTATGATTTGAAATCATCATCTTCAGCCTATAGCAGTCCACTGCTGGACATAGGCCTGTCCAGTTGGTCGCGACTTAGGGGAAACATCTGGAGAATATACCCCTAATGGTTTGAAATGTTTCTTAAATATTAGTTGTAAATGGACCTCATTCTCATTGATTTCTTTCATATCATCTACAAAATAAAACATAAGTATATATTTTATATATTAATTAGAAACATTATCTCCTATTTGTTTTTATTTTAGTAAATTTAAAGTGTAAAATGTAAAAAATAAAACTTTGGGCATACTCTTTCTCTAGTACCAATTGGAGTCAATTACAATTACATTCATGAATGGACAAATTGTATGTATACAACATTATCCACCGTGAAGCCTTCTGGGGGTCCTCAACCAGTACGTTTCATGCTGAGGGATTCTTGGGAAAGCTCTTTTTTCCTCAGGGTTTTAATATTCTCCCAGCATCTTTTTAACTGATAAGCGGGCCATTGTGACACATGATTGCGAGTTGTAGGCCACTGCGAGATCCTTCCAAGCCTTCTTCTTTAACTCATGGCAGCTTCATGAAACTGTAATATAAGTATACGCATTTTTAATTACTACACAATGTTTTCATAATGAATGCTAATTAGTGAATTCATCTTACCTGATAGTTGAGTTTGGCGTAATTATATCCTTATTCATTATGACCACAAATCGACGCAACAATTACTGCAAAATCACCACAAAACACAAACTAAAACCAATTCTCACTTTTCCGACACTATTTTGTTGAGCCCGATTGAGGTTATAAAAAATGAAATGTCAAATGTCAGTCAAGGAAGTGAAGTGTGCAACAACAAATGAACCAATCACGGGGCTCTATTTTACGCTGTGCGTTTGCTTATTCAAGTGCCGCTTAAGTATTGTTTATGAATTGAAAGGCTCGCCATGTTCAACGCACTGATAAATGCCTCCCTTAACTTAGCGTTGCTGGTCTCCTTAGATAAGTATCGTTTGTGAATACGGGCCTTTGACGTGTTAGGCATTCGCGTCTGACTTCTAAAAAAAGAAAGGTCACTAACTTGAAAGATTCATGTGAATGTGACCTAAGCTTAACACCGAAAGTAGGTATCAACTTTTAAAAAACAAACTACACGAACTGGTGATAATTACAAGTTTGTAAGGGGCATGCCTTGTCACGATCAATTATCAAGCGCCAATAATTAAACGCAAGGTGAAACTGCTTATCAGGTTTTACCAATTGCATTCGAAATGCACTTACATTTAAATTTAAACGAGTAATGTAGCTCTCGATCATTAGTTATCTCAGTGAGCAAATTAATTGTTTACATAATCTGTGCCAGTGACTAAAAGGCAAAGGAAACTTTTCATTATGATTTATCTCTAAATGATTATTGCATGGCCTTTCTGGCTGTTTGGTTAAAGTTTCCTTTGCTTTATCAGAAAGGGAAAGTTTAAGAAAAACTTTGACAACTCACCTGTGATTCTCTTTTGCGTTTTGCTACTTTCAGGACTGGAAACTTTCGCTTCTTGCGTAGGCGCTACTGGCTGTGGAGTGGCGATGGTGATGGGTGCCCGTCTTAACGCCGCAGGTATTGCCGCCGCCGGCACCAGACTCCAAACGAACCTCTGGTCACCAGGTAGAGGCTTCTCCTGCGCGAAGTCGAACCCCCATTTCTGGCTGTCCAATTCCAGTTGCCTCGCGAGCTCCCGTTCTGCGAACCTTCTGTTCTCCTCTCTGTCCGTGCATCCGAACAGGTTCCTCCTGACTCCGTCGAGGGCCGTCACGCCTCTCACTCGCATCGACCGCGTGTCCAGCAGCGTGGTCGTCTGCAGCCCGGGCGCCCTCATGCTCAACGTCGACATCTTCAGAGTCCAACACAACCAAACACAGCGACGCACTTCACTGATAGCATCCGCGACGTTCTTTCACCTAGCGCAAACAAGGTCAAAATTCAGTTTATGTTAGTGAGTAAACGCGGTATATTTAGTGAGCAGATAACTGTTTGGTTCATCACGCACCAATAGGAATACGAATTGTTATTAGTTTAGTGAGCGTAAACAAGTCGAGTGACGCGGCGGGACGCGGGGGGGCGTCGTACGTCCGTTCGACGTGGGATGCGGTGGCCGACTGAGGCGATCGGGGCGACGCGGTGCGGCGTGGCGTGGATCGAGTTGCGCAATGCCGTGTCGGTTCCCCCGCCGGCCGCGGCGTGGCGCTACGGGCGCTGCGCTCGAGTTTCGACGCTTCGCTCCTCCTAGGGTTCGCGCTTCACTGGTGTTTATTCCCCCTATTTTTATGATATTATTTTCGACGCGATTCTTGTAATTATTGATGAACGGAGAGGATATGGTTTATTATTAATTCTGGTTGATTTTTTTTAGGTACAAATTGAATTATATAGGGATTGTATAGAAAGTTTTATTGTTTACCTTTTTTGTTAATTTAACTTTAAGTTTATTTTGATTCTTGTATAAGTTAAAGTAGGTATAGTTCTCTAACTACATACATAATCAATAAACAAACATGCAATAAATTATGATTCCATCTTATCAATTTCATTTTGTAGTGTCTTTTAAATAAGCACTTACAAAGTACAAAACAATAAATTAAATTCTAAAGCTTCTTCCGCTTCTTGTCAGAATAATTTATGATTAGACAATGTACCTATGCTTATGTAATGTATTGTATTTATGGTTTATTTCAAATTCAAAGTTCGTGGAAACAATTTCAATGTAAGAGGTGAATTTAGAGTCCTTTAATTATTATTTTAAACTACATTATTTGCCAGTTAATAATATAAAATTTAATGAAGTAAACTTTATAGAATATTAAGTTATGTTTACCTATGTTATTAATTAGGTTTACTCGTATGTAAATAGGTATATGTATCAAATTAGTATAATCATATGCTAAAGCGAATGCATTATTTTTGTACGTTACGATTTCATATTAAATTATTCAATAGAATGATTGTATTCTTACGACTTTTTGATGTTGTGTACTTTGAAATAACATAAACATATATTTTTTTGCAGGTGTATCCACCTTACCTACCTGGAAGAAGTGATGTATTGTGATCGACAAAGTGATCGCACCGAAAGTTTCACTTTTACTTTTGTGACAAGGATGGTTCACGGTTCGGGTTACACGTAACCTAATGCAGAGTGATTGACGGGCCTCGTCTCGGCTGCAGTGGTTTAGCTTAACAACAGACTTGAGTCATTCTATTTAAGAATTTACTTACTTGATTTGTTGATCTATTAAGTTGAAAAATTAAATTTAATATACTTGTATTAATCAATGCTTATCGCATAAGAAAGCACGAATGGCAGACTTAAAGCCGTGTGCGTTCTTTACCAGTCAATCATTGGGTATGCCAGAAAACTTTTAGATGGCGCAGTAACACAGCGTGATATAATGAACAAACCATTAACTTTTCATCTTTAGGTTATACGTCATCACCTTTAGCTAGCTCTGTAAGTATAATTAGTAATTATACATAACTAGTTAATTCAAGGATATCGGTTTCCCTTTTCGAAAACATGCTGGTGATTTGATTAAGATACCGAGTATTCCTATCAGTGATTTGATTTTGATATAGTAAGTATAATACGTTATATTTTAAAGGACTTGGTATATGTTACAAAATAAAAGCCTGTAAGTATATACCCTGCTTACAGATACAGCGTCAATTACTTTCACTCAATGAAAGAGCAGGAAATAATAAAATGACTTCATTCTAAGCGCAACAGTGAAAATCGAATTGAAATTCAATTATTCAAAGTGTTTCATAGATAAAGTAAAGTATTTAAATTAATGATGCGTTCAATACCACTGCTATAGTGTTGTATTGTATACTTGGCTTTATTTCATTCTTATTTGAAGTCAATAACCTTGATAACATTCGATGGGTACAAAGTGAGTAAATGTAATGATTATACATTATTATGTAATATGTTCAGTGAAAATATTTTATATCTTCAATTAATTCGTTATCAACTTTTGCTGGTTAGAACACGAAGGTGCGTTCATTATAAAAGGGCCAGTCCTAAACTTTGCAGGGCTTAACTTCTAAATCTTCAAGACAAGGTTGTAAGGGATACATCTATACGGCAAAAAGCCTTCGGCTTATTTTTGGGCTTTAGGAACAACTTTCCGATACCCAGGTAAATCGTCATACAAATCGAAAATTGTTGCGACCAATATAATTTTTGATGTACCTATATAAACCTGTAATGTACCAAACATCCATTATTTTGATTATACGTCTAAATTCAGAAAATATTAGTTCCATACAATTTTATCCTTTCGTTTTGTCCCCTTTACAAAGGAAGCTACCCTCTAAATTACAAGCTTAAAAGGTAGCAATAGTATTCAAGTAACAAAATTTTAAACTGCCATATTTCAGATTCATGAAGTAGATTTCCAGATTTTTATTTCAAAAAGTAATTTCCACTTTTATTAATAAATATATTTTGTTTTATTATCTTAACAAGAAATATTAGGATCGCATTTCTTAACTTATATAAAATTACACAAAAAGCAAGCGATATCAATTAAAGTTATTGCCTTTTTAACTTTACTTTTACTGCTTTTATTAATTAAAGTTTATTATTGTTTACCCTTTACATTCCTACAACTTATTTTTATTGTAACTGTGTTTAATTATTAAACTTTTTTATGTAATTTATTGCATCAAATAATTAATTACTAACTTTTACAATCGTTTTATGCTATACATACAACATACTCAAAAAACAATACGATAGTTGCGATAGCGTATAAAATCTCCATGTCAATAACAATTATTACATTTCCCTATACAATGGGAACGAAAATCTCGCGAGTGGCAACCCCGGCCGACCCGACTTGTTTACGATGAACGAAGACGTGTCTCGTTACGTGTGCCGCATACGACACTACGTATCTGACATGCATCTATCTCTCTCACACACTGCCGCGCTCGCCGCGAGCGAAAGAGATAGCAGATATATTAATAGCGCACATAACAGCCGCCATTTTGCCGAAACGAGCCCGAGTCAATTTCGTATTAGACTGTTGGTAAGATTCACATAGAATTTTGCATTTCAACAACTGAATTCAAAACTAGTTGAACTGGAACCAATTTATCTTTATGTTTTTTACAACTTAACACTACTTTTTTCTGGTTTCAATAAAGTATCGTCTTCATTTTACACTTATATTGTTATAAATTGCGAAATAATGAAGATTACGCGTTGAAAAATGCGTAAAAATGTCAGGAAAAAGTACAATTTTGAAGAGGAAATGTATACAAAGTTAACTATCCAACTTACCTCATAGGATTTTGTCAAAATCCAAGGAAAAATCGTAGATTTACCGTCGGGGTTCACTGCACTGCCGTACTAATTTTCAAGATATGACAATGACGCGGTGGCGAGAGCGCGGGCTCTGCGCTGATTGGTTAAAAATGGCGGCCAACTTTGTGATTGGCGGTGGGAATTTTAGGCGCCAAATTTCGGTTGGTCGAGGCGCCGGATGGCGGGAAATAAACGCGGCACTTTCCTGCGAGCACGAGTTTTGTCACGGAAAATTGTATTTGGCGCGAACTGCTTCCGCTCCGATCGCCATCTTCGAAGCCATTGTGATAAATTTTCTTTGCGTTTCTTTCATATTTTTATGTTTTCATCTATTTTGCTTATCTTTAGGATGACATTACAATGGTTGTGGACATTACATTTGACATGTTGATGGTAAGGCGGTTTTAACAATTTTAATTTGGAATCATGATGTATGGATGAAAAAAGAGATATTTTGTAAACTGTAATATTTAATATTAGGAGTAGGTATAATACTGAAGACTGAGAATCTTCATTCGTCTCAAATGTAATATTTAATATCGATCTTTATGTAGTACATAGTTAAAAGCTTTTGCGTGGATTTGGACATAGATATTTTATTATTTATTATTTATAACTATCTTTTTCTTTTTGATTTTTGTTCTAATTTATTATTTCTATAGTTCCTCAATTAAATTACTTCCTTTTAGTTTAATATGTATATATTTTATTTCTTACAATATTGCCGACACGGATGTATTTTACATAGGTAGGTGTATGTTTAGGTATTCACGTAATTTAAGATTTAACAATTTGAACAGGTGTTTTGACTTTAAATGGAAAAGCTAATTTCTACGGGGGAACAATTTAACCAACAAACAAATATACCTAGTATTGTTATATTTTCTTGTTGGAACTGACTAACAATAGTATTTAATTATTATGTGTAACGTTTTTTGTTGCTCTTATGGTCGGAATAAGGAAGTGTTTGTGAGTCAAACGGTTTTTGCGTTTCTTTAGCAAAGTTAGCAATATTAATTAAATACATAACCCAAGGCATGTCACGACGGGCCACACAGCGCCCTCTAGCCCCAAACTAATCCGAAGCTTGTAGAACAGGTGCTAGGAGGCAACTGGCAAACTTATAGGTACTTTTTTAAATACTATATGTACATCGCAAAGAGACCAATATTTTTAATGTGCGGGAGGGGAGGGACATAGTACAAGCTCCGGCTTAGTTAGGGGCTGGATGGTGATGTGTGGCCCAGCTTGGCATGTCTTTGGTTATTTATTTAGAAAGTATATAATATAAATAAATAAATTTTAGATAGAGGAGCTCGGTGGCGCCGCGGTCTTGTTCGCTTAACAATGATCGCAACGTTGTGCAACCATTGGCGCGGTCAATCCGATGATGGGTGACCAAAATTTGACACCGAATTCCTCCGTGCTTCGGAAGGCACGTTAAGCTGTTGGTCCCGGGTGCTATCTTTACCAACTCAGATAGCAGTCGTTACATCATATCAGAGATGATGATAACTCTGACGCCTAAACTGGGAATGGGTATAGCTTACCCTAAGTGTTGCGGAGGTCTGATGGCAGTCGCTCTGTGTAAAAGCTTAACCTTCGCCAAATCTCTCAGTTTGGGAAGCCGACCCTGAGACAATCGGGAAAAAGGCTAGGATGATGATGAAATAAATATTAGACAACATCACTTACCTTGATCTAATCCCAAAGTAAAGTAAGTAGCTTAAGCACTTGTGTTATGGGTATCAGGACAACGAAGGTACCACAAATAAATAGAAATACGCCCAGACACGGAACAAACACAAATGTTCATCACACTTATGTTTGTCCCGGGTGGGAATCGAACCCACGACCCTTGGTTCAGAAAGCAGGAGTCACTAAAACAATTGAGCCACCGACCCAGTCAATTTTAGACTAAATGGCGCTGTGTGCCATAATGGCATGTCCTGGGTTATTTATTAAGAAAGTACAATATCGTTTTTATTTTATTTACCTACTCTAGAAAGGTGATTAAAATAGTGTTTCCCCAGATGTGGTAGCGACTGGCATATTGACCTATTTCTAACGGAAATCTGTGTAAGAAAGTGTTCGAGCAAAAACTGTGTTTCCGTTTGCACAGATGTTGCGCAAACGCATTATGTGGTTTGGTTTCTGTCCTTTTGAAAAAAAAGACTTTCAGGTTAAGTTAACGGTGAAATTGATGGATTCCGTATGGTTTGAAATTACTACGCGGAGTTTTGAAATTATGAAGTTCTTTGAAGGAATATTGTAGACGTGTAATGGAATGTTTATATTTATTTAATATTTCTATTGATTTAAGAGTTCTTAATAAAAGTACACTTGAGTGTTTTGCAATTTATCTAAATCAGGGTTTCTCAAATTGGCTCGGCTGGCAAATGCTGGATGCGAGAAGCCCAGGATCGATTGCCTATGTCCAGCAGTGGACTGAAAGAGGCTGATGATGAGGGTTTCTCAAAGTGGGGCTCGTAAACCCCTAGGGGTTCACGGAAAGATTTTCGTAATGTTGGTTCGTTGGCTGTCAAGCGTTTACGACTCTCAAGGAGACTTGATTTGGTTACTTGTTCGTTGTGGCAGCGACTTGGGTCTCTCCTTCACTTTCCACCATGAAATGAAATGAAAATACCATTATTTACATAGACTTAAAATAAGTACTTATGAATCGTCAAGTAGAATGTAAGAAGATTATGCTACCAGTTTGGAAGGTGGATTCTACCGAGAAGAACCGGCGAGAATCTTGGTAGTTACTTACTCTTTTTCAATCGCCAATTTTCGCAACATGTTTTTTGTATTAGGTACAATATTTCTCAGACGGCGGGAGGTCATTATGCTGTATCATCATCAGCTTATTATAGTCCACTGCTGGACATAGTCATCTCCAGTTGTTCGCCACCCTGGGCAGGCGGGTTGGCGAACTAAGGACGTAGTTTCTTGCTCTGGTGATGGTTATACCGCCACCAGTCGGTTGCCACTGCCTCGTTTATTACCTATGCCGCAGGATGCACCACGGGCAGGTGAGGTTGGCTTGGAGCGAAAAGATGATAGGCCGCTCCCTAACATCCTACTATTACGAGTGAAACTAAAATACGTAAAGGTTTTCTAAATAAAAGCAGAATGTAAGTGATTATTTATTTAGCGAACATTACAAAAACAAGATAGAGGACATCAGGTTATCTCCGAAAGTATTACAAGTACAAGTGCATTTTATCAACGGCGTTTGTTACAATCTATGTACTTCTGTGTTGTCTTATCATAACATTGGTTGCACTCATTTTGATTGCGTCTATACAAATACCGACGCACAATGATAAAACATACAATGGAAATATTTACAAAATATAACCTTAATTTCGTGTGGTTTCCGGATTTAGAATAGGACCGCCCTATCTCATTCCGTGGGTGACGTAGAAGGCGACTAAGGGGATATCACTAAGGGGATGTAAGGAAGCGGCCTATCATCATTTTGCTCCAAGTCTACCTCACCTGCACGTGGTGCATCCTGCCGAATAACAAACGAGGCGCTGGCAACCGACTGGTGGCGGTATAACCATCACAATTGAAGGCGTAGCTAAACACAACAGACCGATGACGGGCAGCAGCGTCACCGGAGCGAGAAGCTACGCCCTGCGATCGCCAACCCGCCTGCCCAGATGGCGATTATGGGTATATCCTCCTGATGTTTCCGCCCCCTTCACCCCCCTCCCCCCACCCCCTAGCTACGCCACTGAAAGGCTAAGTACCTCTCTTATTATAGTTTCAGAAAACCTTAGACTGTATGACGTGGTTAAAAGATTTACGGGCGGCTCAATTCGAGCGAAGATTCGCTATGCCCTACCTTTCTTAAATAGATTTATCTTTAGTGTGCGCTATCCTTGATAAATTTCTGTGGCAACAATGTCTGTCACTGCAGCTAACCACGACCGTACTCGGTCGGAACAGTGATTCCCTCCATCCTGGTGATTGATCGGGAACACATTTGGGAACACTGCGTCCGCCCCGACCACAAAAACTCGCCACCTGGCAACCGCAGATTTACTCGCTTCCGTTCGCGTGGTGAGAGACCACGGTACGTTACAGATAAATTACTGTATTATTTTTACGTAATACTAATGCCTACGACGATTGTCAGGGAAAGTTTTGGAGTGGATGGTAAGAACATGAACATCATTCGCCACAAACCTATACGAAAACATTATATTGACTTGAGACTTTGATTGCTCAAGCAAGTACTTTAGGATCGGAGCAATAGGCTATTATGGCTTAAAATTGTAATAAAGTCCGTCTTTTAGCTTATTCAAAGATAAAAGACACGTATTTTTTTTATTTGTAAATTAGACTAAAAATTACAATTTAAAGCCCGTTGAAATTACGCGTGACGTCACTCGGCGAGGCATTTTTACGGGAGCGAGTGACGTCATAGACTCCCACTCCTAATTTTTTATGCCTTGTATTTTTGCTATCGTTTATTTGAATGAAAAAAGGAAAAATACGTGTCTTTTATTTTTGAACTAGCTGTGCTCGCGACTTCGTCCGCGTGGAATAGTTACTTTATTTTTTCCCCGTTTTTTTTACATTTTCCATTATTTCTTCGCTCCTAATCAAGTTGCAGCGTGATGTTATATAGCCTAAAGCCTTCCTCGATAAGTGGTCTATTCAACACAAAAAGAATTTTTCAATTCGGACCAGTAGTTCCTGAGATTAGCGCGTTCAAACAAACAAACTCTTCAGCTTTATAATATTAGTTAAGATTATATGTATAGATTAAGATAGTTAAGATTATAATATTAGTTAAGATAAGCTAAAAGACGGACTAAAATGTTTAGCCATAATAGACTATTTATGTAATGTTGCCCCATATTTATTATTTATTTTCGTGTATTTGGACACGTCCATCGCCTCAGTCATAATAGTCACATAACCTTGGCGTCTATATAGCTATTCAAAGTATTTCGCATCGAGTGTGTCTACGCTTACTGTTATTCAATGGAAGCGGTCTTAACTTTTTACACATGTCCAAGATACTTTAGCCGACTGAGAAGCTGTGAATGGCGACATTATAACGTCGTTATAGCGGTTACTGAACTAACACCATGGCTTGTGAACGTTGTCGGCTGGTTCAACTAAACATTGATTTACTGTTTAGGAATCATTTAATTAGGTAATACCTACTTCAATGTAGGGCAGCGGCCTATAATCTTTTCGTTTTGGTCTACCCTTACCAGGTTACCTTACCATACCACCCTGACAGACTCGGTGGCTCAATTGGTAGTGACCTCTGCCTTCTGAGCCAAGGGTCGTGGGTTCGATCCCCGGTGTGCATGAACATGTCTGTTTGTATTGGTCTGGGTGTTTTCTATGTATAATATGTATTTATTTACAAAAAAAGTACCTATCTAAGTAAGTTTATCAGTTGTCCAGTACCCATAGTACAAGCTTCGGCTTAGTTTGGGGCATCTAAGCCGAAGGCTCTGTGTGGCCCAGCGTGGCATGTCTTGGGTTATTTATTTACCTGCCCCTGCTGAATAAGCTCGGCTCTGGCAACTGACTGGTGGCGGTATTAACCATCATGATTGAAGGTGTAGCTAAATACCACAGGCCGATGACGGGTAGCAGCGTCACCGGAGCGAGGAGCGATCGCCAACCCGCCCCGCTCCGCTCGTGGCGATTTTGGGTAAAACCTCCAGGTGTTTGCACAAAGTGGTGACAATGTGGAGAGGCCTAGTGGACTGCGATAGGATGATGATGATAATGATAATTCAAAATTCAAATTCAAAAAATTCGCTCACATCAACACCCATATTACCTATCATTACATCAGAATCTTTTGTTTGAGTATGCTGAAAATATCAGAGTATTTCAGTAGTTAACGAACTATAGTTCATTCGCGTTAAGAAAATAGTGACTCATCACCGACTGCCGGCCAAGCCACACCCCCTAGCCAATTAAAACGCTAGAAATTATAATTTCTAGCGTTAGCCACACCCCCTTTTAGCGTTTTAATTGGTTAGGGGGTGTGGCTAACGCTAGAAATTATAATTTCTAGCGTTTTAATTGGCTAGGGGTGTGGCTTGGCCGGCAGTCGGTGATGAGTCACTATTTTCTTAACGCGAATGAACTATAATTACATAGCTACACTTAAATAATGTAAACTATATCTCTCTTAGGTACTAAACATGAAGTATACAGCTGCAATAGTGCACATTAAGTATAAATTTACTTCTGTTATGAAATGTATTTACATAAAACATACATTAGTAGGTAGTGTAGTACGTGAAATCACGAGTTTAGTGAAGTAACAGCCTATTAAAGACCCGCCTGCGGAGCAGAGGCTGATGGTCTAAAATGCAATAAAAATATGAATATGAAGATTGAATTTGTTTATGGGTACTTACGTTACTAAAACCAGGCGCGCACTACGAATTTTTCGAAGCGCGGCAGAAAAGAGCAAGCCGCATAATGTCGCACTGTAATACTGTACCAATAGGCTACTGTGGCTAAAAATTGTAATTAGTCCGTCTTTTAGTTTATTCAAAAATAAAAGACATGTATTTTTTTTTGTAAATTAGACGACGGGTAGCATTGATTGTACAGACTGTTTCGACACAAGCAGTTAAGTTCCATTGTTATCACTATATTAACAACAATAAAGGCACCACAGACTGCACTAACCACCAACATTTTGGTTGCCATTGTCCAACACACAACGGACGTAATAACTTGATTACCACAACTCGAAAATGGTAGCCCTAATAATGGCAACCACACCTTTTATATTATTTTAGGATGATTTCAACCACAACTCCTTGCGATGTGAGGTGCTACTTCTGAACGTATTGAGTGAATGGCTGGTAGGTAAGTACAATTTTAATATTAACTTTGGTGTTTAGAATTTGTCAAGAAGAAAGCCATTTGTGTTTATGAACATGTCTGTTTGTATTGGTCTGGGTGTTTTCTATGTAAATATCGAAGTAAGTTTACCAGTTGTCAAGTACCCATAGTAGGTACAAGCTTCGGCTTAGTTTGGGGATAGGTGGCGCTGTGTGGCCCAGCGTGGCATGTCTTGGGTTAACTTGTAGGGATTAAAACCAACTCGATCTCAGTAACTTCATTTATTTACTTGTTTTACTTCACTAACTTACATTCACATTATGCATTGGTACTTTTACACAATTACGCGGACAGCAATTCTAGGACTTGTGTTCATGACTATGGTCGAACCGCTTGTGTCTGTAAGATCAGCCTTTTATACTGTTATATTGCAATCTCAGCACAATCCACACCAGTGGTGTGGGTTGTCACTGTCACAGAAAAAATAAGAAAATGGTAAGGCAAAGACATTAAAGCGTATAATGCCATATCCGTCGACACTGACACCTAACAACTCGGCCATCTGACTTGAGATACGTCCTCGTATCAAAAATATATTACGTCTATACTGAATATCTAAATGTGAATATAAATTTTTAATATACTACCGCCGCGTTCGGAAGGTGGATTCTACCGAGAAGAACCGGCAAGAAACTCGGCAGTTACTCTTTTCCATCGCCAATTCTCTTACAATTTGTATTTCACAATGTCGTTGTTCAATTCTACTGTTATACAATGCAAAGATAGAAAGTGAGTTTATATAATACAAAGTTCATTGCAAGTCGTATGCCTCTTTCCTGAAATTGCTAATAAAAAGAAAACTATCTATCCATTTTATAATTATAACGTTACATTACGAATGTATTCTTTGCTATGATTAAAATCTCATTTGTATGGTATGAAAAGGCAGGTCTGAGAAGAGAAGAAAAAAGAGTACATCAATTCATTATTATTTTATGTATCTAAATCAATATCGATACCTAACAGCCAAAAAAGGCTAAGAGACATTTTTCTTTTAATCGACGTTATACCCCACAACAATGTACATCATTGGAACAGTTTCTGCATAGTCATACGGGTTTAGTAACCCTAGGACGAACCTTTTGTTAATTAGGTTCGAAGTCCAAATTTTACGTCAGTAAACTTAATATGGTAATGCATTGAGTGAGCAACTCTAAATTAAATAATTATATCGATCATGAAAAGGTCTAAAATAATTTGTTACTCAATGCCTATTTGTAAAACGAAGAATAAATCAGAGATAAATAGTTAAACGTTGGCTCGCAGTCTCTACAGAGGGAAACAGTCAGCTCTTTGAATGTATTATACCATATAAAGAGATATGAAAACTTTAAAGTTTTGCTAGGGTCTGAAAGACCCTTCATATTTAATTGAATCCTTGCTGAAAATTACAAATATCAAAATATAATTTTCAAAATCATACTACTGTCATTACAGGTTTCCTCAATACGATAGTGTAGCTTAATTATACTGTATTATTAATTTATATATATCAAGTAGTTATTTATTATATTTATTATAAGAAAGCACAAACAATGTAGCCTTACTAAATTCAGTCAAAGAATAGTTAAAAACGTCTATTGCTTTATCGACTTCATAGAGGTATTCCTTGAGACAATTATTTGTGGTCGCACAATCCTCAGGCTAGCTCAGGACCCCATAAAACATAAAAGGATCTACTGTCCAGTGAATTTTGTTATATTTTTTTCGCAAATGCTTACTTATTAAATAATATTCTAATTTTCCCGAAGTTAAACCATATCATCTCTTAGTTTACTAAATATCAACAAAAAGGTAAACATTCAAAATGTATGCAATTGTTTCTGCAAGATATACGTCATAAAATTTTGATAACATTGTTAACTTTAAGAAATATGCAATGATCTGAAACAGCAATATGTACCGTCTAATTCGCTGAATAATTGTCATTATGAGTTGCAAATTGGACAGAATGTGCCAAAAATAAACGAGGGCGCAATAGACCTTCAAATTTTATCAGAGAAAGTAAATTCCAAAAGTAAATTTCATAGTACCTTTTAAGACACATTATTAATAACATACATCTAAATATCTCGATACCAAACCAATGCTATAAACGCATCGAAACACCTCTCGCACGAGAAATTGCTCCGTATAAGCTCTATGGATGGTTTATGACGCACATATATACAAAGTTTTCATCACTTCTCAGCATATAAAAAACAAGATGGTCTATCGGACCACGAGCATGAACATCCATCTCGGCTACGAAAGTTGAAAGTGCCTACCAACCTTCGTAGGGAGAAATCTGTTCCTACACTTCGAAGGATATATCTAAGAAAACACACGAGACGACGATACCTTGTTAGGTATATATAGTCTGAGAAACAGAAACCGGAAGGGTCATCTAAAGCAATTTCAGAAATCGACTAAGAGAGCAGCTACCTAAAGATTTCATTTCATTCATTTCATTTCTTTTGAGAGCGTCGCTCGTGCTCCCCGCTCCCAAGTTCGTTTGCTATAGTGGTGCGACGGTCGCTCCAGCTCACCGTTCGCACCACTATATCAGTCCGAGAACGTCGCTCGTGCTCACCGTTCTCAAGTTCATTCGCTACAGTGGCGCGACCGTCGCTCGTGCTCACCGTTCGCACCACTATATCGAATTCCTGGCGTTGCTCATGCTCACCGCCAAGATGTCGAGCGTTGCTCATGCTCACCGCTCGACCCGCTCATATGGTTTTATTTTGGTGATCATCGCAGAAGACTTCTGCTCTGCGTCCGTGCACGAGGTGTCCTCGTGGTTGACAGCACCAAGCCACCGCCCAGCTCCGAGGCAGCCTCCACATGGCACCCGTTGTCAGCTCGTGGATCGTCATCATTCAGAACCGATGCAGCAACTGGGAATTTGAAAAAGTCTAGTGTTATCATTTTTCTTAACCAATAAATCCCATCTCTAATTTATATCTTCTTCCTCTTCTATCCTATATTCCTTAATTCATACTCAAATGCCACTGTATGCATATAATAATATGTAATGTATTATTATATGCAAATCATTTATGTATATATGTATTAATATGGGTATATCCTCCAGAGGTTTGCCCTAGGTGGCAAGCAGCTGGAGAGGCCTATGTCCAGCAGTGGACTAAAATAGGCTGATGATGATGATGATATATGTATGTCTATGGAATATGCACCACTTGGTATACCTATGTAGGCCTATTCCACGTGCCTAATATGACACAGAAAGTTTTTCATCTCTGTCGAATCTGGCTTCCTCTACCTGAAGGTTGTCTGGAAGAGATCGCTATTAGCGATAAGACCACCTAAATTGTACTTTGTTTTTGTTTGTAATGTGTTTTCCTGTAAATTCTGTGTTTTTGTGCGATAAAGAGTTTCTATCTATCTATCAATATTCGTCAACTGGCAGGGGTGTAAGGAAGCGACCCATCAAACCCTCTCTCCAAACGCCCATGGTGCATCTCGCCAAACAACAAACGAAGCTCCGGCAACGGCACGAACATCTCCGGCCCATGACGGACAGCAGCGTCACTGCCCTTAAAATACCTGTTAAAATAAGTTTAATAAATTGAATTGAAATTCATCAACTGGACCTAGCTTTTTTTTATTAAGTACCTTTACTAGCCCACTGCGTAGCATTCCACCCTTTTTTTTTTAAACCAAATATGTACGTACGTATTCTACAATGTCTACATATACCTATATATCACAAATCTGGCTACATGTCAAACTCATACACCTTGGTGGCTATCGGGCTGTGGAACTCTCTTCTTAGGGTATTCAATCCTCCTGTAATAAATTAGCATTTAAGAGATCAACCCGTGACCTTTTCTTAAGTGCTGTCTAAGACTGTCATCTTTTGTTATATACAAACTTTATTTGATGTCTATGTCTGAATATATTATCTATTATATGTATATCCATATATACTATTTATATGTAAGTAGGTATATTATTATATGAAATATATATGTATGGGCATTACTTGTATATTGGTGGATATAATTATAGTAGTTGTTAGAATGCCACACGGCACTAAGTCTGTCATGTACTTCCCTTTTATAATAAAGATTATTATATGTCCAAAAGTCTATATATATATACACAATATAGTAAATTTATAATTTACATACAATACACAATATATAACAAACCAAATATAATATGCTTATAATAACATACTCACACAACCACTCGTATTGAGACATTTAGACTCTGCATATACCTACCATATACCTACTATATACCTACTATATACCTACTATATACCTACTATATACCTACTATATACCTACTATAATATAGATGTCTCAACCTTCACCACACATTATTATACGAGTATATACTCGTCCCAACTCATTCTAAATTAAAGACCTTCGCTTTTGTCGGTGGAGTAATTTCCACTCCTCCCTGGACTCCGCCAGCACCTTCAACTCCCCGTACGTAATGGCATTAACTTTCTCTTTCAAACCCCAATAGATACGATGTCTAAGCAAGTTATATAGATACATACATACTCATATGAGTAACCACTCATAAAAATATATCTCAAAATCTAAGGTGTGTACCTAAGCTCATAGACAAAACCGAGGGAATTAATCGTATCGTTAAGCTAAACAATAATCCCTTTTTGTCATTTATACACTAGCCGCCCCGGCTTCGCATGGGCGTAACGCTGATGATTTTAAATATGCTACAGAATGTCCCCATATACAATGTTCACAGCCTTCCTGCCCCTAGACAAGACAGACTATTTATTTTGGTAATCACTTTTGAAAGTGCGAAACATAATTGGCTATTTAAACTCACACAAAAAACAGGTACATAATACCCAACGCTCAAATCGAAGACTGCCAGCTATCCGGCCGGCGCCGCCGCAGCCACCATGTTTCATGTCTCTGCGTCAAATCTGTAAAATCTTCGAAAAAGTTCGTTTTAAATACATGCAGTTTATCGCACATTGTTATGTTGCATGAAATGCACGATAAATTTAAGGCACCGAATGGGGAACGGTCAATCCTGTATTGTTTAAAATCGTCCCGCAAACAAGCCTTTACTTCTCGCAAAAATTCAAGTATAAAAATTGTCCCTGTGTGCTATACCTAGGAGACGGATATATACCATCGCTTTTGTAAAATCCTTTTAGATGTTCATACCGCAGCACACTACTTGATCCGTCTTGTAGGGTCAGCGTTTACAATATGAAAAAGAAACATGTCCATGTACGATATCAAACTGTGAAATTATTATTATCAGTGCTTCTTCCCACTACGCATATCCCGAATCACTCCGGGTTAAGGAATCTCTGCTATGAAGTAATTCTACTGCCATGAGGGGTGTAAAGTGCACTACAAACGAAAGCTAGATAAATTCTTTTTAATGTTCTATTAGCTGCAGTGATATTTCAAAGGATAATAAGCAAATGCCTTGTATGTGGAAGTTAATTCGAATATTCCATTACATACACAAAATATCTTCAAAATTATTTGATACATGGCTCTCCATGCACTTAAGGGCTTGTCTGCCGATGTGATGCCATCTGATTCTGACTCGAAACAATTTAAAATTTAGTTTAAAATTGTTGTATAGTGTAGGAACCTAGAAACGTTTTATCATTAAATCAAATATTACACTTTTCGAAACATATTGGTTGACGTGGCGTTTGACTTTGCTGTGACTATAAATCTGTAAATATTTTCTTTATTTGATTATATTTACTCACGAGTGTGGAAAATTAATCCCTATCTAACTTTCTCTCCAAGTGATTTGATTGAACACGTGCAAGTATAAAATATGAACTAAAACAAATCTATATCCTTTCTATGTGAAAACAAAATTATTATTATGCTGAACTTGGTGCCGAACCAAGCGGTTCCCTTATCTTACGGTATAGTTCTACGTGGCAACTGTACTAATATTGACACCATAAATTACACTACAAAAGAAATGTATACGTATATATGGGCGGCAAGCCTTTTTAATTACTGATTTTAGCGTAAAAAGTAACTGTATTGATTCTGTGTTATTAAAATATCGTTGGATGACAACTTCCGATTAGATTTATTCATAGTTGTAATATTTAATTGATATACAATTTTCTTAAAATGATTTATGGATGTAAAACATACTTTTAGTAGCTTATGTAATAGTATTTGAACATCGAATTATTTTATAATTATATTAGAAATAATAGATAATACTTTTCAATCACGTGTGTCGCCATCTTCCGGTTTGTAAAATCCAGCATTAAAACTCGCGTTAAAATTAATCAATTAATTAAATTATTACTGTATAAAAATCATAACTATTTTTAAATATCAATTTAGGCATTTAAGACATGTTTTTATAGATATAATTAATTTGCAAAATAAAAACCATTGTAAGTGACGTCACTTCTTGTTCCACTCAAGTAAATTGGCGGGAACTTTTAGTGTGGTGTTACTCTGCTATATAATTATGTTCGTAAATAAATTGTAAATAAGGTGTTACTCTCTGCAAATAATATGATAATATAAAGTGTTATAAAGTAGTAGTCTCATTTCTGCATCCATTATGGAGGAACTTCTTGGACCTGGCGAAGGGCCTTCGCCGGCATATACGAGTTCTTATAAATATTGACCAAATGTAATCCTACAAACCTCATTTTAAAAAAACAAAAAAAATATTAACTAGCTTCAATTTACATACTAGAGTCATGAAAATTTATTAAAAAAAACACCTCGAACTTGTACTCTTCTATCAATATTAATAGACGATACTTAAATAAATTTAGGGTTTCCTTTTCTAAGCTTAAAGTATTATCATCAAGCGCTTACATTATGGTAATCAAAATTTATAATTATCTACTATTTCATATAAGGAGTATAGAAGAAGAAACTTTATTTATTAAGCTATTGAAGCAATTCCTAATAAGTAAATGATAAGAATGTTTTAAAAATAATTTCATCTTGCTATTGTATAAATTGCGACGCCTTTGCAGGGTGCATGTGCTGTACACATAGTTCTTATACCATCCTGTATTGTACCACATGTTTGCAATAAACTATTTTAATTTTGAATTTATTAAGAGTATCAACTTAGTATGACTATTAGTCTATGTAAATGTTTACTTCACCCAGCTCCAAGTTAATTCTATGGTGTGCAGCAAACAATATATCCATCCATGTATCAATAGAATACTATATTTACTGATAAGCAGACTACTAAAGTAAATGTACACGCTTCCCTTGTATAAAACAAGTTTGGAAAAAATTGCTAATAGCTCTCAATTAGAATAATTTAAAAAAATTAATGTATAAAACCGTGTACTTACATTTTTGTGGACGTGGCGAGAAATTAATTCTCGTTTCATCCCACTTCTGACTTGTAGGGATTAAAACCAACTCGATCTCAGTAACTTCATTTATTTACTTGTTTTACTTCACTAACTTACATTCACATTATGCATTGGTACTTTTACACAATTACGCGGACAGCAATTCTAGGACTTGTGTTCATGACTATGGTCGAACCGCTTGTGTCTGTAAGATCAGCCTTTTATACTGTTATATTGCAATCTCAGCACAATCCACACCAGTGGTGTGGGTTGTCACTGTCACAGAAAAAATAAGAAAATGGTAAGGCAAAGACATTAAAGCGTATAATGCCATATCCGTCGACACTGACACCTAACAAACTAACAACAATTAAAACAACTAAGCTGCTGAATAGCTTATTAGGAGCAAATGATCCAAACGGTCCTAATAGGTATTTATCTACTTGCACTACCAGATTCTGGAATTCAGTAAACTGTAAACTGACTAAATAGAGTATTCAGGAAACTGGGGTCCTACTACAGAAAATGAAAACGATCGTTCGTTGAACGGATCGCGTATTTTTGCCCCATTAATCCCTCTCATTTGTCCCTCCCGTGTTCTAATAGGTATATGAATTAAATTGTTGAAAATCGACGTTGACGAATTTTAGTTTGTATATTCGAACACAAATGAGAGGGATTTATGGGGCATAAATACGAGATCCGTTCAACGAACGATCGTTTTGGTTTTCTGTAGTAAGGCCCCTGAATGCACAAATTTCGAACGAAAAGTCGACGGAGTGTTGAATCCGTTAGATTCGGACCGTTAAAAGTATTTGTAGACAATTAGTTTTGTAATTGGTTCTTCTCAATAAAATACAATTGCCGTTGGAATCTGTGGGGAATCATTAGCTCGAATCATGCCGAAAATTAATGAACAAATCGTAAAGCAACGAGATCGGAATCGACTCCTTTATCAGGTTATAGGTATACCTACGGGAATTTTGTTTAATTCTGAAAGTACCCGACTTTCGGGTATTTTTAATAGTTTCGGCAACCCAAATCGGCACTACGGCTGTTTAGGATATTACAAATCTATGTAAAAAAATTACGTATATATTTTATGTGTAAACTTCCGAAATTGTAGGTTATTTATTATAGCGGGTTTTAAATACCTACCTTACGTTTTTAAATACCTATGAGACATTATATTGACGCAAGCAAAGCACAGGTATGAAATTAGTCACATCTTATACAGTAGCGGTTTGGGCATAATAAGCCACAAAACAGTCACACCTTGCTGCGCCGGCGCATCTTAAAACTTTTAAGAGCATATTTAGTAAGTTTATGCGTTTTAAGAGCAATATAACGTATTTTCAGTTATTAAAATTGGAATTTAATTACTGTGGAAAGAGTTTATTGTAACATTTGTAATAATTATAACTGTTCTTTTTTTAAATTGTTTTTTATATAATATATTTATATAAATATTTCTTTAATTATAATCTTTAGTTGGTTTGTTATACTGAATGCGGAGGAATAGATTAGGCATATGCGAATATAGACTATAATGATTAGATCGATGGTCCATTTGGTAGTGACCCCTACATCCTGAACCAATGGTTATAGGTTCAAATCCCATCCGGGACAATCATTCGTGTGGTGAACATAATAATATGTGTTTGTTCCATGGATGTTAGTATTTGTATTTAAGTATAATAATATTTGTGGTACCGTCGGTGTTCTGATACCCATAACACAAGTGCTTAAGTTACTTGGGGATCGGAACAATGTATGTACCTAATGTTGTCTGATATTTGATTTGAAAAGAAATCAAAGCTGAATTATAAATTGCGCCGACAAGGAGTCGAATCTTGAACCTTCAAATAGCTGTTTTAGTTAAGTGGCCCTAAATAATACTATCAAGGTAGTACAATCAACTTCACGATATCAAAAGCTTGAAACCAACCCTTATAGTCAAAACAACGTAGGGTTGACCATCGGCGCGTGGGCAGATCCAAATAGATGCGCCTGCGCTGCGTTGCGTGGCCGCGACAAATCGCTGTTAAATTACGCACCTTCGTGGTACAGTCAGCTTCGTTTACGGTACATACATGTATAGAAATATGCCAAACTAGCAACCCAATTGGCTATTATGACTAAAATTTATAATTAGTCCGTCTTTTAGCTTATTCAAAAACAAAAGACACGCATTTTTTAGGGTTCCATAAAAAAACATGCATGTTTCCTATTTCGCCGATGCTTTTGGAATTTTATAAGCCTAAAAGCCTTTTTTTAGGTCTTAATTTGAGCCCAGTTTGGCGTGTAATATGTTTAGTCTATTTATTCCTTCGTATAGCCTAATGATGATCGTCATCATCATCAGCTGTAATAATACATTTCACATAAATAGCGATGCTTACATCATTATTGTGTCACTTATAACCTCGACACGATTTCATGATAATTACAAACAAATGATTTTATTTGCTGTATAAACAAACTTATGACGGATAATAAATCAAGTACATTATGCGGAGCACTAAGTAATATCGTTTGCCAAAATATAAAAACATTCCAGATCGTGATCATGAGTATCCCTTTATGGTAGTCCCTATTTTCATCATCATCAGCCTATCGCAGTCCACTGCTGGACGTAGGCCTCTCCAGTTGTTCGCCACTTTTGGCAAACCCCTGGAAGCTTTACACATAATCGCCACGCTGGGCAGGCGGGTTAGCGATCGCAGGGCGTAGCTCCTTGCTCCTGCGACGCTGCCGCCTGTCTCCCTTTTGATTGACACGAAATGAAAATAAAAAATGGTCGTTTAAACAGGATAACCTAATATTCTTAGGCATTTTAGTTTTGATTGGTAGGCAGGCATGTCTATCAACCGAAACGTAAAAAAAACATTAAAATTTCTTTTTTTCTAAATCATACTGGACTAAATTTTTTTAAGCCTAAACTTGCAAAAGTGATCAATAAGGAAGTTTACGGTGCAGCGCTCTTAGCGAGAAAATACCGATTCCCTCGCCTTGAACACCTGAAGATTGTGTATTTCGGTAAATCAAAGGTTTGGCCTTTCGTACTGAAAAAGTACTTAAAGGCAAAACGCACCGAGTCCTTTGAACTTCCACCATGACCATAAAACGTTGCCTTTGTAAAGTTGCAAAGTCTGTGCTGACCACATACCTTTTAGCCGACAAACGATGTTTTTTTAAAACAAAAAGAGGATTTATTATTCCTAGTAGAAGCCTCTACTCTCCCACTGTTTACATTTAACAGCCCCGGTAAGCCACAAGTCATAAACAATTGTTCCGGCGATGCTAACGAACTCAGGCTTGACCCAATTCGGCAGGAAGTGACGTGTTACACTTATATCAGTCCGCTTCCGCACAAACATTGAATATTGCTGCGGTAATTAATTATCTTGTTTATGTCGTGCTTGGCGTGTGTTAAGTATGTTATAGTCTTCGTAATGTTCATGTAACAGCGTCATTATCTCCGAAAAATCTCGGGAACTTCCCAAAAAAGAGATATGGGTTTGGTGGTCGACTGATGCAGTGACGCGTATCGCGTATTTTTGTACCATAAATCCCTCCTATTTGTCGAATTAAATTAATGAAGACGGGATGTAAGCGACCTATCACCTTTGCGCTCCAAGCCACCCTCACCTGCCCGTGGTGCAACCTGCTGAAAAACAAATGAGGTTCTGGCAAACCAACTGGTGAGGTATACTTAACCATCACGATAGAAGGCGTAGCTAAATATCACAGACCGATGACGGGCAACAGCGTCAACGGAACAAGAAGCTATGCCCAGCGATTACCAACCCGCCTGCCCAGCGTGGCGATTATGGGTAAATCCTCCAGATGTTTGCCCAAAATAGCGAACAGCTGGAGAGGCCAGTTCATAGTTCATCAACTGCGCCCTGCAGTCTTATCCGGTTTTCCGATTTCTCGTTCCCGTGGGAATTTTAAGAAAAAAATAGCAGTAAATAGCTTATTTGTTATTCTGGACACTATCCTCCTGTCTCATTCTAATTTCAATCCTCCGTTTAGACGTGAAAAAGTAACAAACATACACACTCAACGCTAACAAATTTTCGCCTTTAAAATACTAGTGTGATAGTGTACGTTTACAATAAATTAGTCAATACACGATAATTACTATAAAAAACTACTATAAATTACTATAAAAAAAGCTCGACATAATGGCTTCCCTACGCCTGATGGAAAGCGAAAGAGAAGCCCAAGTCGCTGTGACAACGGGCAAGTAACTGGTCAGTTACTTGTCAGTTGCCACCGCCATGCCGGCCCAACCCCAACCCCCCACGAGCTCCAGAAAACCTACTCACCGGCATAAGCACGACCCAGAGGTAATTTGGTTGCGGTATTCTTCTTGCGAGGTCCTTTCCTGGACGGGCAGCTCAATTCGAGCGAAAATTCGCTATGCCCTACCTATCTCAATTGCTTATTGCGACGAAAGTGCTTTGTGTGAAAAAGTGTTACTTGCAAAAGTATTACTAGTGAATCTATTTGCAGAAATAAACTATTTTATTTTATTCCTTACTATTAGTACTATTAAAAAACCGAATTTAATCAGGATAACGAAGTAGGTACAAGGAAAAGAATTATTCATATTCATTTATTTGCAACCATATTCATACATAATTAAACAACTTATAACTAGTGTAGAATATAGACCCTGTTAGGGTATGGCAAAAAATTTGTTACATTAATATAAACAATTATATTACTAAGTACATATATTAATTGGCAGCAATGGAAGTGTGACGGATGAGGAATAATAATAATTATGTATTACTAAAGTATTCATTAAGGCTATAATAACATTTTAGAAGTAGCATATTTTTCAATTTTTTAAGGAAGATTCTTGAATTATGTCACGAAGTGTACCTAAGGACGATTGTCGAAGGATTCTAGAGATGCGTTCACGGCATGATCGGTTTACCGGGACACGGCAGGACCGGGATTAAGCCCGGGACGGCAAAAAATGTTGGTCCTTCGAGCACACTTGTAAAGCCATTAGTCCACTTTACACCACATTTGTGTTATACACGCTTTGAAAAACGAGATTGTGTGTCTGTTTTTGTTTTGTAGCTATTTTGATACGGTATAGGTATTTCGTTATTTATACATAGGTCTTTTTTCTTATAGGTTGGAGATTATTAATTTTTGGTAGATGGAATATGTTAAAGTTAAATTTCATATTATTTTGTGAGATCTTACAGTTATATCGAACATTTAAAATCTCAACATGAAATTCTAAATAGGCAATATTATTCAACTTGGTAAACAAACTCTTCTAAATAGTTCTAACTATAAAAAGGTGCAACTAATTAATTTTGAAGTACAAATAAGATGAGCAGGTAGGATATATATTTTCCCGAAAATATCAAATATTCCTAATACTCCTATGTAAGTAATTCTAAGATCGGAACTTCCAAAACAACGACGCAGCGTTTTTCAACTTTAAACTGATTTGCGCGTTCTGCCTGAAGCGAGCGCTAGAAAATACATAAGTATAGAACGGGAATAAGATGTGAAAATTAGATATGAATTCTATTCGTAATGACGCGGACTCTGATTTAACTGACGCTTTACAATCATGCACCATTAGTGTAAGAATTAGCAACCCATGTAGCGCATACAAGGCCGGCTTTTAAAACCAGCGTAAAGAAAGCAAAGTAATGCCACAAAACAACGCAAGTGTGCCCCAGTTGACCAGAGCCTTGTGTGCGCGGGCGCAGGCAGCGTGTCCGCTGACAGGTGCCAATCTGCGCGACTAACGTGCGCGTAGCGTCGCGACACACTAGTCGAGTTTGTGTCAACGCACTAATGCGTCAAAAAACAAAAAAAAGAACAGATTTGACGTCTATATCAATATGACACGCTGCTCTATGATACTCGTATATCGAAAAAGGACGAATACAAACGTCCACAGAGGGTTATGATAAATAAATAGGTAGCGATGAACTCCGCTGATGTTAGAGCCTACCTACGGTGGTATTTTCGCTCTAAGCCACCCTTGACGTTACAGACGAGCCTGGTGGCGGTATAACCGTCACCATTGAAGGTGTAGCTAGGTACCACAGACCGATGACGGGCAGCAGCGTCACCGGAGCGAGGAGCTACGCCCTGCGATACCCAACTCGCCTTCCCAGGGTGGTGATTGTGGGTAAAGCCTCTTGGTGTTTGCCCAAAGTGATGAACAACTGAAGAGGCCTAAGTCCGGCAGTCATCATCATCAGCCTATTACAGTCCACTGCTGGACATAGGCCTCTCCAGTTGTTCGCCACTTAGAGCAAACATCTGGAGGATATACCCATAATCGCCACGCTGGGCAGGCGGGTTGGCGATCGCAGGGCGTAGCTTCTTGCTCCGGTGACGCTGCTGCCCGTCACCGATCTTTAGTATTTAGCTACGCCTTCAATTGTGATGGTTATACGGCTACCAGTCGGTTGCCAGCGCTTCGTTTGTTATTCGGCAGGATGCACCACGGGCAGGTTGGCTTGGAGCGAAAAGATGATAGGCCGCTCCCTTACATCTCCGGCAGTGATGGTGCGATAAACTGATGACGATGAGAGCCTACTTACGATGCAGCGCTTTTACCGAACAAATCGATTCACTCTCGTCTTGACAATCTAATATTATATTTATCGGGGAACACGGACTCTAGCAAAGAGTTCCATAACTTATCCGTTCGCACTATAAATGTAGCTGGACTGGAGATTCGATCCGATACTGGCTATACGGCGCTGGTTTTCAGTGAGTCCTGCTGAGTGAAGCCCACGGACGCATGGGTTGCTACAAATCAGAATAAGAATAACTGATATCATAGATAGGTTACAATATATATGTAGGTACATTACAAGTTCTTTTTTTTTTTCTAGCGATAAAATCCCGTAGTGTGTCCCGATGCGAGTTCACGCCTTACTTGCGACTCCTGCAGTGATTGCGGGAGGATGCGGGCTATTACGGGAGTACCGGGACCCTCCGCACTGAACGGTCACCTGGACGCTTATAATTAGCGCACACGACCTTTTGTAATGATTCCCCGGCTGACGTGTGTCATTTAGGGCGAATGAGTTGAAAATGGCGCGTTTCGAGGAAATAAAAATAATATCAGATCATCATCATCATCAGCCTATTGCAGTCCACTGCTGGACATAGGCTTCTCCAGTTGTTCGCCACTTAGTGCCAACATCTGGAGGATATACCCATAATCACCAGGGCAGGCGGGTTGGCGATCGCAGGGCGTAGCTTCTCGCTCCGGTGACGTTGCTGCTCGTCGTCGGTCTGTGGTATTTAGCTACGCATTTAATTGAGATGGTTATACCGCCACCAGTCGGTTTCTAGCGCCTCGTTTGTTGTTCGTCAGGATGCACCACGGGCAGGAGAAAAGATGATAGGCCGCTCCCTTACATCTCCCTCCTTACGCTCCCTTACGCTGATAGTACGAAGATAATAAAAAGAATTATGCAAGAGGCAGCAGACGAGGAAGTGTGATGCCTGATGGTAAGCAATCGACACTGCCCATGGGTCGCTGGGTCGCTGCCGGCCTTTTAAATTATGAATACGCTCGTTTCTTGAAGGATCTTAAGTCGTAGCTGTTCGGAAATACTGTTGCAGGAAGTTGGTTCCACAAAACCGAGGCGCGAGGCAAGAAGTTTCTCATAAAGCGTACAGTCGAGGATCGCCAACCATCGAGATGATGAGGATGGAATTGCATGCGCGTAGGTGCGTCAACAAGCAACATGCAGCGTGGTGATTGGCAGTGTGTTAATCGCGTAAATTACTTTATTTGATGTCCAACGAACTTACCTATTAACGAACTCGTAGTTTTCAACAACCGTACGCAAAACCAGCCAATTCGTCGCCACAGTCACTGTTCAAAATCACTGATTCGTTAATAGCTTGTCAAATTCCTAGCCAACTCACTCACAAGACAATACTAAACAGTCATCGCTATAATATACCAAATTCAATTAACTTTTTGTTGCGTACCATCTAATGTCACATACGTAACATGATAATCTGTTCAACAATGCGTAGTTAGTGCTCCAAACAGTCCATTGTTGGTCTCTGAGCCGTAATTTTGGTGTAATGTGACATTTGACGACGAGGCCAATTTTCCAATCAGCTGTTGACATTTGAATAATTAGACATTTTGACGAGTCGATTGTTCAAGCATCCGCTATCGTTTACAAATGTGGACAGACAACCGATTATAAGCATTCTCTAATTACGTGGACACAATGCATGTTGCACTTCATGTAACGTGCATTCGTAATTTATGCAGGAGGTAATGTTTGCGCGAACACAGATCCTATACTGACAAATTCAGGGGAGCGACAATTTGACACAGATATGCGTTATAAAAGTCTCTTTCGGAACCTTCCTCGACGTTCATTAAACGTTTCCGAATCCGAAGCAGAAATACTTAGGCTTTGTTAATAGCGCAGGACTCTCTCTGATGTGTAATGTTGTTTGGTAGAGTTATTTCGAATGATATGTTGAGAAATTTCAAGACGGATGAACCTAGTATTTTTTGTAAGCAAGACCAAATTTTGCCAATTTTTTTAAAGTGGGCAAAATGCGGTTATGCTTTCCTGCCATTTGGGGTAGTGGCGGGGTATGTGGAACTCCCTGCCTCAAGATGATCGTAACGCAGGAAACACCCACTATGACCCCGGTCCCTCCGCCAAGCGCCTCATGGGGTGGTGCCATGGGGCCTTAGGAACTATGACTGCTACGACACAATAATCGAGTTGGTCATGCTTAGGTACTCACCTAACTAAGCAGGCCCAACTCGCCCAGAAGCCAAAGGGATTAAAAGCCTTACCGCACCCTCGACTTATTGAGCCGAATTTCAGCAAATGCTTTTCATAAGTCTTTTTCATTGCAAGGTCATTTATTCTCCAAAGTACATTACAATCCATATGATTGTGCGAAATCAGTGACACCTTGTCACTATTTATTGGTATTACCCAAAGAAAAGGTTGCTTAAATCGGTAGGTAGGTAACTGTTTTATCTAACGTTCCGAAGCAGACTAGACGTAACCCGACCGCTTTGCGTTACAACGTCTGGTGGTAAGTTGCGGTTCAATGGTTTAGCCCTTCTTATTAGTTACTAGATACTTACTTAGTACCTACTCATGGCCATTGGCCAGTTTGTAACGGTTTTTACTTAGATGCAGAGTCCTATAAATAAATCTTATAGTAGGGGATCCCGCCATACAACGACCTTCACCGAGACGATAATTGGATGAAACTGATTTTATATGTAACTAGCTTTTGCCCGCGACTTCGTCCGCGTGTTTAAATTTATACATACAAAAGTTTTTTCCCGCTAACTCCCGTTCCCGTGGGAATTTCTCAAAATACAGCCATAACTAAACTTTATATTTACTAAGGTACCTGCATGCCAAATTTCAAGCGTCTAACTTAAGCGGTTTAGATTTTTCATACAAAAGGATTTTCCCGCTAATTCCCGTTCCCGTGGGAATTTCGGGAATTCCTTTCTTAGTGCACCCCTACGGTACCTAAGCTACGTCCCTTCCAAATTTCAAGTGCCTACGTTTAGCCGTTTGGGCTGTGCGTTGATATGTCAGTCAGTCAGTCAGTCAGTCAGTTTCTCCTTTTATATATATAGATTAAATATGTCAATAAACATAATGCATGTGGGTTGCCGATCAAATTTTGGTCCAGGGTATGATTTGATGGATGAAATAGGTATTTGTATGAAGAATTTGAAGGATAAAAGATTCCTACTAGTTTATTGATTTTCAAAACTTATGTAGGGTATTTTGTGATCCCTACCTTCCCAATGTGTCCGCATAGTATTTTCTCAATTCTTGTAATTAGCTGGTTATGCAACAAGATAACACTAGTATATTTTGTTGTTTTCTTATTGTACAAGGTTTTTGATTTATTAAACACAAATTGGGTGTTTATGCTGTAGTTAACAAATAATGGGGCTTATGTAACAAGGTAACGGTCGCTGATGCAAGAATGTTAATGTTGGAAGATGTGTGTGGTCGATGTTTTCTCATTTGGTAGATATTATTTATTTAGGTTTCCTGACTAGCTTAACGAAATTTTTTCAAGGACCAAGAGTTATATAAATATGTTCTCCTGATGTTAGCAGCATGAGGACTCAGGCTAGGATCCCGCAGAGAAGTGCCGACGCTGACACGATTTACCTCTCCAGTTGTTCGCCTTTGGTTAAACATCTGAAGGCTATGCCCATAATCGCCGCTCTAGTCAGGGGGATTGGCGGTTGCAGGGCATAGCTTCTCGCTCCGGTGAAGCTGCTGCCCGTCATCGGCCTGTGGTATTTATCACCCATCCATCACGATGGTTATATCGCCACCGGTCGATTAACAGAGCCTCGTTTGTTATTCAGCAGAATACACCACGGGCAGGTAAGGGGGGCTTGGAGCAAAAAGATTCCCGCTCCCTTACATCCCTTATTTACATACAAGACAGTTCAAATGCAAGGTGGATAGTCTGCGAAGCGTTTACCGGCTGTCCCCATAATGTCCGGCGTAACGTCCTCATAATGTACTGGGTTCGGCGCCCGCGCACCGCGCCCTCTGTTCCGCCCCGCTGAGCCCAACGGTCGCGTACGCATAAAGCTTGTATTTCGTATTTAGCTTTTTTTATATTAAATGGATGCCTAACTACCTACCTATTAAGTATATATTAGGAAACCAATGATAATAATTTAACCCTTTGAACGTCTAATCAACTTTATATTGGTTTTGCCTCGGATGATTTTTGGTGATGATTTTTTTCTTGTGATTTTTTTAAGTTAAATATGTACTATTTTTCTATGTGTTAACCATATTAATCTGGCATGATGTATTCGCCTGTAAGTGTTTGTTACACCTAGCTTATATTCTCTCTATATAGTTATAATTATACAATGTAACAGTGTAAACAAATGTTGGTGAACCAAATATAAATAAATAAATAAATGATTATTATGAAAAAGTTATGTCACTGCAAGTGGTTTAATTCGCAACTATAAAAATTTGAAAATAGTCTGAACGTATATACGTGTCTTTTATTTTTAAATAAGCTAAAAGACGGACTAATTACAATTTTTAGCCATAATAGCCTATTCCGCCTAATTATCATCATCATCATCAACTTCATCATCAGCCTGCAAACGTCCACTGCTGGACATAGGTCTACCTCAATGATTGGTGGATTTTCCTCAGGTACCACGCTTGACCGCTTTAGGTTCTATTTGTACCTAGGTACGCTACTGCCTGTTTTCTGATATTCCCTTAGTCGTCGTTTAGGAAAACTGGGGTGTGAGATGTGGTGGTTCTATTCTAAATCCGCTCGGACAAAAACCGGTCAGGGGAGCACCGAGTAACAAGGGCGCGTGTCGGCCAAGTTCCGTTATCTCACTCAATCATATTAAAACTCATAGCAGAAGAAAAGAAGCATGAGTTCCAATTATGAATTAATTTAAAGGTTCGTATATGAAAATGAATCTGTAAAACCATTTCATACATGTAATTTTATATGTTTATTAAAATGGAATAAGTTGATGATTACAGATTGCACAAAGTATAAAGAAATTAAAAACAGACGAAAGTAGGTATACATATAAATATTATGACGAATAATGGTATTTAACAAAAGTAAATATTAGGTACAATGTTTATTAAAACTATGGTTACAGGGGCCTACACTAATGTGTAATGAACCATTTTTGTAATTTACATGACACATTATAAATTAAATTGCACACAGAATTCATTCATTTAAAAGATACACTAAAATAAGTACATAAATTTCACATAGACGTCAATCAACAATGTCCACACATTCCTAAATAAATAATTGATTTGTTAACATTAAAAAAAACTCTTCGACGGCTCTTAAATAGACTCTTTGACGGCTTTTTCCTATAAAAAAATCTGATTGCATAGTAAAAATGTAACTGCGACATAAAAATATAAAAAAGGAAATCACACTCACTCCTTGATACTCAAAAAAGAGGCATATTTATTTTTCATAAATTTTAATATACCTGGTGACACATAATCACGATGAATCAAATGACACCACGTATTTTAAATCCTTCAAGCCGTTCAGGTAGTACGTGCCAAAGAAATAAACATATAATTTTTTGCATGTGTCAAATCCTTCGTTTAAAAGCATGAAGAAGCATCTAACGGGGCCGGCTTGAGTGAAGTGATTGAGGCCAGGGGTGTGTGAATGACGAGCGGGAAAATAAGGTTTGCAGCTCGTTTTCAGAGCGACTTGGGCTGTCTTTCGAGCTTTCCATCAGGCAAATGGAAGCCACTATGCTGAGCCAATAAACAAAAAAGAAAAAACTTGCTCTGGAAAACATTTCTCCGTTTTCTTCGGCAGTCGGGTAAATAGAGATGTGATAGCTAAATGGAAAAGTAGTGTCTTTAGAATCCGCCCAAAGTTTACGTTCTTAATTATGTCTTATTTCACGGGTAATTTAACAGAGCAATTCTAACCTGAGCAATTCGAATAAACGTTTTGCGTCCACTGTAGCTTCAAATGTGTTGCAACCATCTTTGACTGAATGGGATATGTAGGGTTGCCATCAATAAAATGTCTAACAGGACAACAGGTGTAAAAAACCCGGATAGCCTAATCGTACCACGTCTAATAAAATCCGTGGCAAATTCATCGAATTTTTGCAATAAATTAATGTTGGGACTTGAGATTCCCCTCTGACTGGGGGCCCCTTACTGCAGGGGGCCCATGACAATTTGCCGATTTGCCACCCTGTAGTTATGCCCTAGTCGAGTAGTTGATTTTATTTAATTCTAAATGACTACAATGAAAGCCACGGTGCATTACAGTAGATACTAATTAAATTAATATATGATCAATTGATTCATCTTGGCTTTAACAGAGTCCTTATTAATATAAACATGTATTATGTCATGTACATAAAATAACTACTTAGACACAAATAGGCATGTATCCTAACGTGTTAAATACTAAAATCCTACGGGACTTTGGGTAATAGCTGTAAAATAACATAATACCTAAAAGGTATTGGAGTTAGGCGGTAAGGCGTTCTATTTTAATTTAAAAAGATTGATTGGGATAGATACAGGATTTCTATATTAATAACATTGATGAGTGAATGAAACGTGTTTTCTATCAATTTAAAACTAATGTTTTTTAGAAAAAAATTGCAACTTATAATATTGGACTTCATATTGGAAAAACATTAGTACGATTTTTATGTGTATGTCTAAATAGTAATACTTATTATTATTAAATAAAATAGGTATCACATTAATATCAAAAAACACTAAAATTTTATACAAATTACTTTTTACAATTTAATCGGTGTCCAAAGTCGTCCAATTTTTATTTATACACTAAAGGTCATAAGTTAAGAGATCAAAGGTTCAGTTCTTTTACGTTACGTCAAAATGTTAAAAGTAATGGTTAGTTTAGACACTACAGGTACTAGCATATTATTTG